>JAPMOQ010008497.1:0-24483 GCA_026543055.1 Argiope trifasciata
ATACTCCTTTTTATTTGATAAGTTGATATTTGATGTAATAATTTAATTTATAGTTAAACAAGTGGAGACATTCATATAATTTGGGGCATATAATTTGGTTTTTGACAGAGAATATTTATATTTTAAATATAACGACTACAGGAATTATTATATTTCTTATCTAATTTTTCTAAATTTTAAATTAGTTCGTATTCACTTTCTTCTAAAATATTTCCTTATTTCCTAATCCATTTCCCGTTTTTTTTTTTTTTTTTAAATTATTCTGAGAGAGTTCTATAAGATTACTGGTCTCAGAGCATTTTTCTCACGCTCCAAGCGAAGGATAAAAGTCCTTAATGCTCCCAACATTCTTTCAAGGATACCAAAGATTCCTATTCCTAAATCGACACGCGTCAAATAAATACATATCAACATCTCGTACTAAAATCACTAAAGGGGGAAATGCTGCTCTCTTCTGCTCTTGCATTTCAATATGTACTTGCGTATTTCTTATCACTTATTCTTTGAACGTAAACTATGCTTCCCATGGGGAAGCAAACAGAAGTTGTTACATTTTAAAAGTTTCAACTATTTGGCCACGAATTTGCTAAAGTATATTTAACAACACCAACAAGAAAAATTGAAAATCCTTTGAAACTGCAAATCATAAAAATAGTCATTTTTTAAACTAATAAAATGAATATAAAATAACAATAATTTTGTTTAAATTTAATCTTTTTTCTTATTTCAAAAGAATTTGAAAAATTTTTAATACCGAAGGAATAAATAATTTCTTTCTCAGCACGAAAAGAAAATTTTTCTTTTTCTTTTATTTGAATGCGTAATAAAATGTTTTTAGAAATTCTTACAAAATTCTTCTTTATTTGATATTGTCTGCTTTTAACTGATATTGCAACGCAGCATTATAACGCTTTACCAAACTTATCCTATTTCCCAGTACCTAAGACTTAAAAAACCGGATCAAAATTAGTAATAAATTAAAATAAGTTTAACAAATAAAGATTAGTAAATTTTGATGTCCAAAATAATTATTCTAAATAGCTTTTATTTATCAGTAAAAAAAAATCTTTCTGAACTTGATATTATACAAACTAAACAGACCTCACAATAATTTAAATAAATTATCAGTCTATGATAAATGAAAATAAAATTAAATACTGTATATATTGGTATTTTTTAATGAAATATCTTGATCAAAATTTTTTCCTATCAGCTTTTATTAATCGATATTCAGGAATCTATCAGAGGCAGGTGCTGTGAAACATATCGAGACTTCGAAATCATATTTCGCTATTTTTTAGATCTCAAGTTTTTACAAAAACTATGTCCTAAGCAATTAAGATAGTACGCCATTTATATTAAATAGGCAAGGACTAAATTAGAAATTATTCCAATCACAAGATTTCAAAAATGGATGGCTTCCTCTTTTCTATGGTAAAAACTGCTTAACGCGATCCATTCATCAAACCACCTTTATACCAAACTCCCCTTTCCCCTCCTCCTACCATCACCACCTCCTCTTCCTTTCTGGCCGCGCATATAACCACAAGATAACGAACCTGATAGACTCTTACATTGAATCATAATCGGTTGCTTTTAATGCTCTCAGTGAAGGCCACAAAGCAACCTCTTGCCGTGACTGTGTTCATTAGCAAGATTCAGTGCCCACAAGAGCCTGATTAATAACTTATCGAACGAAAGGAAAAAGTAAATAAGTAAAAATTAAAAAGCTGGCTGAAGGAATCACCTCTGCGATTCAATCTTTGCTAATGATCATTTTTCCTTGCGTAAAAATCTTCATTCCCCATTGGGCAGTCGCGGTGGAGGGGGATAGGGAATGGTTTTTATTGTGTTTTATAGCGTGCTTTCTTAATTTCCTATCTATTACTCTAAGAGGAATTGACATTAGTTCTGATGACCGCACGCAACCGCTCTAATGGTTCGATTCCATTTTCCCATTCCGGCTGCTTTCGGCAAACAATTCGCTTTTTTTTTTTTTTTTTTGGCATTGGGGGCATCAGTGACACATTTCAGTCGAGGTAAATAAGGAAGGTTGAATGAGTTCTTGGGGAATAAAGCATGCACACGTCTCCGTGTAGCGGCGGCTTCAAAGATGTGTATGAATGTTTGTTTAATTAGCTGAAGCAATTGCTTTGGACTGCTCGAAGAATAAAGTCTTATTACTAGACAAGCTTGTTTAATAAGCTATATTAGTTGTCCGTCTCGTTTTGAAATTATTTTGCGCATGAAGTCATTGATAAATCAATAAACAGGCTAGAGCAAAACTATCGGAATTTTGAGAGTACTAACAATATTTACATTTTAATTTTTTTAATAATAATTGAAATAAACGATAATATCACTTATTAAAATTCAAATCAAATATCGCTTAAAGTTTGAAACAGCATTCTTAATTCATTTACGGCATGTATCATTATGCATTAAGTGAGTTAAACGTATTGAATTATGTGAATTAAGAGACTTATCTTTTTTATATAATTCCAAAATGATAAGTTGCTTTGTGGTTTAATAAAGATACCGGTCTTTGATTGCTAAAAAATATATTTGAGATTTGATCAAGATTGAATCAGCCGAGATTTGGTTGAAAAATTATAATATTTTGTTTAAAATGGCCCGGATCTTAAAAATATTTTGGTATTAATTTTTAACTCATCAATTTCGCTCCCATTAAGAGAAGTATTATAACAGATGCATAAAAAAAATTCATTTCACGTTATTTGGGTATTTCTGTAGCATGGGTATAAATGCAAAGTTTAAAAAAAATCATTATCCTTTATGATAAATACTTCATGTGCTCAAAAATTCCAAAGAAGTATAATTCTTTTATAAATTTTGTTAATAAAACACAAGTCCGGATTAAATGTTGATTAGAAAACTTTAAAATGAAAGCTTAAACTTCAGACAGTAATGATTTTGGTGGAAGAAAATATATAAAGTGTTGGATAAGAAAGGAAATACACATGTCAAAATAAATTATGTATGTACGCAAAATTTGTAATCCGTAATTTATTTCTATAAAATTTGGTAGAATTTCAAAAATAAATTAAGGCCATAGAGCGTTTGGAAATTTCGATTACCTTTTATCCGTTGTGAGAAAATAGCCTTTTTAATAAACAAATGCCAATAAGTTTTTAACTCCTACAAGTAATTTCTTCAAAAATTATATAAATACAAGATTTATAATATTATTACATAATATTTAAAGGAAAATTAAGAATCATCGTTTTGTTCCAAGTGTTTTCTTTGAAGGCATAATGCTTGAAATATTAAAAAGTTTTAAACGTTTTACATATGATATATTGAAACCATCCTTCTTTAAAGTGATTGGAATTGAAAATCTCCTTCTTAATGATGATGTGTCCGTGTTAACAAGCAAGGGGATGCAGTGGATTTCAGAGCACCTGCAGGCAGAAGTTTGACTTCTAGTTTAAATGAAGATGACACACATATATAACTTTGCACAAACCGTTTTTACTAATGGACACAAAAATGTACCTCATAGAAAGAACACTCATGCCCTATCTATGAAGGAGTCTGTGGGAAGACGCGTTACCCCTAAGCCAAGACACCGGCGAAGTTCCTTCTTAAATTGCTTGTATTGATATTCATATTTAGATTAATAAAAACAGTTGAAATTTTGAAGATACATAAAAAAAGAAAAGAACCGGAAATTACCTCCGCCTAAAGACCCCTAAAATAAAAGACCCTTGTTGAATGAAACCTTGATCGCCTTCATTAAATGATTAAGATTTCATTCAACAACTAATATTTAATATGATCGAGTTTTTTTTTCAATATAGCAAAAATGTCGGCTGATTATTTAGTATAATCAAATGTTTGGTTTTCGTTTGTGAATATCTATTTTGTAAGGTTTCTTAGATATATGGCAGAAATTTTTAATAATCGGGTTTATAAAATAATGTGTAGATTACAAAAGATTATATTCCCTGTACTAATAAAAATCTATTCCATTTTCTTTCCTTTTTTTTTCACTTGAAACTATTTTTAAATTTTGTAATTATTAAGAGTAAAATTTTGTTAAAAAGTAAGTTTTTAATTTTGGTTAAATAAAGAAATTTTTATTCAAAATATCAAACTATCAAATGTCAATAATGTTTTACATAAAAATAATTTTTAACCTTTTTCTACTTTTAAATTTTGAGAGAAACTGATGCTATAAAACCTTTTGAGATCCTACTTGAAGTATTGGTCCATCCATTTTCATTGAATGCAATTTAAGAAAATTTTATCAAATACACAAGATGTCTCAAAACCCTTGACCGCTGCTTTTATTCGTTAAATATTGATCATAGATATATACTGTAAATTACAAAGTTGCTTGAAAAAAGGTATAAAATGTTATCAAAACGATTACAACTTTCTGAGCATTAAACTTTAAAAAATACAAAATTTAAATTTTTATATGGACCCAATACAAAAAACATTCCACGTGAGTAAATTGGGCCCTATCCTCTAATAATGTCATGCATAAAATTCCAGAATTTTTTGTCATGAAAACTCTTAAAAATATGTCAGAACAAAGCTGGTGAAGAGCATATCACAAATTAAAATTCAAATATTTAACAGCTTCAGTGTTGATGACGAGAAGCAAGAATGCATCATAAGAAAATATAATAAGCTTCATATCTTTAATTTTAAATACAAAATTTAAAAACAATCTTTCCTGAAGAATACTTTAAAATTTCATATCATGAATTACAGAATAAAACTTAAAAATAGTCATCATTGAAAACAAGAATTCAATTGAGAGTACAGAAGTATCATCAAACGAACGCAGCCCTGTATTGGCATGAATGGAAAACATTTCGAACAAGTTATATAATCTTTCCTTTGTTATTATTTCTACAAATTTTTAATACTTTTGAACAAATAAATAGCATCATTATTATTTATTTATTCAATCATTTCTTTCTTTGTAAATTTGTGTTCGACAGTTAAAACACAATCATCCGACATGATTTTTCTTCTTTGCGAACTCATATCCCAGCATCAAAAAGTGGATCAAATCAGCATTTAAGTAGTTTCATATGTTTGGGACTTTTTGTGATAAAATGCGGTAATTTTGTACATGACCTTATTAGTGAATGGGGCGCATTTTACTCAATAGAAATTTTTTGTAAGAGAAACATATAAAAATTTTAATTTTGTATTTTTTTTAAGTTTAATCCCCTGAAAATTTTAATCGATTTCATAACGTTTAGCATCTTTTTACGTAAGTTTGTAATATTATCAATATTTAAAGAATAGAAGCAACGGTTAAGGGTTTTGAGACACCATGTCTATTATTATTACCTCGATACAAAGTTTGCAATCTGAAGAAACGAAATAAACCCATTGTTTTTTCAGAATAATTTCTTGAAATAAGTTTTCATTTCATATTCCTTATAATATCAGGTATATATATTCTGAGGCGCACTGACTCCTTAATATGTAGAGGTCTATGAATGACAGTTCGAAATTCGAGATGTTCTTTTATTTATTTATATCTAGCTTATCAGTTTATTTATTTATATCTGTTTATCAGCTTTTTTCAACAGGATTAACGGTGTAATTTGGTCTTAGTGTCTTACTGAGCTTCCTTTTTTTAAATTTCATATATTAATATACATGCAATAATTTTAGAAGTCCTGTATCGTTTTTGTTTATCTCACTATGCTTTTTCCTAATTTTCTGTACCTGCATCTTAGATACAATTAAACAGTATGACTGCATAACAGCACAATTATTAAAGTATGTTTAAAAGTTATTAAAAAATTATTATTTGGAAAAAAAAATTCATTACTGCTTAGTTGAGAGTACAAAGTTTTTGAATTTTGTCTGAAAAAAAATGATTTACATTCTCAGAAATTTGGTGTGTAGGGAACAAGCAAATGAAAGTCAAATCTTCATATTTTAATCACCAATAATGGAATAAAGCTCGGATGAAATATTTATATCAAAAGTAGTTTCGGTTTCACTTCAACAATACTCTATATCGTTGAAATTTAAGATTAAAACAATATAAAAGTTTATTAAAATTGAAAGTAAAAATTATACTGCAAAAAAATGATGTAATTGAAAATTAATTTTTTTGTATTTTGAGATTATGTAAAAAAAAAAAAAAAATCCTTTTGTGCTGTAATATTTTCCGAAATTGTCCCCAAACTATCCCCCAATTTTTGATTAATTAAAATTTGAATAAAATCTCCCAGAACTGCCCACATTCCCAGCATCCGGAGTTTATATATACCAAGTTAAGTAACACGAGGTCAAATGGTTAGGTTAGTACATTCAAGATCTGTTGTCAACCAAAACACACTTATTTATCTTTATTATTATAAAAAATAAAGCATTCAAGGCCTACATTTTAGACCTCTCATACAACAGAGCTTCTAAAAGCAAAATTCCGATCACCAGTGGGCTACGATGCAGGAATTTCGAAGTATGAAAAAACACAAGAAATGTATGTTTTTTTAACCTTATTAGTATATAAAATATATTTTTGAGAAGATTTAAGATCTGAAGTATTTACCTAAAATATTGGAATAAAATTATTTGATGCTCATTTTACTAATTATCAATCAGTGATGCAAATTATATTAAAAATATATATATATTACGCTTCGGTTTGCAAAAACATTTTCTTTCATTAATAAGGTCGTGGATTGTAGTTGCAACTGCGATCGTTCAGAAATCCAAACAGCATAAAAAGATTATATATTTTAATCAAGCAGAAGAATCACCCAAAAATATTTTCAATACCTAAAACTGCATTTAACAAATTATTTTGAATTTAAATCAAATATTATAATAATTTTATTGTTATCAATTAATTTTTATTATCAAAAATGTTTCTACGATATAACCTCAGAGGAAATTAATACACAAAAAAGAGCAGCATCCGAGCAGATGTTCTTACATTTCATGCAGTATTCCACCGGTATATAACAAAACAAAAAGGTAAGTATTTTAAGGCTGAGCCAAAAAAAATTATCTATTTAAATGAAGCATTATTCAATTACCTTTGTAATTAAAGTGCAAATTAACATTACATGCTCATGTGAGATTTCTGTATAGAACTATTACCTATTCTTATAACTAATCTAAACAAGTAATAAGAACTTATGTGTTCAATGTACAAACAAAATATTGCAGCTTGTAGAATAATTTTATAGCTTATAAAAAATTATTATTTAAAAAAGTATTTTAATATAACTGTTGTTAGGCTGGGATGGCCTGGTTAGTAAGGAGTCGGATTCGAATCCCGCCGGCCAAAGACTCCTCTTATATGCGTGTGGTGGCTAGCTCACGTATAAATATTTCGTAGCCATAATATCCTTCAAGTCAAGACCATTGAGGGTTTTTAATTCATGTCTAAATTATGATCTGTGCTGAGTGAATGAAACGTAAGAATGAAATCCACCCGGTTAAAAGGGTTGTGACACATAAGTAGCTAAGTCGTACTCTCGGCCCTAGATTGTGCTACTGGAAAACAAGAAATTCTCTCAATGTTTAAAATCACTAATTTCGTCAGCGGGTTTGTCTGTGATCAGTGCCATAAAAACAACAAAAAGAATATAATCCTTAAAATATAATTATCGCTATTTACCAATTAAAAATTAAATCGTCGGGAATTTTTACTAAATTATTTTACCTATATAAATAGATCATAAAGAATCCATACATATACGCAATGGAAAATCCCCCTTTTAAATGGAATATATATCCAGAGTAGGATTCTGTCATCAATGATATGAATTAATTTTATATGGAAAAAAAGAGAAAAATTATTAAAACTAGGCAAAATTTTGATAATTTGCATTAACATTGATTAAATTGTCTTGAATTTGATGTAGATTATAAAAGTATCGCTTGTTTCTTTCTTAATTGTTTCTTAGTGCAACTAATAAAAATTTAAACTGTAAATATTCGATTCTTATTATATAATTCTCTTTTGAAAATCAAAAATCTTTGTGCGGAATTCCATTTAAATAAAAACTAATTTTGTTTTCTTCTTAAAGAAATTTAGCTCAAGTTGTTGACCCAAATGAAATTAAGAAAAAAAATTGGATCTTTTTTAGTGTCCCTTGGATTACATTTCAGATACATTTTAAATTTCTGTTTATCTCAATAGTTTATATAATATCAAATATTTTCTCTCCTTCAATGTTTTTTTATCACCTGAAATAGTTAACCTGGTTAAAAATAATGTCTTTTAAGTATCACATAAAATTAAATTCAATGAACTGTTTCTCAGATTAAATGGATAAAATATTTAAAGATGGAAAATTTTTTGTAAAGTATTCTAAAATTAATGTAATGATATCTTATTTTTGGACTAACATGTTTGAATAGACTAATTTTTGTTTGGATGTTACATTTTTGCACTCAATTCTAATAATTCAGCATTTCTCCAGGTCATTTACGCTCTTTTTTTTGTATATTTTATTATATAAATTATTATTGAAGTTCCTGATAAAAATTATTAATAGTATACTTTTGAAAATCTCTTTTAAATTTATTCCAAAACTTTTTAATGTGATCTGACAACTGTGTATTCTTGTTCATAATGCGTTTAACGTTCTTTTGCATATGTAAGCCAGATATAAAAATAAATGTTTTTTTGTGCGAGCGAAGGGAACTTATATCAAACTTAATTTAAATCTGACATAATTGAGACTTTTCATTCAGGAATGATGATTTTCCACTTTATTCATTTTTATTTTATTTTCTAGTACTAGAAGTTTTACAATTTTTCCCTCCAAATAGCGAATAATAAAAAAGAAATGAAGAGATTTCTGATTTCTGCTGAAAAGCTTTTGTATTACTACTTATTAATTGGCAACAAGCTTTTAACAAAAACCATTGTGTGTAATGTTGGTTTAATATAAGCTAACTTTTTTATCAGTAAAAATGAGCTAAATTCTTGGCATTAAAAATACAAATAATATAATTTTTATTTTTACAAATTTATTCATTTTCTTCAGCTTTTATACGTTTTCCGAATTTTTTATTATTATTTATTTTTACTTTCTACTATAAAAATAAAATTAAAATATATAGACAGTTATTGATGTGCCTTTATTTTACCTATGATATCTTATTTAAACAAAACTAAACACAAAATAAAATAAAATACAAGAATAAATAACAATTAAGTAATTTTTAATTCATTTTCGTAACAAATCTTGTTCGGTAATAGACAAAAATAATATATTCATGCTAAGCAAAGCACGCTTAAATGAAATATATAATGGATTCGTATTAATTTAAATATTAATGAATTTCTATGTTTGTGATGGCAGCATTTATGGATTGAATTTGGAAAACATTACTAATCATTATTTAATTTATATAAAAACTCTCACACATGATACTTTAAAGAAGAAAAAAATACTCCGGGTATTTATAAATGACAGTCCATTTTTCAAACGAAATGTTGCCATTTCTTCGAGGAAATTTATGTCACGGAAAAAAGTAATTTTTCATGGAATTCATCGACAAAAAGTCTATTGAAGACTGCTGCAATAATGTACGAAAAATTTTATACGGACAAAAATAATTCAAATTCTAATAAAAATTTTGTCATCTTTTTTTTTATTATTTGTTCAAACCAGAAATTATAAAAAAAGTATTGATGCGATTAAATAAAGTTTACGAAATTCGACTTTTAATCAGTACATTTAATTTTAGTCTGATTATTCATTCCATGGTATTATTTTTTCTTACTATTTTTATTTGCTTATGCTTACTGTTATTTTCTTACCTTTAAACTTCTTTTTACCAAATATGAAGCATTTGGAATTTTAAAATTTAACATAATTAGGAAAATTTAACAATATTCCGTTATAAGTTCATTTAGCTATAATTTTATTGAGTTATTGACTACAGTTGAATGTCGGGAATATTATTAGGTCTAATTTCGATGTGACAGTAAAATTATTAAATTCCACTCATTGTATCTCAAAATCTTTATTCCCAACAAAAAAAAATTTTTTTTTTCAGTTTTTCTAGCTGGCAAACTAAATTGTGGAGTTCGACCCATTTTAAGGAGGAGGGGTGGGGGAGGTGACAGCATTTTTCTAAACATCGAAGCATAAGTACTCTTATAGTTTCCTTATTGTTTTAAACCGGTTACTGACTAGTTTATGACTTAAATTAATTAAGGAAATTCGTACGAATTCTGAAAATGAATAATTTGGAAATCAAGTAGTAACTTTAAAGAGCAGTAAATAGCCAAATGTGACACCTTTCTGCCTTATTTTTTAATAATTCTAAAAGCGAAAACATGATACATCAAAAGCGATAAAACGCCAATTTGTTTCCAACGCATTTTGAGACTTCAAAAACATCAAACCAAAACAACATCATGTTCTCAAATGATAATATAGATAAAAAACAATATTATGTATGTTTTATTATTACAATATTATGTATGTTTCAAAAATTATTATGTATGTTTGAATGCTAGATTTTCTTCTTTTTTCAGCTTGTAGTTTCGCATATAATATTCTAAGAATTGAAATTATTTTTAGTTAGATAATATACAAATAGTATATTGTTTTGTGCTAGAAGCGTTCAGTAATCAGTGGGTTATCAACTGATTCTTTAAAAAATATGTTGCTGAAAATAAATGAATGATTGTTAAACAATACAATTAAATATTTCATGTAACTTGTTCTTAGTGGCTTCACCAGAAAAGTATTTTCAAACTTCACATTTCAATGGACTCCTACTGCTTAAGAGACCTTCGTGGTGTTATTCTGTGTGCTATTCATCTCTATAATTTTCTGTCAACTCGCTTAACATTTGAACTTTACTTTGAAACTGAAGTAATTAAATTTCAACCGATGTATTTATTTTCTTGGTGAATTTAAATACAATTACTAGAAGTATAAGAATAGAAAATAGAATAATCGGAATCGATGTTTCACATGCATGTTTCATGATTTATATATCAGATAGAAATCCAAATGATTTTTTTGAAAAATCGATACACTGCAATAAGAAAACAACTTTCAAGTTGTAATAACAATAGTTGGATTCAGAAAATAAGCAACAATGTTAAAAATTAAACAACTTTAAAATTTGTTATAATTTATCATCGCAGCTTACTTGTGATATAAAATCTAAATTTCAAGTGTTTCAATCATTGCTAAATTATATTATATTATAAACCATCTTTCAATAAATAGTGTCTTACTCAATATGGAAAAATAATCCTTTCTTAATATCTTGATCATCAACAATGGAAAAAAGCCATTATAAAATATTAATGATATAAATATAAATATGAAATTATTTTAATTAGATAATAAATATCACAATAAAAACTATTTGAGTTTTATTTTAATCATGAAATGTATTGTTGTAAAATTATATACGAAAATTTTTATTTGAAAATATATAGAAAAAAATTATACATAAACTAAATTAGGATCATTGTAAAAATAATTTTTTTAGAAAAATTAAATATATATATATTATTTCATAATTTCCTGTTTAACAATGTACGATGAAAAAGCGAAAATGAAAATACAAAAAGGACATGAATAATTTTCATACAATACAATTGGTAAACAAAGAATCAATTGGTGAGAGCAAATGTATAAAATATATAAATGTGTATATCTACAGTAAAAGAGGGACAAAAATGAAAGTTATGGTGTTAAATGATAAACAAAAGTTGCCTAAATTGTTATCATAGGCTGATGTATATGAAATTACAGATTTTTAAGTATTTCCAATTTTTTAAAAACACTTTCATGAACGGGGGAATTGTTAAGCCATTCTTTTTTAAACTATTTGAAGACTTATTTAAATTACATTCTTCGGCTTGAACACAGTGAAAAACATTCTATTTTACATCTCTTATTTTATGCAATCAAAGATTTTACGAGTAAAACTCTTCAGATAATAAGGAAATGGATAATCTCCAGTTAAGGGATATGTTAAAGATTTATTTTTAATTAAAAATTTTACAACAACGTACTCATAGAATTCTCCCCCCCCCCCCCCCAAGTTGCTAAATGGGCCTAAAAAATTGAAATGAAAGGGTTTTACTTAAACGAATCTTCTTATAATGAATATTCGTTTTGGTAATTCATTCACTGAAAAAAACTTTTTATATTATCTTTGATCCGAATCGGGCATATATCATATTTACTATTGGTATGGGGTTAAGACTCAACATTCTAAAGTAACATTTATATACATTTCTCATAAAGTCCTAATTTCCTCATATTTAATGAGGAAAGTGACTCGTTCATACAACTTTAAATTAGAATAAATATTTATGAAAATCTTACATTACTACAAATTAAAAAATTGTCTATTACAATAAATAAAAAATTAAAAAATACTTACTGAATCAAATATTTAATTGGTATCCTTTAATCAAGTCTTCAATTTCTGAAATACATGAGAGAAAATACTATTAAAAACATTTTCGGGGATATATATTTAGAAAATAATGGCAATAAAGGAATAAAATACAAATTTTAACAATCTCAACATTTGTATTTGCACATTAATGTATCATTAGTGCATGCATCAGTGGAATTAAATAGTTACTTTCTACAGAATGATAAAAGAAACGCTACGTTTATGCTACTAAATGAAACATTTTTTGCAAACTAGATGTTGATAATAGTAAGATCTTTACAGTGAATAAGACAATCAGTAATTCAGGAAATAACTATTAATAATAAAGAAGAATCTTTCTACATCTCTTTACGTGTGTTTTAAAAATTGGCTTTTTTAAGGATTTCGAATCAACTATCGAACGATTTTTCATGCATTTAAAAAACTTTAAAATTGGGAGAAAAAATTATTTTTGAAAAAAATCCAAACCTTTTCTATTATTTATAATTTTTTTAATTGATTTATTATCTTCTATTGTTTAAAACTAATAAAGAAAGACTCTGCTAATGGTTACACGAAGAATTAGAATGTGAAATTACATCATTCTAAAAGAAAACATGCAACTTAATATAGCTTACCCAATCACTTGAAGTTAACAGGCATTATAATGACATGGAGCTGGACATTATTAAAAAAGTTTTTATACTCAAGAAATAGAATAGGAGTATAACTACAAAAATAGGCGTTACAATTAATTTTTTGAAATTAATTGTAACAAATATTTTTAGCAAATCAGATGGAAATGGTCAGTAGCGAATTTTTAATTCTTGTTGCGTAGCATGCTCGATTAATATACAATGTAATTTAAAATAAAACTAATAATACAATTTTTAAAATATTAATTTTTGCCTGCCCTCTCCCCTCCTCCCCCCAAAAAGAAAGGAATTTTGAAATATTAAATCCCTCCTTTAAATCATTGTTTCTTGTACTAAATGTCCTAAATAGAAACAAATCCCCCCAAAAAAAGTTTTTTTTCATTGTAAGAGCTTCTCAATATGTAATTAAAGCTCTTCAGAATGTTTCCTTCAGTAATGATAAGCAAAAATAATTCTGGGGCCATATTGGTTTCAAATATTTCAGTAAAATTAAAATATTTTGCAAATTTCCTTTTCTTTGTTTATTGCTTAATGCATCGGTTTGGAGGTCTTTTTTTTTAGGATTCACAACTTATATTTGGTTCCAGAAGGAGTAAGGATAAATTTTAATTGCAAAAACACAAGATTATAAAAGTTTTAAGATGCATTGACTTAAATCACAATTATGCAGTTGTGGGAAAAAAGACATTTGAAGTAAAATGAAATATCACAATCAGATATGATTCACGATTTGATTGTATTTTAAGAAATCTAGAGCTTGAAAAAGTTTTAAGAAAAAAAAAATTACTTTCAGTCTTTATAGATAACATCTAGATTATTTGTTTCACAGTTTTGCAATCCTGGGGAAATAGGACAATTATCACCAATTCTCATTTATTATTTCAAAAAATTATTTATGATTTTCATCCTAATGGCAGAATACATAATACTCCTAAAAGAGTAATTTTTCTTTTATTGTGTTTACCTAAATTATCCCATGTAAATATTAACAGTTTGACGAAAGGCATGAAATATAATTGAGCAAATAAAAGCAGTTAATTTGGGAATATATTCTAAGTTGACTAAGCTATTCCAGTCAATTAATTAAGGCCTTTTTTTATTTATGGAATCAGAGTTCTCTTTCACAGTTTTTTTTTTTCAAGATTATTGGATTTTTTTTTTTCATTTTAAGTATTCACTAGACATTGAGAAAAAAATATTCTTGATGTTGTATTATTTTTGCATGTCACATGCTTAATTCAATTATAAAATATTTCTTTAGACTATTAAGAACTTACTTGATAGCTCATTAAAATTTATGTTAAGTGATACTAATAAAATTCCCAGAATTCCCTTTTGAACAATAAATATACAAGTTAATTAATCAACAAAAAATGAAGAAATAAAATTCATTATTTTAAATCTGAACTTAATAAATCTGGTATCATCTTAAATAAATCCTAAACAAAACAACTCCTGAAACTCAGCCACCCCGATTCCTTGTTAAATGCACTAACCACCTTTAACACCTCAAATAGACTTTAACTAATTAATTTTACCTAAAATCGGAAGCTGCTGCAAGCAAATTGCAAGTTCATTCCATCGAATATTATTTAAATTGATAAGTATTTTGCGAATTCGTCAATTTTTATTCTAGACAAAAATTCACGATGCCCTTTTAAGATAGAAAAAAATGGAACAGTATTCGCCCACTTTTTAAATATTTTGGTGAATATGTACCATCCCTCTCGATTATTAAAAGAAGATTTACAAAACTGAACCTCAGGTATAAATCACTAGTATTATCAATGAATTGCGTAATGGCCAAAAAAAAAAAATGTTGAAAAACACTACAACACAGTTATCGGAATTTCTAGTGTTTACTCTGGGAATAGTATAAAAATATTTTTGTTTTTGCGTTATGACATCCGCACCAGTTCTTCTGTAAAGGGGAAAAAAATAGGATGGTTTAAAACCGACAATCAACTGTCAGCCCACATTTAATTCAAAAAGACACAGACTAAAGCCCAAATGACAATTTGTAAATGCTTATGTGACATTATTTGTTACTTGACGGTATCGAGTTAAATACTGGATCGTCCTGCGCAGCTGCGAAATTTTAATGCAAGCTAAGCAACTAATAGGCTGATATCACACAATTGTCTTTTTTTCACATTTTTGAAAGTAAAGTTTTAAACTCTCCGTGTATAAAATAATAAATAGATTATAAATTATAAGTTTGCTTTGTTAAAGCTCATAAAAACGATTTTTTATAAGATACGAGCAAAATCTTTGATTATTTTTCCAACGGACAAATTTAATTTGATTGAAAAAAAAAACCCAAAATGTAAAAGAAATTTCTGTTTCTAAACATCTTTTCCTTATCTAAATTGAAACCAAAAAATGAAATATCAAACATATTCTATTCTGTATTCAACAAACATTATCGCCAACTTTCTAAAAAAAGTAAGTACCCTAGTAAATGCTTAGTGAAAAATGTTTAGTATTCGCTATAAATTATGATGTCCAAATTTAGTTTTTAATTCAACTTCGACACCCTAAACAGATATCTGTGACGATAAGAATTATTGAAAGAACCACTTGCTCATTTTATTGAATGCTAGTCAACTTTGACGACTAGCTGAATTCCAGGTATTAATAATCACTAAGATTTAACATTTTATGTAATTCTCTCTTAATAATTACTTCAGTGAAAGATTTTTAAATTTCAAATTTTGATAGATACATAATTCTATTTCAGAAACTTCGTTCTTTTCATTTTACTGGATATTTCTCTAATTCATTTTTCAGTGCCCCTAAAATTCGAATTTTTTTCTATCCATTTAACTTTGTAACCTAAATTCTAACCTGAAACAATTCAAAATTTTCTTCTGGTTAATAGTAATTTAAATATGAACTTAAATCCAAGACTCTTTCAAGTATTAAATAAATATTTTTATTTCGCTATATATGTTTGGTCAGTAAGGATTTGGTTTAGGTCAAGACAGTATTTAGGATATAAAAGAGAGAAAAAAAAAACGAAAATATATCGACAACTTTAATTGTGACTTTTAATAATAACTTCGGCATTCTTCCAGAATCTTCATGTTTTTGTATTGCATTTAAATTGATTGTATTACAGTTTAATTGTGAAACATTTATTATTTTATTTTCACACTTCTTATTAGAAAATATACTAGAAATTTTTTTTGATCAATACAGAAAAAAAAGTTATATATAAAAAAAATTTTAATGACAAAAACGGAGTACAGAGTTTTAATGTGATGTAATTAATCGAATAATTTTTTAACTAACAAATGATGAAAAAATCATTTTTACACTGTAATATTTTAGGAAATCTCGGAAAACGCAAAATTTTTAATAGAAAATGAAAAAAAAATTGCTCTGAAGTGTATATTCTCGTTCTTCAAAGTATGTATGGTCAAATTTAGAAACTCGAAAACAAAAGATCTAGCCTCCAGAGCACCAACACTCATGCATTCATTTTTTATTATAAGTAAATATATATATTTATAAATAATAATAAGTTTTTATCTAAAGTCTATATTCTATCTTTTCATTTTTGCGGGGAGAGGGGGGATTCCTTTTTTTTCCTGTCCAGATACGAGAGTTTCCTGTTTTATTTTTCTAGTGATCCAAGATCTAGATGTTTTGGGATTTTAAAATAATCGACTGTCTGTATTTAAGATTTCAATTACCACGAAATATTATGAAAAAACATTGGTTCAACCGATAACAGACAATGGAAGCTGTCCCCAAGAAGTTTTCTCACATCCTTCCAATAAAAGTGCTTTCATCTTCCACCCTCATAAAATTGTGGTTCTTGAACAAGGTCTTGAACACCATGAGAGCTTATTTTTTTTTTTCTTTTTGGAATCCCACACATAAGCACTTCGTATTATGTAATATTGTGAAAGAAACCAAGTATGCATTTCAAATACTTATTGTTTTCAACCAATTGTAATCGCGATTGATTTAAAAATTTAATACAGATCAACAGTTTTAGTAAAGAATTGCAAAACAAATTATATTCATTTAAATATTTATATTTTTGAGGTATCGCTTATACATGCATACTAAAGTGGCAGCAGATGATCAGTCGCTTTGCAGATTTGGTTCAAAGTTTGGTAAGTATCTACACTTTAAAAGCTAAAACTGCTTTTCGTTTCATAGGTGTTTCGGTTCATATTAATACTCCCATATACTTAGACATTCAGAATGGACTCAACTTAAAATTCAATTGAAATCTACGAATTCGGTATGTATGTCACATTCTACATTTCATCCCTTTAATTCCAAATATTTTCAAATTATTGAATTTTTGAACAGACGTAAAAAGGAATGTTTTTGACTCAAAGAGGTCTCAAACATGATGCATCATCAAAATCTCGATTTCTAATTTTTTGACAATTTTAATACTTTCGGTTCGTATATGTAGAAGTAAAAAGAAATCATATACTTTTATTTTATCCTTGCTTTATACTAATTGTTGACTTCACATACATGAATTCTGATCTATAATTAAAGAATATCTACACTAAAAAAAATTAAAGTTAGCATCATATATCAATTGAAGCTTTAAAAACAACTAGATCTAATTCATTCACAAACCAAACCATCAATGTCTCTCTGCAAAGAAATGCAATATTTTATTAACCAAGCACATTTTTAAAAAATCATTTCTCAATGCCAAGTTAGCAAATCATTGTCTTGTCTTAATCAAATATTAAATAAAGGGACACGTCAGATACAAATTTCATGTCTTGAGTTTTAACACCACTTACAACTAACGTCGACAGCTCTAAGAAGCTTAATAAATAATTGACCAAATACACGCGCAGAGGAAAGAAAATTGACAATCCTCGATAACTTATGCTGTAACCGTTTAGTCTTTAATTTAACCATTTCTCCGTACCGGAGGCTGAGATGCTGTTAGAAGAAGAGTTCGTGTACATACATCTCACCCATTTTTGATTAGACTGATAAACATCTTGTAAACCATTAAAACACTAGTCATTTCCACACAGAGACGAAGGCTAACAACCCTCATTAAAATTAAAATATCTCACCTGGGGCTACAAAACACTTAATAAGTCATCAATTATTACCCCAGAATTATTCCTCTTCTTTGCCTTCCCCCAATTTCATTTCCCTCCTGGGAATAATAATAATGAAAAAAATAAATCGTAATTACCATTTCCTGCTGTCAAAAAACCGATGAAGAAATTAATCTTCATCGATTACTTTTCAATCGATGCTTACGATCGGCCTTATTCCGGCTACAAGGAAGCCTTGTTAACGGCTTAATCAGTGTAATTTCCTTCACTAAAGGCACTTATTATCATTTTTCTCGTCCACTTTTATTTTTCCGGAGAGCGTCGTATTATCGCTGAAAAAGAGAAAATTGAGCGGTTTAAAAGAAGAGTTTTATTGATTTCAGTTTAAGTGGGAAACGTTATCTCTGGGCCTGGTATTGGCGAAGGAGATAACTTCATATGGAGATAATGATTATTAAGTCGGTGAAAGGTGTTATTTAAACCTTCATTCACTGATTATACTTTTTTTTTTTATCTATGGTAATATAAACAGTGCTTATGAGAAGGGATCCACACTTAAGTGATTAATGTTGCCCGACTGCAAAGCCATTAAACAAATTCTGATTTCACACTCAATATGATTTAATAGGTTTGGCATCCGCCATTAGTTGAATGCTATGATAAATGTTAGTTCTTAAGACCTTTGGAACAATTTTGTGATGTTAAATGCATTATATAGGCATTATTAACTGCATTTATTCTTTAATTATGTCTATTAAAATAATAAAATTAAAAATTTAGTACTTCTAATCCTGATTATAATGTATGTCGAATTTTATTCGTCGGCGTCTGGTATAGGGTTAGCGCTCCTTCCCATTGGTTTGGGCGTCCGGGTTCAAGCCCTAGTTGGGGCATGGTTGTTCCATCTGTGAGGAGAGTAAATGTTACCCTCTGTAAAAAGGCGTTGTGCAAGCGAATGGGCCGCATGAAGTATCTAAGTCGCACTCTTGGCCCTAGTTGGTGCTAGTGAAAAAACTAGCACCACTCAAATTTCTGACATATAACTGTCAGCGGGCTTATAAAAGTAACACAAGTCACAACACAACAGAATGTTATTCCATCCGAGATGTTATTCAATGCGAGATCCCATATAAACAATCCCACCAAGTACTAGGTTATGATAGTATCCCACAAGTATTTCATCAAGATATGAAAGGAAAAAATGAATGGATATGGTGTATGAAACCCATAATTTAAGTTCAGAAAAAATGCAAACAAGCAAGTGAAACTCACGCTCACTTGCGTGTATTGAAATTGACTTTGGCTTAGGTGCCATTGCAGTGTTGAAAATGCCTTTCTTTTACAGAATTGTTTTTGTAGATATAAAGCAACCCGCATCATATCTGAAATAACAGCGTTCTCGTTTTTTAACAGCTTCTACAATACACATATCTGTGCCTAAACGTTTGGTTCTAATCTGCAGCTTATATAATAAATTTTTGTTATTAATCAATTTGTATTTGTAGTTCTTTCAATCTTCTAGTATAGTATGTTCGAAAAGACCACTTACGTTTACAGAAACAAATAAATTTACAGTGGTGTATGGAATGACAAACATTAAAAAGAGCTCTGAAGAAGATTTTATAACAGTAAACTAAGCAAAAAAATATATATATGGATTAAGGATACAAAGTTGACAGAGTGTTTAATGGAACGCAAACCAACAATAGCACACTACTTTAATGAATAATAACTTTGTATGGAACGCAGCGTAAATGTTACAATATTATATCATCGTGGTATTTAAAATCACTGATCAAAAACGTACAATCTAAATTTTCGCCTCACATGTTTTTAATTATGCATTTGAATTGTTGAATTAATATATTGTTACAAAAATTGACTGATGGGTGTATAGAGAAATAAGTCCAGCACGCTATATATTGAAAAACGATGCATTATTCCACTAAAAAAAGAAGTAAAAGCAATAAAAATATAGTAAAATAAGCGTAAAAAACGTGACTTAAAAAGTTAATAACCCGGAGGTAGATGGTAAATCGTTAATAGTAGCAAAATAGTGCGCGGCAACAGCAAATAGAAAACTCGCTTAATAATCAACACTCCAAAAAAAGTAGCTTCAATCTTTGCTTTTTATATTTTCCCAATATTGTACTAAATTTTTTCTTAAAAAATTACTGTTACATTAAAAAAAATCATAAGATAACGGTTTTTAATTCATATAGTGACTTAACTCTAGTATTTTTCAGAACCTCTACTTTTGTCGATAAATATTTCAAATACGTCCAAATAGTTGTGGCATATATTCCATATCTAATCCAAGTATTTGTAAATCTCTTATTCAATGATGAGACTTTCTAGACTGCAATATTATACGTTAGTAAGTAACAATCCATTTCAATTCCATTAAACTTGTGTTGCACACTTTATCTGGTGAATATTTTTCTATAACCGAATTTACGATCAAAAAACTTCTTATGGTCCACCTTTGCATTTGCGAATCCATTATCTATTGTAAAATGTCTTGTCTCAGTAAGCTTGAAAAACTTTTGTGGTTGCATTTTGTACAGCTGTTATGGAATTATAACATTTCTTCTTGCAATGTAAGATATCTTACCAACTACAATAAAAAGGATAAATTAGGACTCAATGAGAAAACATTCTTATTAAAATATAGGCAGACTGCTGTAGGACGTTTGTCTATCTGGATTTTCGAATATAAATGAACTTGATAACTGCAAAATGCAAAGAACAAGGTAAATAAAATTTGGTACGTAGTGTATCTAAAATACAAATATTTATCAAATTTTGAACTTAAATCTGTGAAAGATTTGTTTTCTGTGGTCTATCCTTTCGCATGTATGTATATACGTATCTTTTTGGGACCACAGTTGTAAGTTGATAGCAAATTTTGGTGTCAGTCAGCTGGCGAAATATATATTCTCATAATAGAGAAAGTAAAAATACTAGACTCGTACCAAAAGTTTATATTCCTTAAACATCGTTAACCAATATTATGTAAGGTTTTTTTCGGTCTTATCTAATGTCCATAATGTCGAGAAAGAAGGATTTAGACTTGGAGAGAACAGGAGAAATTTTAGAGGAAACTAATCCAACTTTTTCTTTCTTTTTTTTAACATTTTTTTTTTGTATACATAGCATAGAGAAGATACTATAATTTAAGTCGTCTGTAGTAAATGGTGAAAAATTTAACCTCCATAAAATAAAAAAAGAAATCCATGTTTGAAATTTTTGGCTTGTCTAACTGTGACAAAAATAACTCAGAAACGCTTTGAGCCAGCCGATCGAAATTTGGTACATGGTGTTTGCACATGTTTTGCAGATTTCTATTAATTTTTGAGTCAAATATTTTTAGTAGGGAGTTCATTTGTCCGGTAATTTGAATATGAGATAACGCGATTACTACGGTATGAAGAAAGGTCGATAAGATTAAGTACACAGATTTATTATTCGCAGTGTCAAATATGTATCCACCTGCCAAATTTTTAGCCAAATGCACATCAATTGATTTTCTGTCGGTCTGTACTTTCAGAAAGATGTGAACGCGATAGTTCAAAATCACAGTGGTATAAATATATGAAAGTTGGTATGAAATTTTTTGAATACAAATGCAGATTTTTGTCAAATTTTGTTTCAATCGTTCGAAAAAACTAGTCTAAAACACAAATTCGTTTTCTGAATACTATTATCTGCATACCAAGAATTTATCGTCAAAAAATCGCTAAGAATGATTTGATAGATTCAATACAAATGTTAATTCAAGCTAAAGTTAATATTTTGTCATTATTATTTGCCAATGACAAACACAATGTTTTCTGTCATGACAATTTTATTAGAGAGTATGCTAGAAAGTTTTGAGGAGGTGTCCTGCTGCTTTTTTTAATTTAAATAATGTTTTATTTTCTTTTAAAATATAAAAATCGTATTAACAAGAATAATGGGAGATATTATTTGGTTATGTGTCAATATTACATTATTTCCAATATGTTTGGGAACTTTTAATTTCGGATCTGTGAATTACTACTTCGTTCAAGGAGTATTGAGTAAAAGCCTAACCATTCCATTAGCAAATTCTGCTGCTCACTAAATATGACCGATCATCATACTAGACATCATCCTTCCTTATCTCGCATCCCGATACCTGCATACGTAAATCGTCATTCTAAGTCAATTCAGGTGTTCTCTAATCGCTTTTAGATTAGTCATTCCGCCGATGCCGCCTTATTGTTCGCTATCATCATCCGCAATCTCGTGATGTACTGCGTAGATATAAGAGACAGTGCCTGCGAATGTGATCCCTTGGTCTGCACGAAGAATACACGATGGCACCACCTGCTGTGACACTGAGGACGCATGACGTGCAGAAGTGTAAATCTCTGCTTTTTAGGGATGTCTCACATCCGATGCACCTGATGTTGTTCATCAGTAAATGTAAATGGCTAGGGTATTCTAATATGCATTTTAACGACCCGGATGTGTGTAAAAATATGTATAAGTGACATTTTCATGATTGATGAGATGTTTTTGCATATAAACCATGTATAACATATATAATTAATGGAACAGACTTGTTGTAGATGGAAACCCTTTCATGCTATGAAGCGATGTCGAAATAACAAATGTAATGCATTTTTTTCTTGTTGATGCTATGCAGCAAGTAATTTGAAAGTTGCGATTATTTCATGGATATTTTAATGTAACTTTTCCAGTTTTTTTTTTTTTTTTTTTCATAAATGATAGTAAAAAGTTATCATTTAAAATAATCTATAAAAAATAACAATAAATTTGAATCTGTTTATAAGTATCCATTTTTTGTTGTGAAAAGTATATTTTCTAACGGAAAAAGTTAATCTGGTTTAAAACTTCAATTTTTGTAAGATATTTTCTATTATTTATCGTTTTCAAAAAACCTGATCAGTTGAATAAGAATGATCAGGGAAACATAATACCTGATTTTTAAAATTTGTCTTAGGAAATTTACTTCATTACCTTTCTGAATTTTCAAAAATAATATGGAATATATTTCATATTATCTTTATCAATAATAACGTTTTAGAGCTTTGGTTTTATGAAAATCTTAACATTATTCACATACGGAATATTAAAAAGAATTTTTTAAAAATAGCGTTCCTTTATAAATTTTTTTTTTTGCTTTATGTTAAGTTAAAACAACATATTTAATACTACGCCTTTTCAAAAATTAATATTTGGTCTTTTTATCATAATAAAGGTATTAAAATATAGAAAACTTAAAAAATTTTCATCTTTATTTATTACAAAATAGCAAACTAGATATATGTAACCCTTAAAATAAATCTCACCACAGTTCCTAATTTTTGTTCCGAAATTGCAATTCAATGAAAATATTTTAAATCTAGAAAAATTCAAATACTCAATTAAACCAAAAGAGTAGATTTAGATTATTTATTTCTAATAAATGATTGTAGATAATGATAGTGAATAAATAAATTGTAGTTGAAAATTTTATATTTGAATTTTTATAATTTCAGGTGAAAGTAGTCCTGTTGTTTGCTAACTAGAAAATGGCAACTTGCTATAAAAACTCATGTTATTTGCTACGATATATAACAAGTGATTTCACTGTTATATTGTAACGTAGAACTCATTGTAAGTTCAACAAAGAGCTACTTTTTCATAAAAAATGTACAGTTGGTGCTAGAAATTCGTAGAAGATGTTTATATACAAAAGATAAAGACAACTGATTGTCCTTTTACTTAAGGGGAAGATGGTCCAAGCACAGATCAAATAATAAATAAAATTTTCATTATGTTGTTATTGATAAACATGTTATGTTACTAAATATCCTTAATAAATACGCTGAGAAATATCTAGACTTTTTTAATATCGTTTCGTAAATATTAACTTAATATACTGAAAGAAAAAACGAGACATTTTTTTAAAAATAAAAATGTTACCCACATTTATCTTAAAATAACATCTCATTTACACTTTAAAAAATGCATAGAAGGAATGACCACAAAATAATTTAACTTTTTTTAAGGTATCTGCAATTAAAACTAAAGATGAAATCCAAATTTCATATGCAGACTGTCTTAAGTCGTAAGGGGGTAGAGGGATTAACTCCAGAAAAGTAAGTAAATGAATAAAATTATAACTAAATGAGAAATCCCAACAATCACCGACACATTATTTTGTAAAAAGGAAGAGTCAAAAAATAAGTCATGGTTATAATGCTAATTAATAAAAAGATATTTCATATAGCTTCCTACTGTTTATCACGCATCTCTGTATGTGCAATTTTTTTCGAACAAATTCGAACATTAATGAAATTTTGCATAATTCTATTAGGTTGGTGCGTATGAAATGTCGGATTCTTAAGTGATTG
>JAPMOQ010008497.1:29483-48661 GCA_026543055.1 Argiope trifasciata
CCAAGCGTAGCTTCAAGATAAGATGGTAATTTAATTAAACTAAACTAACTATGCGTTTCTATTGATTATTTGAGTTTCAAAAATTTGAAAATTTAAGGAAATATTAAGGTCTATTCAAAATCAAATAATATACTCAATAATTCCGAAAAATTTGGCGTCAATTCAGTTATATGCAAAAATAACTTGGGAGAGGGAAGAAAAGATCTGAATGACATTCAGACAAATTCAAAAGTTGAACGCTTATTTTTTACGCTGTTGAGAGAATAGATTAACTTTGTTTATCTTTCTTTAAAAATTTATAGATGCACATTCAATAGTAGCTAGAATATTTTCTGACACAAAAAAGGATTTTGTTTCGTTTCATTTTAATTTAAGGGGACATTATTTTAATTTTATTTTTATTTTAAGAGATCAAAATCTTCATAGTTCCATTTTAATTCGATTAATTTTTCACACATAATCGTAATGAAATGAAACTATTAATTATTTTTATTTTAAGGGAAAGACAGTTACAATTGCATTGCAACTTAAATTTTTATACTTAACCATAAAGAAGGAAAGTCATGAAGTGAAGCCTTAATTTACAGAAAGAAAGTTTCGATTATTTCTATAAATTTAATTGTTTTCTATATAAGTAAACCACTTAGGCAAAACTAGTTTCAGGTCCAATTTACTAAACTCTGCTATTTTTATTTTGATATGTGTCTTTTAATATTGAGCAGAGTAGATTTTGTGATGGCTCCGAAACTTCTACACCCTCTCTACATTTCCATTTCTAATAAAACAACAATTTGGATGACACATTTAGACATTATTGTGGGATTTTAGTATTCATGAAACACGGCTTAGTATTCGTGAAATCAAATTTTCGAAATCAAGACCAATAATGAAATCAAGACTTCCCCCGTCCTATCCATCGCCACTTTATTCAGAAACATATTTTGGATATTCTGACAAAAATATTAACACATTTAAAACATGTGCAATCAGTGCTTCCAAAATAATAAATTTATTGATACGATTTCTTGTATAAACAATTCATTATCCGATTTCAGAAAATATCTATCATCTATTTCTCGAAGATTAAATTGATTTCTTCTGGCATGATATATTGTCCTCTCATCTGATTATAGCACAAAATTAAGTTATTCTCTCACGACATTCTTTATGTAGCTGTGTGGTTCAACGAAGAAGCAAACATAAACGCGCACAAAAAACATTTTATTTTTGATTTTATTTATTTATTTTATTTTTTTTTTGAATTTGTGTCTTAACTCAACTCTGTTTAGTGGATTAGTTTTGTTCGAGAAATTTGATATACTCACTTTTGTTAATCTTCCGTCATTATATTTAATGTTATGTAAATGTTAAATGTTTGGTACTTTTGATTTACTCATTTTTATGAGAAAATGCCTAATGTATGACAGCACGACTTCTTCAGTTTAGCTTTAGTCGTTACAGCTGAAAAAGGCGAGTTAATTTAAAGGAAAAGGAGGGTTGATTGAAGGAAAAGAAGGGTTTTAAAAGGAGGTTAAGGAAAAGGAGGGTTTGTAAAGGAGGGTTAATTAAAATAGTTTAATTTAATAATTCAATAATTTAACATCTGCTTTTTAACTTTTGGATTCCCCGCTAACAATTTAAGTTTTTACTTAAGATGAGAATTCAGGACAAAAAGGACATTTTAGAATACCAGGTCATTCTCTAAATAATTTGTGTGCGTTTTACAGTATTTGATACTAATTTCATGAACTAACAAAACTCCTATCTTTCTCCATATTTAGTAAGACTAATTAAACTTAAACCAAACCCTTAGATTTTCTACTCATAGCTTAAGGCTTCATTTTCAATGAAATTTCAGGATACGAAGTCCATTCCAAAATAATTCTGGAATAATTTTAAAGATAACTTGAACACGCTAAACTCTTACATTGATCATTAACAGGAAGTACAGTTTTCTCTTCTGATAGGGGTTCAAATTTGCGAAGAAAATTCTTCCTAGTGCTTCTTCCAAGTGGAACATTTACAGCTTACGTTTTTTCTTTAGATGAAGTTACAGGACAAAAATGATATTCCAGGACGTATGGTTCATTCCTGAATATTCCTGGCATGGTTTCAAAAATTGTGATAAATTATTTAGTTAATCGAACTTAACAGTTCGGTTCACCAATTAAGCTTCCAGCTACGTATCTCGCGATTTCCGCTAGTTGGAATCAATGCACGTTCAATTGCTTCCCGTATTTTTCACAGTTTAGAGTGTCTATTTTTAAGATTACTGATTTTTATCAAATCATATTACTATCGAATAGCATATAGTATAGTTCACTTTGAAAAATATCTGAGCTTATTTGCAAACATCGCATCTAAATAGTGTTTTTAAAAAATTACGCAGCCGAAGGGCTAAATTTTAATTTCTGTATGAGATTTTAGGATCATACACATTTCTGAAGAGTGCTAATAGTTGCTTTATTTAACATTATTTTACAGAGGTAATTTAGAAAAGCAAAGTTGCAGTCGTAATAGTTTAAATAGGTTATTGTAATTCATTTTTCAAAATTTTTATTTAATCGTTTGATAAACCCAAACAATGAGGCTACACTCTCAACAATCTCTCCATACCCACATATAATAGCAAACTTAATCAAACGAAAAAGTGAGTTTCCAAACAAAATCATCTTACACCAGTGTGCCAGGGATCGTGCGGCGGGCTGTGACAGTTCAAAATAAAGCACTGTATCCGTAACGACACCGAATATTTGTCGCCGCAAATGCGATTTGGGCCGCATCCCACTAATCACAAAAGTTTTCCGCAAACTGAAATCTATCTCTGGCAACACAATGGGGAAGGGGGGTGGAGTTTAAAAGAGTTCAATAACTAATAAGGCCGAGACGTGCGCTGCAATGGGTATTTTATCATAATTATCAGCAACGGTAAACTCTGAGTATCATTCCGTATTAAGGTTAGCTACGCTGTTTGGACATAAAGATGAAATGACAGTATTTCTCATACTGAAACACCGACTATCAGGGGCTGTATAGTATAGCGTTCGAAGCTCGACTGGTCTGTATTTACATAACATGCTCCGAGCTGGGTTCAGCCTATTATTGTCTAACCACAATAGATGATATGGAATAATTTTCTGTAGTTTCCCACCATTCTTAGTATTCTTATTTGGTATGTAACCGTAATTAAACTAGTTGCTCTCGTATTAATCGTTAACTTCATAAATATTCGATTTTCTGCAATACATTTATGTTTTAATGCCGCATGTTAATTTTGAATCTTTACTGATTTGATTCTATGTAGAATAGATATTTTATTATTCGATTAACTTTTAAAACTTTAACGTTTCGTTGTAATTATTTTGTAAAATACGAATGCAAAGTTTCAAACCGCAATTCTGAGATCAGGGACAAACTAACCAAAAAAATTAATTCAATTTTCGTTCCTTGTTCCATATTTTGGAATCATAATCAAATTAATTCCACTCGTTTTAATAACTATTTTCCTCAATATTAGATATCCTGGATTGGATTGATGTACAGTTCTTCCTTTAATTATATTCCTTTTGTTAAACAAAATATTTGATTCCATAAATGGCTATTAGATATTTTATTATTCAATGAAATTTTAAAACATTTTGCATTGTGTTTATTTCGTAAAGCACGAATGTAAAGTTTCTAGGCTCAAATGCATAAGTTAATTTTAGAGAACTGAAGCGACAGAAATTTTTTTTTCTTTTATTACACATATCGATGTCTACAAAAATATCGTTTGTAGTTTCATCTGAAACTGATAATTTATATGTAAATAAAACAAGCTAACGAATGATAAAACTGTAACGTTGTATGCTCAAAATTTGATGTAGATGAAAATTTATTTTATCATTTTTTTACTTCAGAAGCATTTTAATTTTTCCTTTTTTTTTGGGGGGGGGGGAGATTTACATACTTTGGAGACTTTCAGCAATAACTAATTTTTATTGAATCTTCATCAGAAACGGTTTGCGAAATGCTTCATGCAGAGTGGGAAATATTATAATAAAATCTGGTTTTGCTTAAAATGTCTATTGGATTTCACTGAGCTTATTTAAACAGCAAAGAACCTGCAACAATTCTAGAAATTCGAGATTCTGAAGAATTTCTAGAATTAAAAATCTAGAGGCTCTATTATCCTCTATTAAATTCAAAATCTTCTGTTTTCAAGATAACAAGGAACAAGCGATGCATTATATTCTGTGTTATATGATTATAATTTGATTTTTTTTTTATTTAAAAACTGACAAACTTTAAATATTTAGCAGAATTCTTATATTCCTTTATTATAATTTTCTTATTCCATTATTTGCTAATAGTTCATAGTTTATAACACTATGCAATTGATTTCCAAAATAAAACTGAAATAGATAGGAATTTCAAATTGCTATTGTAATTTTAGCAATTTAGTTCTTTCAAAGAACTAAATTACCAAAATTACAATTAAATTTTGAAAATTTCGAACTGTACGTACCTCTTTTTATTACAAAAAAATGTTATTTCAATGAAATCAATTCATAATAATGTAGTCAACATCCCCACGCGTTATGACCTATACATCATTTGCCATAATTTTGGGATGATATGCCTTCTTTACTCTTGCAAGAATTATTTAAAGATTGATTAGCATGCTATACTGAATGTGCATCAAGAGATAACATGAACTGATATTATAATGCTGCCACTTTGTTGCAGTTGTGGGGAGTATAAACAAAACAAAACAAAAAATTCTTCATAAGTTTCTAGTAGGATAATTTTTTTTCATAAATTTGTAACTCAATGCGAAAAGCAAAATTGAAATTTTCCTAGTCTGAATACCTCATTTCATTAAAAAAATTGTTATTTTTTAAGCATATTCTAATTTGACAAACTGATATGTATGAAAACTATTTAAAATATCCCAATCTTTAAGATTTGTAAATCCAGAGAATTTTGTTTAATTTTTGAATAAATCCACTGTTTCATATATGAACATATCCTTTATATTAACAACGCTTGCCTCGATGTTTTGACTGTAGTTTTGGTTTTACGAATAGGAGATCAATAATTAAATAATTATTCCATCGCTTTGTCCGATATTTGGCAAAATATCGAGAAACTCTAGTGAAATAACGCTTACGTTCATCATTTGAGATAATTCAAAATAGAAAGTCTATCCTTAAAAAAGCACTCTTACTTTTAATAAAGCAAGATTTGCAAAATTATTAGAGACTTAAGATGCTATAGTAAAAATGTATTTGATGATAAAAATATTTGATGAGTTTTGTACACTAGCTTAATGAAAAATCTCACAATTCGTAGGAATTTATTATTTTATTTACTTCAATAAAAAAAACTGCCATAGAGTAAAGAGGGAATGTTAATTAATTTATTTGTTTCTCAACAAAATTCATTCAAAGTTTAATAAGATGTGAAAAATATAAGAAGACAAAGACATTCAAAAGAAAGAAAGAAACAGACGTTAAGAAAGTAGAAAAACGTACTTCATGACTTAGACAGTGTTGAGCTCTAAGAGCCACCTTTACTCAGATTATCTCTTCGAAACTATTTACTTTTGACTGATACAATTAAATTTGTTCTTAGTAAAAATTCAGTGGAATGACAAGGACCGTGGCGGTTTTGGTTGCAAAATTCTGAATTCTAAACTTCGTTTAAGGGTTCTAAAGAAAGGTTCTTCAATTAAATAACAATTTAATCAAAGAACTTTTGTATATCTTCGATTATGTTAAATTCTTCAAAATGAAATACATTCCTGGTGATAGAATACAGAGTTCTAGAAAACAGAGCAATATTTTTGTTATTCCAGGACATCAGATAAAAGTAAAAGTTAAAAACTCATTCTTAATATCGATGATGCAACTTCAGAAGCTATCCTAATTAAGATATTCAAATAAAAAAAATTTTAACATTTAAAATATAACGCTTTTTCCGTTCATTTTATTACATTTATCATTAAACAGGTTTTTTACACCTAAAAACTCATTTGCAACTTTTTTAATTAAATTCTTTTTTTTCTCATATTTCCAGTTGAAATTAACTTCAATATTTAATGAACATTTTTAAAGCAAATTGGAATTTTAAAAGTAAATAAATGAATGAAATAGAAACAGAAAAATTAAATAAGATTAACAATTGAAAAGTAACTGAAAAGGAAATGATTAATTGATAACTAATTTCACTTAAGCATGAAATAACCAACTATTTCCAGATGCATTTGTAACTATTCTTTAATCAGCTATTTAATTCTACAGTCATCCATCCTTCTTGGTTCAGGTCTGTTTAATCTATGACTCAAAATCCCAAGTGAGGTAAGGTAGGTAACGAGTCAAGGAACTCATGTTATTTTTCATATATCAGATTTTCAACAGCTTTAAGTAAACATTCAGGAAATCCTTTAAAATCGTATAAATTAATTTTTATTTTCAACATCCTTTTTTCACTGCATGGCAATAAAAGATTATCAGAGAATCGGATTCTTTAAAAATTTCAAGTGATAGTTTAATTCACATTGATTGTGTGGAGAGGAACATTAAATATAAAAAAATTTTGAAGAATTAACCACTTTCACTAAAAATTTTTATTAGTTTAATTGTGCGCCATCTAATTTTTGTAAGTTGGTGTCTCTTCTCAGTAATTTCTTCACCTTAGAGATATATACACATTTTTTTTTTTTTTGCCAAAAATTGGTCTAGTTCGATTCCGCATTGGTCATATTTATTTCAATCACAAGCACCTCTTATTTAATGAGACATATCCAAAATATACAACATGTCATACGATTTTAATTGTACGTTATGTTTTAGTTGAGTGCTCTATTCTTAATAATCTTAGCCTGCGATATTATAATGCTGTAATAATGCACATGTGAACTAGTGGGTGACAATCCTTACCTTAATATTTTTAAATTTTTACAGATCATTTGTTTTTTACATTTTATCTAATCTTTTTTTTTTTCGTTCATTTCAAAATTAAATTCAAATGTCAGTAATTAATGCACTTTAACTTTTTCTGCAATATCTTCAAAGCACCTTTTTCATACATCTGCTTGATTGGTATTTACCACCTTTACCTAATTTAAAGAAACTTTTAATATCATTGAAATTTTTACAATTTGATTGGCACAGCATGGCCAGATCCGGCTTTGTGCCAAAACGCTTTGCCAAACAACCAACAACTATAATTTTCTTGTCTATTTTCCAACTTTTAGATCTTACAATATTTTTAGACCACAAAAAAGCGTTATTTTTTATGGATCTTTAATTCTTTTTAAAATTCACTAATTAATGTTCTATTATCAAACGTTTTTATCATCAAAGTATTTTTCTCTAGAAAATCAGATCACGAATGGAAAAAATGCAGAAGTTCTCTCTGAGAAATTGCATTAATATTCCATCATGTATAATTAAATAATTATTCAACATTAATATCACTAAATTTTTTTTCTCTGAAAATTCCTGGATGGAAAAAAAAGTTATGTGTGAGTCTTCTTAGATCGATAACTACAAGAAGTGTAAATTTAAACCAAAAAATGTGATATTTTTGCAATGAATCCTAGATTCCTTTAAAATCTCATAAATTATATTCCATTTTTCAGCACTATTTTGCAAAAAAAGTGCTTTTCTAATAAACTAGATAATGAATGGAAAAAATATAGTTCTGTCTTACCTACCTCTTAGATTCGATCACTGCAAACTACAAAAATTTATTTTTCCATCACCCCTTCTATACCCTTTACAAAATCATCCCGACTACCAAATACTGATGGATGATGTCAGAGAACGGTATTCTCTCCCTCCTTCAACATCCCCCCCCCCTCCTTTCCATCTCAGCACTCGGCTAAATTATAAATCTCCCCTCTCCAACTACAACCCCCTTTTGATGAAGCAAGCACACTGTTGCATCTCTTTCGCCCCCTGAATTAACACGTACTTTCCGAAAAGAAGCAATTAAGGACACCCCTAAGAATGCTTTGTCTATTTCAGAGGGATCCATAATTTTCCATTAAAAATTCTAACCAACTTTCCATTGTTCTCCGTTAGTGAGGAAGGCCATTTGGAAATTGCTATTATCGCTTATGTGCGGATTTTAAAATATGAGGTTGTCGTATGAAAGGAGGTCTTTTTTTCCCTTCATTGACTGTGTTTTCGAGGCTGGCTGTCGTTGTTTTTAGTTAGAATATATTGGAAACTTTGGGTGATATTGTTATCGCATGGAAATGTTATGAAGTGATATTTATCATTAAATTTCTGTGACTTGTTGGTTGGTTATTTTGTAGAGGAATTGCTGTTGTTTTCTTCTTTTAAGATGATCACTCCATATTTTACGAAGTGGATGAATGCCTTTTAAGATTTAGAGTGCCGTATCTCCCAGAATGGTTTTTAATTGTAATTCGGTTTGATTGATTTTGATGCCTTATTCAAAATTTACGAAATATATAAGAAGTGGGAGACAATTTTGTCAGTTAAAAACCAAAAGGAAATGAAGATTATTCATTATGAGTTATATTTTGAAACTAAGAAAACATTTTTCTTCACTAAACTGGGGATTTTTAAACTATAATTTGAAACAATTTACACTGAAATACTCAGAAGGCTACTAATTCCGATACATATAATAAAATATTTTTGTATACATTTTAACACAGTAATAAACATATTGAATTTACGGCTTTCATTCCAAGTGCATTTTTTTCTTTTTTGTATGCGAAATATAGAGAAGATATTATAATCATCCGAATAATTCGAGATCTTTTGATGGATCTCCACGTTTCAGACCCCCATGAGAACAAAAAAAATAATAACTTTGTCTGTCTGACAATATGCCTGCAACTACGACAGCTCAAAAAGGCTTTAAGATAAATGGATAAAATGTGGTGTAGACTTCAGAACAAATATATAGATTTTAATATATAATTTGAGAGATTTAATAAACATGTATACGATTTTTAAGGACAAATCTGTAGATTTCTATAAATTTCGAATGAAATCCATTCTTATAAAGCTGGCTGTTTCGATAACTTCAAAACATGAAAAATATAATTATTTATCTTAAAAACATAACTAGGTAGATAGGAAAAATTTGGTACCCAGGTTTAGCTTATAAACTTTAGATTGTTTTTCAATCAAATCCGTCAAAGGATTGATCAATTGTCTGTTTGCACTTTCGCATGCATGTAAATGCAAAAAAAAAAAAAAACCATTAAATAAATGAAATATGTTACTTTGTGATTACAATTGTAGTTTTGTGTCAAAGTTTTGCTTTAGATGGCCAGTGAAAAGGTACCCAAAATATATATCCATATGATAGTTTCAGTAAAAATGCCAAAGAGCTGTATTTCGTCATATCGTTCGTCGATGCCATACAAAATAGTCGTGTCCATATCAAAGACCCATAATTTTATATAAACTAAAGGGAGATAAGATCTTTATTGAAGAATATACGAGAAAATTGCGGAGGGATCACTCTCCCTCGTTTTAGTCATGCAATAAAATTAAACAATATCATTAATGTCATGTTACAATTCTGAATGAAAATTGATGTATTAAAACACCAATATACAATTCATTGTAGTATTATCCTAGACGGGATAATTGGAGGACTGTTATAGTGTAACTAGCATGGTCTTCCAATATTACCTCACATACTTTCTAATGTGTTGTTGTAGTGCTGTAACTTATGACAATTGTGCGTTTCTTCGTTTTTCAGCTGCGTCAACTAGGCCAAGAGTACGACTTAGCTACTTCATGCGTCACATTCGCTTGCACAGCCCCTTTTTAGAGGGGAGGGGCCACCTTCACACACCTCATAATAGAAAACAGAAGAAGAGAACAACGCCCGAAGCAACCAGGACTCCGATGCCTAGATGACGAGGAATACGCTCTATCGATATGCCATACTCTCATATAAAGGTGATATAGCCCCCTCAACTAGTATAAAAATGCAGACAACGAATTGTGATTGTGAACAAAGCTAGTTGTGAGCAATTTTCATACATGAAAGCTGCGATTTTTGTAATATGGAAAAGATAGACGGAATTCGATGCCATTGGTGAATAATAGTTACGAAAGATCCTCTCTTAACCAGCATTTCATTGAATCTAACATGAAGACTCTGGTTATTTTTTTATTGATTGATTACTGTCTTGAAACTTGACACAAAACTACAATTTTAGTCAAAAAAATCCCATTTCAAATTAAATGCATGTGTTGTTTAGGAAGTCACTTGCCTTTGGACGAGACCGCTGTAGCGAAGATAGCGATTTTAACCAATAGGGTGCGTCTCTTGATTTTTCAGTAGTGTCATCTAAGTCCAGGAGTACGACGTTACCACTCACGCGTCACAACTTTTTACGAGATTTAAGGGTTTAACCCTTACCCTTATCTTCATTCATGCATTTTCATATACGCATCCACATATCGTAATTTAGACCTGAATCAAAGAACGATCACTTCTGAACCAGTACCCCCAGTGATATGACTCAAGAGATTGAATACTTTGCGATAACGACAGAATTATACGTGCGTCAGTCGCCACCATACACAGGTAATCTTCTGCTCTCGGGCTCGAATTCGCAAGCTAATGGACACAGCCAATTAATTGCATGTAAAAGTAGAGAATGTTAGATGATTACCCACTTGACAGATATGTTTTGAATATTGATAAAGATGCTAAAATCTATGTGCAGAGCCTAATTATTTACTTTTTGTATTTATCCTGCTCAATTGAGTTCTACTCTCTCTCGCTCTTTTTTTCAAAATTTATTATTTCTACCTTCTAGTCTGTATATGAAACTCGGCGTCATTCTGTTCATTAATGTTCTGCAAAGCCCTCCGAAAGGAAAAAAAAATATTTTACCTAATCCTATTTGAACAGTTTTTCACATTTTATTACAGAATCCAAAATATTTATTTAATTTTTGCTCCTTTAAAATTCATTGCATAAAGTGCCAAAAGGCTTAAATTAGCAACTCCCATCACAAACAATTGATTGATGAAAGAAATCAATCTGCTACTTCTTTCAAAAAAGTAAAAGGTTCGAGAAACATAAAGATAATTTAAGAAAGAAATAGACGAAAAGAAACTGCTTTCCCTGAATAATTCAGAATACTGATTACTGTTTTTCAACGAAAGGTATCACCTAATTTTATTCTTATTGTAATAGTTACACTGATCCTTTATATAAATTACTAATAATTTTACACAGCGTAATTAATATAAGAAATACACTAGACAAAATTAATGGGATGACTGTTAATATCGTGTCGGTAATCCTTTTGCCCGGCGAAGTGCAACAACTCGACGTGTCATGGAGTCCACAAGTCGTTGGAAGTCCTCTGCAGGAATATTGAGCCATGTTGTCTGTACAGACGTCCATAATTGTGAAAGTGTGGATGGTGCAGGAGTTTGGGCACGAACGGACCTTTCGATGATGTCCCATAAATGCTCGATGGGATTCATTTCGGGCGATCTAGGTGGCCAGGTCATGCGCTGGAATCGTCCGGAATGTTCTTCAAACCAATCGCGAACAGTTCTGGCCCGGTGACATGGCACATTGTCATCCATAAAAATCCCATTGTTGTGTGGGTACGTGAAGTCCATGAATGGCTGCAAGTGATCTGCAAGCAGCTGAACATAACCATTTCCAGTCAATGATCGGTTCAGTTTCACCAGAGGACCGAGTCCATGCCATGTAAAAACAGCCTACACCATTATGCAGCCACCACCAACTTGAACAGTGCCTTGCTGACAGTTTGGGTCCATGGCCTCGTGGGGTCTGCGCCACACTCGAACTCTGCCATCAGCTCGTAACAACTGAAATCGTGACTCATCTGACCACGCCACGGTTTTCCACTGGTCTAGGGACCAGTCGATATGCTCACGAGCGCAGGAGAGTCGCTGCAGGCGATGTCGTGCCGTCAGTAAAGGCACTCGAGTCGGTCTTCTGCTGTCATAGCCAAAGGAAGACAAATTTCGAAGCACAGTTCTATCGGACACGTCCCTCGTACGTCCCACATTGATTCCTGCAGTTATTTGACAAAGTGTTGCGTGTCTATTAACATTGACCATTCTACACAGACGTCGGCGGCAACGATCGTTAAGTACAGGTGGTCGCCCACTGCGCTGTCCATGATGGGATGGGATGCCTGAAATTTCATACTCTCGGCACACTCTTGATACTGTGGATCTCGGAATGTTGAATTCACAAACGATATCCTCAATGGAATGACCCATGCGTCTAGCTTCAACTAACATTCCACGTTAAAAGTCTGTTAATTCTCTTCGTGCCACCATAAATCACGAAAAACCTGTTCACATGAATAACTTGAACACAAATGAAAGCTCTGGAAAACGGACAGCACATTTATACTTTTTCGCTGCGATACTACTGCCATCTGTATATTTGCATATTGCTATCCCATGACTTTTGTCACTTCAGTGTATGTTTAATCTGTATTCATATTAAAGAAGAAATTAACTGATAAAATAATATTATCCTAAAACTATACAAAACTACCATCGTATGAAATTACACATATCGAAAAATGTTTTTAAATCAGGCATCGAAATTACTCATTGACACAAAAATAATGTATTATGAAAAATATGATACTGAAATATAAACTATCATGTGTTCATGACAACATGAATATGAAAAAAGTAGCATTCAAAAGTTGTGCAAAAAAAAGTTAGTCAGTAAAATCACCCATGAATTTAAATAGTTGATATAGTAATTTTATTTATTAGCTGATTACTTATCGCAGATATAAATTTATTATAGTTGGTTATATCCCGTTTATGAATAATAGATTAACGACTATAGATTTTTTTTAAAAATAAGAATTGTGATTTCCTTATAAAATTCATGGTTAGAAGTTATAAATATCTTCTAAATATTTCGTATACACCTAGTAAATATGACGTTATAACTTTATTCCTTAAATAACAATTAACTACAAGGAACAAAAAGGTACGAAATGACACTGCAGGTATAAATGAGGATTTTTATTTTATTCAAAGTATAGATCATAGGCAGAGCACAACGATTCCATTGATTAACGCTTCCCTTTCAGGTGTTTCTCAGAACCATTAATTCCAATGGGTACTGTGAGACACACTGAAGAATACACAGGTCCATCAAAAACAAAAGACAAGGGCTACTCACAGAGAGTGTGGTTCTGCTTTTTGATAATTCGCGCCCACATGTCTCCAGAGTAACATACTGGACTGGTTAAGTTCAAGTGGGAGCTACTCGACTATCTGCCCTACTGCCCGAACATGTCGCCCTTCTATTTTTATGTGTTTGGTCCCTTGAAAAAACATCTGAAAGGAAAGCCCTCCAACTTTTAAGGACTGGGTCTCGTCATGGCCACTGGAATTCTAGGAAAAAGGAATCCTTCGGCCCGTTAATCATGGAATCATTGCACTCAGGCCAATGGAGTATACTTTGAATAAAGTCTTCATTTATACCCACAGTGTCGTTTCGTGCCTTTTCATTTGAACACCCCTTGTAATAACTTAAATCATACAGACACAGAGACATATTCAATAGCAAAAAAAAAAGTTTATCTTTTCTTAGTTTAAAAAGAAAATAAAATGTTTTATTAAAAAATGTATCTGCACTTATAAAAGGATATATTTATCCATGCACGTACCCATATGCCAGTATTCCATAAGACAAACCATTTTACTTAGTACTATCAAATTTAGCATGAGTATATTTTAAAAAGAGATAATGTTCACCTTAAGGGAATTTTTCTTAATTAGAAACTAAGTGAGAGGAATTCTGATATTCCCCCTTCATAATTTAGGAAAATATTGAAGCAAAAAATTGATTTTCACACCACAAAAATTGATTTTTAAAAAAATCTTTAAAACAAAAAGGTTTTTTTAACTGTCATGCAATTTTTTTCGTCTAAATTTTGACTTTTTTTTCCTTGAAAATATATTTTTGGATGGTTTTTAACCATAGATTCATTATTGAAATGAAACTCAAACTATTACGAATCATTTAATTTCTTCAAATAATTAATCTCGTATTTTTCTTCTGTTATTTAAAGATAAAGGATAAAGATTTCACAGATAACCTGAGCAATTCCTCAGAGGAATAAGAGCGACAAAGTACTTTATTGAGAAAACAAATTTGCAATTTGAAAAGGAAGTATAGATTTTTAATGTCACTGTAATTTCATGAGACTCGACATCATTAAGCAAAATCTACTTCTTCTGAAGGAATTAGATTCATAATTAAATTTAAAGCAGCTAGTATTCTCTGCAAACTTGTTGATTTCTAAAAGCGTTTAGCTCTTAAGAGAGATAAAGTCTTTTCAACAAGAATTTTAAAAAACTTAAACAGAAGTACTTAAAAATTTGTTAAAACTAAGAAATTTTGTGTTAAAATTGATTTCCTAGCGCTTTCAGAAATTTTTGCCAAATATATATATATATATATATATATATATATATATATATATATATATATATATATATATATATACTTACTTTTTTCATTAATTAAAAGTTTTTTAAAAAGAATAATTTTAAAGTACTTATTTTCCCTTCCAAAAGTACACTAGTGCTAATTTTTATTCATTGTGGCTTAAATTCACAAATTTTCATTAAAAATTCGAAAACTGCACTCATTAAAATTAAACTTGATTAAAAGTTCACAAGTCGTAGAGCATTATTATCATTTTTCATCTTTTTACAATTTTGTTTAAACTTTCGTATGTGTATGCGTGCTTGTGAATTGTATTTTAAAAACCAATTTCTTTCATTTATTCATTTAGGAGATATTTACAGATGTCTTAAAATGACAACTTTTATCTGAAAATTCTATTCAATAAAGGTTAAAAATTTTAAGGCCAAAATGAAAGTTTGCTAATATTTGATTAACTCAAAAACAATGGGCAGAAATAGCAAATAAGATACTGCAAAATGAAGTTAATTAATTTTTTTTTCCCGTGAACAATCATTAGAAAGTAAAGGAAATTTTATTTCATTGAACAGAATAGGCTTTATATATATATAACAGCCAAATGATTTTTTATAGGCGATGATTAGGCGGAACAATGTGAATGAAAAAAAATTGTCTTGATACAACATCTAATAAAATTGTAAGGACAATTATGTAATTATAAATAGGTAAACGAGTACTCTGATGAGTGTTGCGTTATTTATTTGTGTTTAAAATGACAAAAATAAAATTTTTATTTTATATATATGTTTCAAAGTGTGTTATTTCCTGATATATAAGCATGGAAATAATACACTTTCAAATATATGCATTAACAAGTGAAAATAAGACTGTCAAAAATTCAGGTTTTTGAATTTTGAGAGTGTTTAAAGTAAATTAAAAATTTCTTTAAAACAACACCTAAATATTGTTTGATATACAAAGCATAATTTGTAAAATTAAAATTGAAAGATAAAATCATTTGTTTTGATTACTGTGGGCGATGCTAGCTCATCGAAAAAGAAAAAGAGAATGACTGATAGGCGTCAAGGATCAAATCGTTCCTCCAATTTCTATCATTTAATATTATTTATTATTTTTAAGTTTTATAATTTCGAAAGAAAATATTTAATCGCTTAGTTTCAACTTTAATTTTGATTGATCGGTGATTTTAATCTTTTTTCATCTGCTTTTCGTGTTCATTTTTATCCATTTACGTAGTTATAAATATTTTTTTTATTTATGTTCCTTAAACGTGTTGTTTTGGAAAAATCGATTTGAAATTGAGCTATGAAACAAATTTTCTTTTTGATAATAACATATTACAGGCCATAACATCCGCTCTTGACAAAATTGTTCGCTTAATCATAAAAGAAGAATGTTTTATTTATGCACATAATTTTAATACTTAAAAAAAAGAAGAAGAAAACAGAAAAAAAAATAAAGCAGAAAGAATATTATTATATACAAACTTCAACTGAAAATGTTCATTCTTATTATTCTCGTATGACATTTTTTTAAAGTGGTTACGAATCAAATCGAATTAAACATTTAAGGTCAAATAAACAAGGTCAAAAAGCTCCACATATTTAAAAAAAAAAAACTTTGGAATTTTTTTTTCTTTTCTTTATTCCAGTATTTTGTAGATAATATACTTTTAAATTCTTTGCGGAAGTTTTAATTTTGATTCATTTAAGTTCAACTAAAATTTTGCACATTACTTTTGAGATTTTTTTGTAAATTCTTTCTTCGATTACTGCAATCATGTCTTTTTTTAAAAGTAGTATAGTAGTAGTAGCAAAATAACTGACTTAAGAGTCAACTAGCTTTGAAACTTTGAAATAGAATATTTTTAATTTTTGGAATGTTTATTGAATATTTATATTATTATTATTATAGAGAAAATTTATTTATATTTTTATTTATTGAAATTATTGATTGAATTGTTTAGTTTTCGATAAAGTATTTACTTTATCCCAGGTTTTGCGAAAATGTCAAATGGTATTAGAACTTTTTCATCGTAAGCAATCCTCATTTTTTTTTTAATTCAAAAAAAGGAAATTAGTTTTTTTTTTCATTTCTTAATTGTAACTGTTTAGTTAGCAATTCCAGTTTTATTTATATGGCATATATTTTGAGAAAATTTAAACAGAAATGTACAAATCTGAATTTTCTTCTCCCTATTCAATGATTATCAATCTGCATTTCAGGAGAAATCTCTTTCACATTAGAAAGTACTAAATGCGCATATACATTAAAAGAGCGCAAACTTTCGGCAGTGCAATCCCAGGGGCGATCGGGACCTGCGCCTGCCAGGAGGGAGGGGGCACCCGATCCCCTGTTGCCAGGTCCCTTGTTCCTTCATGGGTCATAAATCTTGTCTCCAGGCTTTAACGAGAGAATATTGCTTTCTTGAGAAGGGGGCTGTCATAAAATTATCGCTTACGAGTGATTGCCCAGCTATTGCCTCTGTCAATGGAGCGCCGATTAAGCTACTGTGTGGTAAATGAGAATTGCGTGTGAACTCGTGAGGGAAATTCTAGGAGATTAAGGATAAATTGTTATGAAATATGATGCCTTATTTGAATTTTATTTAATGTAAGAATCTCTCTTGTCTTATATATATATACATAATAAGAATTAGATTTCTTTAATTTGGGGTTTTGAAAGCAGTAAGTCATTGTTTGAACTGGCAGAATCAACAAGAAATGAAAATATAAATAATATGATACAATGATAAAACCATATATCTTAGAAAATTTTCCTTCTTTACACTATTATAATAAAAAATTACTGGAATTTTAAAAATATTTCCTAAATACAAGTGAATTTTGCCTTTTCTTGCAGAAATGGCGAAAGACGAAACATAAAGAATTTGCTTAACCGCTTTCCTGATCATCCCGAGTTATCTCGGGTTTGTATATATTGCAGTTAATTATTATCCCGAGAAAATTCGGGCGAAGCAGAATTTGCCAACACGATTTGTTTTGTCACGTTTTTATTCGGCCAGGAGGAAATGAATTGAAATATTCAGCTTTGATTGGCAGTTTGCTAAGTTTTGTTAGTTTCGCGGTTCTTTTGGTTGGACTGGCCATGTGTTTTGCCTATTGTATAGTATATGTCTGCTTGTAGATTAGCATTGTATAAAGAAGGATAGTTACGTTGAAAAAAGTAAAATAATGGCGATGATGCAAGATAGCCAAAGCGATGACTTTTTAAAAATAGTGATTAGGAAAAGATAATAATTCCTGCTACTGAAAAAAAAAATCTAACTAGACAGTGTATTCTGTGCTCCCTTAAAAGAGTTTCCAGAGGTAAACCAGTAAGAAAACCGACCAGATACCAGTGTACAGCAAGTCAAGTATCACTTTAGGTCGTCCCTTGTTTCAAAAATTATCATACAAAGACTAATATTTATCTTTTATCATTCGCCCGAAAGAACTCGGGATAGTAAACTAGTATTAAAACTAAATACTTTTACACCCATAAAATATATTTTAAAAAATTTAACTTAAAACCTGCATATTTTGTTTTGTTTTGTTTCGTTGAGTTTAATAATAAAATAAAATAAAAATTTTATGATTTTATGTAATTTTTTTCGAAGAAATTTATATGGGAAGTAGTTAAATGGTAACGATTCTCAAGTTCTGAAGGAGTGGAGCAAAGAAGACAAGCACAATTTTTCTAGAGATTGTCATATGTTTATTCATTCATTCATCTTTCAGAGATCTTAAAATCCATTGTAAATTTTTAAGTTTTCTTGAGTTTTGTTAAGATTGAATTTATTTTACTTTAATGAAAAATAAATGCATGATACAATACGACACCTCAGGGTAAAAAATAGTAATATGGTTCAAAAATGGTAATATACCAAATCAATCTAGACTGCAGAATATAATTATTATATAATTTTAACACAGTCATATAATATTTTTGAAACATCAGATAATTATGTTGTTTTTAAAGTACACTCATTCTTATTATTTTCTGACAGATAACTACAAATTCTCATAACAAGAGAAACAAAAATATATGAAAGAAAGGGACAATTTATATGAGAGAAAGGGAAAAGACGAGAGATGAATTTTCCAAGCGAAGGTTTGGATGTAGTGTTTAAACAAATACTCTTTTATTTGTGATTCGCATTTAACAGTGTTTTATGATAGTAAACAAGACAACAATTTTCAAAGGGATGCTGCTTAGTTAGAGATGCATGTGATTCGTGAGCATCTGAAAAGTTACTAAACTGACTTCCTTTTAATTTTGAAAAAATAACTAAACATTATTTTATTATATTCTAAAATGTTAAATAAAATACATTTTTTTTCTATATGTTTTATTATATTAACTCAATTACTAAAGGCAATGAATTTTTTTAAATAAGTATATGGAAGTAAGATATCTGACTACGTTCGGAGGAAATTTTTTTTTTAATTAGATTTTTTTTAAACTATTTAAAACTATGATTTCTAGATGCCACTTATAATATAAAATACTATAAATACAACAAAAGTATTTGAAAATATAGTATATTTTGAGAAATAGGAAAATGTGTAGTTGTATTAATGAAAAGGAGTTTTATAAATATATATATATGTATGTATCTATCTATCTATCTATCTATCTATATATCTATATATCTATATCTATATATATATATCTATATCTATATATATATCTATATCTATATCTAT
>JAPMOQ010008497.1:48761-64237 GCA_026543055.1 Argiope trifasciata
ATATATATATATATATATATATATATATATATATATAATTTTTCTAAAAACACCTATAAATGAAAAAGTATTCCACCAACACTAAAACTTTCAGTTCATTTCATTGCCAATATTATTTAAAACACACGCTGAAATTTTTATGTAAATACTTCTATTAGTTTTTAAGATATCATGTTATCGGTGGAGAATTTTTATAAAAATTAAAAATTTGAAAAAATTGAAGTTAAAGACAAATTTTAGCTGAAAAATTTGTGATCCTGGATGATAGGTTAGGCCTTCCTGTTCCTAGAAAAGATAAAGTGTTTTGGAAAGAGGAAAGTCTGAACTACATGAAATAACAATCTTTTTTTTAAGTCGCTAATGTGGTCGATAACCAGTATTTTTGACGTAGCCGATACCTTAAAAAATTTTAATGCAGTCATTAATATTAATCACATATATGATTCTGTTTTCGAAAGGGCCCGATGTGGACAAATGTATGGTACTAATCAAAGGTGTTTTTTTTTTTTTTTTTTTTTTTTTTTTTTTTTGCGTATTCCTGATTTCTTTTACTGGATAAGGCTTCTTTTTCCCTCTCAGATTCAGGCGTATTGAAATCCCTAGTTACGATTCTGACGCTATCCAATAACTAAACGCTAAGGCATCCAGTTTTTCAAAGACTTCTCAGCAAAAGCATTCATATGATGTTCGAAAATACTATTCAAAAGTGGCAAGAATGGTCATAAAATCAATTCATTATAATATAAATCATAATTTTTTAACAAATCTTGCCGACTTTAATTGGGAATATTTTTTTAGAAAAAGCTTTAAAAAAATGTTTTTTGATATTAAAATATCGCACTCCACAACTTATGAAAAGTATATATAAATAGCTTTGAATTAAATAAGTAAATAAATATGATCCGCAGTTCATATGCAATAGTTTTAATTTATCCACGATCTAAAATTAATTATTTTTTAATCATAGACATTCAGGCTTTGCGTTAACTTCTGAGTACCATAGTTTCCTCACACTAATTCTTAACAGGCCCAAATCCAAATTGTTTTATTTGTAAAATTCCATCCTAAAGATGAAAAAATTCTAAGTACTTTCAAGCTGACTTTCAATACTTTCAAATATACGAAGTAGTGTAACTGCCAAAATTGTACTCCAAATTTTGATGAATACCTTCGCTTTAGATCTACATGTGTTCAAAAAACACATTTTTGGCACATGTCTGTCTGTCTATTAGTTACTCTGTCTGTAAATACGGTAACTCAAAAACGCTTTGAAATAGAAGGATAAAATTTACCGTTCGGGTTTATGATCGAAGTTATAGATTTTTTTCAAATTTTGTATGAGGTATCCATTCACTCTAAGTATATATGTCTGGCTGTTGGCTTAAGAGAACTCGATAATAACAAAACATAGAAACTAAGTTGATAAATCTAATGTATAGATAGAAAAGTGCGCATCTACTATATAGATTCTTATCAAATCTGCGAAACTGTCAACCATTTGTCGGTCTGTACTTTCGCATGCATGAAAATACAATGATTTAAATTAATGAAATTCGATATATGATCTTGTAAGTGCAATTGTAGTTGGGTGTCAAAGTTATATTTTCATAAAGAGGCTTTTTAAAAATATATCCATTCAATAAACCCAATAAAAATCATACCTTTACTCTAAAAATCTATATTTCGAAACTATCATCAATGTCATCGAAGGTATTCGCAGTCAAGAATTAAAATTTTATCCCAAGGGGGGGGTTGATGAAAATTTATTGAGTATACAAATAAGTTGCGGTTTTCCTTGCTTTCTGCATTCTTCAAACTGTGATATTGCTGGTCATGGTTTTTCTAAACAATTCTTAATAATGGATAAAAATTGACCGTAAAATACATTTAATTTCAAAAAGAATATATAGATTAAATATTAACGTTAAGATTCTCGCTTACTTTTTCTTCTTAAATCAAAAGACACTTTTACTCGTATACATACATATACAAAATCTTCATTGAATTCTAACTCTTAGGTTTAATTATTAATAAGAAAAAAATATCCTCCCAAAATCTAAATTAACAAAACACTTCTATAATAATGAAGTTACATTTGTTTAGTTTCAAGTCATCTTGATAAATTTAGAACATATAATTATAATTAAAGCAATTATATATTTTGTTCAGATTTTATCAATAGAAATTAGATAAAATATTCTTACTAGACTAGAACATTCTAAAAAAATTCAGTTTGAAAATGAAAAAAATTAAAAAGTCAGATTTGAAACAGGAAATAATTTTAAAATTAAATTCACCAGTTAAAAAAAATGAAATTGTAAGGAGACTTTTCGAATAGAAGGAAATTTTCCAATCAAAGTAACATTTTTATGAATTGGTTCATACATAGAACTTTTATGAAACAAATTAGTTGTATAAAAAAAATTATGAGACTTCTTAACTTCTATTAAATGGTAGAGAATCGGATTCAAACAAGTTATAAATATTGAAAGAGAAACTATCAAAAACGCTTTGTCAAGGACATGATTTTGCTTTTACAATTTTGATGTCAAGGAAAACTGAATAATTCATTTGATGACTTTTCAAAAACTACAAGGAAACAGGTGTCGAATGAAATTTTGAAAAGAACTGAATACGAATGAAATAAGGAAATTCTTGTTGAATAAACACCATATCATTCAAACAACTTTAATTTTTTTTCAATACAATTTCTTTTACTAATCGCAGGCAATTTAAATTCTCTTGTTTCTTTTCTTTTTTCACAGAGGTCTAGATTTTATCATCAAATAACTTCGTTCCAATTCAGTGATCAAAAATTAAGAAAATGTTAAATTTCAAAAGTTTTCTTTTTCTCAGAAAGATTATTTTGATATGATAAAAAAAATTGTATAAAGTTAGCAAAAGAGTTAAAAGATAAAAAAATGAAAAAAATACAAAAAAATCCCTTAAACTCAAACCTAATAATGTAGAAAATAAGTTTAAAACTTGGTAAATAAAACTTAGCGTTAAAAAAAATTACGTATTATTTTATTTCATCTGTGTTTCGTACAAAACTACAATGTTTTAACTTACTATATTTTTGGCATAATTTGCTACAAAAGATTTAGAAACGTCTGTTAAAAATGCATTTTAATTGAAATGACGGCATGAGTAAGCCTGTTTTAGATTAGTTTCAAATTTATATTTGGATTTATTATTACCAAACTTAAATATGAAAATGAACTATGATAAGATAATAAAATTTTGAAAAGTAGTTGACTTTGTTTTGACAAAGCTTTATTTCAGAGTTACATTAGCTTACTTTTGAGATCATATTATTATTAATAAAATACAAAAATATATTAAAAATTGATTAAATTAGTTCATGACCAATATTTTTTCATAATTTATCTTTTAAAATCAAACATTTTATCCTTTAATGATTCCAGAATTTTTAAAAATGTTTTTTTCTAACTCGCTTAGGAGAAAAAAAACATTCAACGCACTCAGAAATGACAAAATTTAAAAACTAAAAAGATGAGAGAAAAATCATTTAAAAAATTCTTTAATGCTAAAAATCTTCAGTTACATCATTAATAATATCTTATAACGTATTTGCTTTACCCGTAAATACAGGTAAATAAATAATCAAGTTAAATTTTGGAAAAAAAGAAGTCCTAAAAATAACGCTTCACAAAGTTAAATATCCTATATATGTCCTCCATATATAGGACATTCATTTTATGTAGAATTCAATAGCTTACATCTAAAAATTAGTCATTTTAATTATAATCAATAAAGTAAAATATTCGACATAAAAGAGTGATTTATTTTTGAAGAAAATATTGTAATATTCTATTGTATTGTAATGATAGAAGATATCAATGCCATACGGCAATTTTGATTAAATGTATCGGTCATGCTAACCTGCTTTTAACACATTGATTGCCATCAGTCACCGGTGACTTATAGATCCATATAAATTACAATGTAAGAAATTCAGTACGGTAGTCAATGTAAATTCTACAAGGTTCTTCTCAATGGGGTGCATTTCGTCAATGTTATACAAGACAGTAATGTGGAATTTGAGTAAATTAATTATTATAATGAAAATAAGGATCAAAAGCTATATTATAACAGAAATAAAATGGCATTCTTTAGAATTAGGCAGGGGAAAAAATCTCTTAAATAACATAAAACCATGCTACTATATTAATTCATTCAAGCATTTGAAATTGATATTAAGAAGGTAGAGTTCCAAAAAATCATCCTCGAAGTCACAACCAGCAAAAATAAAATTAGTATCCCAACTGTTAAAACGTCGAGAACTGCTGTTTTAAGTTGAAATCCAAGCTTTACATCAAGAAAATCTCCAATATAAACACAGAAGCAACCTCCCAATGACCATAAACAATGAATAATGACATATCTTAGTTAAAACCCTCCCAACCAAATCCCATAATCGCCAAGGACTGCAACTTCCAGAGCCTCCACGGTCAATCTAACAACTGCTGGAATAATTCGAAAAGGGAATCCCAGATAGAATCCTCCTCCCGCTCTCAGAAAGAACTCCCTGACCACATTCCGGGCATTCTTGCTCACTTGACACATTTCACAGCTGTGCCTTTTCCCGTAACGCTGAGATTACTTCAAGCTGATACAAACTGTTCTCCCCCTCCCCCTCACAAGGTGAATTAAGGTGACCCTCCCCTCCCCCTAGGTACGAGTGATCGAGAGGGGACAATTTATTACCCCGGGCGACTGTCAAGGAGATCTGTTAATCCGTGTTTTACAACCGAAAATCGCCGCCTGAGCTCTGATATGGGCTCTCCCGCTTATTTGCTGTGAAGATTTCATCTTCAGATTGCAAGTTATTTCATGGCACTGAAGCAAAAAGACAGGTTTGGAGATTTAGCTTTATTTATTTTTTATTTTCTCAGTCTCGATTTGGAGACATCAATTAGACAAGAGTGAAAATTACCCCTAAGGTAAATGGACATGAAATGTCAATGATTTTGTGCTAGGCATGTGAAATATTTAATGTTTTGAATACAAATACCTTCCATATTTCCACAAAAAAGGTAAGGAATTTGAATGAAACAACGTCAGACAAATAACAAATACTCGAAATAATGTTTTAAAAAATCAAAAACGGAAATGATTGGAACAATTAACTAAAGATATAAACCGTTATTTATTCTCTTTCTCCGTCTCGATTTGGAGACAATGAATGTTTAAGACATGAGAGAAAATAACCCTTAAGTAAAATGGACATGAAGTGTCTATGATTTTATTGTTGACATATAAAACATGTAATAGTTTGAAGACAAGGCCTCTCACATTAAAAAAATAACAAGAAATAAAAAAAATGCTAAGAAGTTTGGATAAAAATAATAAATGCACATTTTTATCATCTGACTTAAAAAATAAATGGTAAGAAGTTTGGATGAGACAACGTTAGACTAACAACAAATATACGAAATAATACAAAAAGGACTAAGAAGGCAAATTAAATCAGTTATCAAAAGACACAAACTGTTAATTCTAAGTTAAATTCGATTTTAATAAAAAAAATATTTGGATGAGACAACATAAGGCAAATAGGAATGAAATAAGAGAGAAAAAAGGCCCAAAGGCAAATCATTAGAGGAGTTAACAAAAGATGAAAGCTGATAAAATTAAAGTTTAATTTAAATATTATTTTTTTCTCAATGTCGATTTGGAGACATTAATTAGACAAGAGAGGAGAAAATTCGTAAATAAAATGGACACAAAATGTGCATGATTTTCTACTTGGCATATGAAATATTTAATATTTTAAAGGCAAGGACGAGACAACGTTAGACCAACGGCAAACACATGAAGTTAGACTAAAGAAGTTAAGGCGACAAATCTTTAGAATTAATAACAAAGCTACAAGCTATTAATGCTAAATTAAATTCGATTTTGACAGAAGTGGTTTGAAATTTGGATGAGACAAAATAGCAAAGAGGAATTAAGGGGACAATTCATGAGAACAATTAACAAAAGATACAAACTGTTAATGCTAAAATTGAATTCCACTTTTAAAAGTATATATAAATATGCAATGGATTAATTGTAATGTAATTTTGTAATCTGTTATTTCAGATCCTAATATAGACAAATAGTATAGGTAACATAAATCATTGTTAATGTAAAAATAAATGCAACCAATAGAATACCAATTAATACAAGAAATATATAATTTTCAATATAATGTGAGTAATAAAGTCTTTATGATCCATTTCTGCCTTGTGTTTTGGATTGCCAATAATGTTAAACCTGTAATCGAGGTTAGAATTTCCTTCTTTTTTCATTTTTTTCTTTTCTTTCCCACAAATGACTCATATAGTAATAATAACACTGTCTTTCTTGCCACCACTCATGCATTTCAATTATAATAATTAGAGCAAGCACAAACATTCGCTTTCACACCATCATTAACACCTTTAAATAGTAGCAAAACAGAAAATCTAAACATTGCTTCTCACTTTTACATCACGCATGTCAATAATACAAATATATTTTAACGTGAATTATTTAAATCTAATAATCATGTGACTTTATTTAATATGTATTATACATTAAATATTTTTCAGTTCATAATTTAGAGATTTCAACAAGTGAAACTGTTGAGATTTATTTTAAAGTGAAAGAATTATTTGCCTTAGATTTTATTTAGTTGTTACTTCTAAGTAAACAACATAATAATTTTTTTTTTCCATATCCAAAGTTTAAATTCTTAAATGAAGGGAATTATGATAATTAAAAAAGAGTGGCAAAAAATGTCTAAAAAAACACATAAATTGGAAAATTAAAGGAGTATTCTATAAAAGCAAGTAAAAGTGCAAATAAATTGAAGCATTGCGGTTTCAACAGAAATCGCAATACTTCGAAACTTATAAGTGGTACATATATAACTTTTCTTGTAGCCTTTTCTTTAGACAGAAATCAAAGAACTCGATAAAGAAAGTCAGACTCTTTGACAACCTAAGCAATAAAATCATCAAACAGTGATAAAAACCTTTAATTAAGTGCAATTTATACATCATTTCCATTTTAATTAGGTAATTAAAATGTGATTGATATCTTATTAAACTGCGTTGATTATGAAAAGATAAATTTAAAATATTTAATGATAAAACAGTGAAAAAGGAAGAAATGAATGAATAACCCAAATAAACAATAAATTAATGATACAAAAACCAGTATATTTCCAGGAAGTTTATTTAGGTTTCCAATACAACTTATTAAATAAAATACCATATTATACTATAACCTAGCAATTATTATTATATCATTTATTAAAATTTTAAAGAATTCGCTGTAATTTTTCAAAACTGTTTCCATTTCGCAATTTTTCAATTTTCACTTCGATTGCAAACATTGTAAAATTGAATTTTAATATTCTGTAACTGCTTTCTTTTTTTTAGAATAAAATATAGCATGATTTAATCATTTAATCAATCAATTGAACAATATTATCTTGTCGCTTTATTAGTCTTTGATGGCATATTTATCAGCTCAAAAATATATCTAAATTTCACTTAGAAACTTTTTTTTAGAAAATTAAGTCGTTTTTAGAATTATAAATATATACAACAATTAATTAAACGATTACAACTTATTAATATTACAACTTATTCAATTTCATTAATATGAAAGCATTTTATTAAAATATTTGTTCAAAGTTTTCTTTCATTTTAAAAGTACTTATATGAGTTTTTTTTTTTTTCCCATTTTGTATTTTACGTGGAAAATTTCATTTCTTTTAAGAATTGCATGTCTTTAAATAGCATTTCAAAATAAAAACTGTGTCATGAAATGAACATACTTTCTCTTTCTCTCAAATGAATGAAAGTTTTCAGATGCAATATTTCAATAGAATATACAAGTGATTGATTCTAGCAGTATTAATCATTAAATATTTTGGATTCAAATTTCTATAACAATGTTAATAGACTCCATTTTCCAATTAATTCTGAAATTTTTAATAATTTATGACTGTGTAGTTTATGTTGTACATATAATCCTATTCCTTACAATCCCAATTTATTTGTCAGTTTCAAAATATATTTTTCCGTTCTCGATTGAATAATTAGATAATAAAATCTATTCTTGGCAACTTATTTTGTGTTATTCCCTGCACCCACCCACTACAAACAGACACTGTACAGACTAGAGATTAGATAAGGTTGTGCACCTTATCGTGTATATTATTACAGACGATACATCCATACAATTTTGTGGAAATGAAAGATTCAATTCAAGGCCGAGTTACTTCAATAAGCAGGCAATTTAGTGAAGCAAGGTAAATTATTCTAACTGCTTCCCATACGAGTGGAATGATCCTCTTAAATCTTAACGGAAACTTAAACGAAAACCACCCAAAGCCCGGTGAATTGCAGACGGGGTGCTTTTTATTTCCTTTTGTGTTTGCGAGTTTAAGCAACAGTAGCAACTGTCAGGGCCGATGCCTTGAGTGACAGGCCAATTTCCTACCTCTACCATAGTTATTACGCTTTGACAACGTCATCCAGGAGTCACGGCTTCATGCCTCTGTCAGCCCCTCCTTCCACTAATGAAGCCCCCGTGTATTCAACCGCCATTGGAGCAGGTGGCAATCGCAGGGCAGGTTGTTTGCAAGTCCCAACTTACCTGGGACTCGTTTGGCGATAGGTTCTTGGCTTGTTTGTGCATTTGCTACTCCCTACTAGAGGATGGGTGGGGACAGCAAGCGAGTCTCTTTTTTCACCCCCCCCCCCAGCTTTACTTCGGCTTCAGGAAAATATGGCAGTGACTATCAAATCGGCAAAAATAAAGATTTCCTATTATAGTTCTGAGAATGAGTTGACCCCCTACATGAAGTTAACAATAAACTGAAATGACAAGGTGAAAGTTAAATTATGATTTCATAGTAGTATTAACGTTTTTCCTAAATAGCCGAGTTATCTGAAATAAAAATTGTAAAATTATTTCACTAAGCTGTATTCCTCTTTTCTAATATTTTTTTAACTTACCTTTGTATTAAAAAAATATTAAATTTTAGTGAAAAGTAATTAAAAAATATTCAAAGATTTTTTTCTTCCTCTTTTTGAAAGTTTAACATCTTTTACAGCTTTTTCATAGCTCAGAAAAATTTAACGTTAATTAACATTCAGTCTTTTTTTGCATTGTGACACATGTCATATCCGATAAAAGAAAGAAAAATGACTATTATTAAAATATCTCAGTCATTTTTTTTAATGCCATAGTAACTTGGATGATGAAATAGTTTAATTTAATTTAAATTTAATTATATTTAAAAAAAATTCTGAATTAATACGAAGGGTATTTTGAGATGAACCAAAACTTTTGAATCTTGTTCAAATAATGATTGACATAAGTAAAAATGAAAAAAAAAAAAAAAAAATGCATAAAACTTTTTGAATTTTTATTTAATTATTTATGGAACATAATTTTCTCTTGAAATCCTCTTGAAAGTTCTTTTGCTCCTTTGAATTCATTCATTTATTTCGTACTCCAGAACAATGTTTTGTAAACCAATACAATGGATTCATTATTATTAGAAGACATTGCGTTATCATCTGTCCATTTCTTTCTTAATTCATTTTTATGCTTTCATATTAGAAAGTCTCCAGGAGAATCTTCAAATAATAATAATAGTAAAACCTTTTTGAAATTTAAAACAACTAAATCTTACAGATCAGTTTTAACAATTCGCAAATTTTGAAATGGATGCGAAACTTTAAAAAGACAGCATGAAAAGAAACTAGATTTCTTTTAGAAATGGGATTGTAGGAAAAATATATGTGAGTAAATATGTAAATATTATTTTATTAATTCAAAAAAAGTCAACAAAAATTCCTTTCAAAACTTTAATTACTGATGCGAATTTTTGACTTACTAACATCAAACTGCGTAATCAATAACGATACATCAATTTATACTTGCCTAGAAAATTTCTTTTTATAATTATTAAAAATTTTCATGAACATAGACAGAATTGCATTAAAATTTTAAAAGTCAAGGATGAAATAAATATAAAATCGAATGGAAAATTACAGCCAACCATTTTTTATGTCTATGAAAATGTTATTCATAATTCATATGCAACTTTTATAACCATTTGAATTTACTGGAATCTTGTATTTTTCTATAAAATAGTTACCTTTCTTTCATTTAAAAATTTATTTTTAATTTTACTACTGACAATAAGAATAACTCTTTAGATGCATAATAAAAGAGAATAACATTCAAACGCGTAGATAAAAGAAGAAAAAAATTTAGATATTTGAAATAGTCATTAATTATTTCCAACATTTGCGGCATACATATATATATACGTACACACAAGATATTTCAGACAAGTTTTAAACTCAATCATCATGCAACAGAGATTGCGAATGAATATATTTGAATAATATTTTGAAAAAGTAGGAGTAAAGCCAATTTATCAAAGCTATTAATAAGTTATTAAAGCTATCGGTCTGGAACTTTCGAAATTACTCTTGAAATTTTCATTAGAATTCATAAAACGGTTTGCAATCATTTTTTAAAATTTGATTCGTATATTTGAAATGATGAATGATGAATTAAAATGATGTAATACTTGATTCGCACAACAATATTTTATTTCTAGTCTCATAGCTTATTCCAAACAAGCAGTTAATGAGATTATTTTCTTTAAATGCAAAGATTTTGCATTTTAATTCTAATACAGTATATAGGCACTTACATTACATATTCATGCCTCTATGTTCCAAATGGACTTATGAAAAACAAACTGAATATCAATAAATGATAACTAAGTGGTCTTAGCAGGGCTATTTAATTGATTTTAAAGGGAATTTTCAAAATTAGAAGGATATTAATTATCTTCTTTTTGCTTATATTTTTATTAGCTTATTTTCTTTTGCTAACCTTGAAGTACCTTACAAAAGTAATAATCATTGTTTAAATATCTTTTATCTAACTCGTATATTTTTCATTTTAGCATACGAAAACCAAATTAGCAGCTCTTTTATGAAATGTCTTATCCTTCAAATGAAGCAAAATAATTTATTGACTATCTATATGTAATTATATGTTCTTAAGCGAAGTAAGCTATTTTTATACTCAGAGAAAGTGTCGTTCATCTCTGTTTCTTTTTTAATCGCTTAACTGTTTTACCCGAGTAACTGTTTTGCACGTATGGACATGCATCAATTAATCAAATTTTGATAACTTTAAGCAAAAATAAACCATTCATAACGATTATGATTCAATGTTAAAATTACTTCGAATACATAGATAAGTCAAATACTCAATGGATTTCCATTTGAATCAAAATAAGAAAATGTTGCTAAAATAGAAGGTGTCCTTTTATTACATAGTAAAAAAAATAAAACAATTAAGTGGTTAAGTTTTATTTTCAAGTTGATTCGAATTGCTTTTCCACTCATGATTACCCACAAATTATGAATACTTGATTTAATTCATCCGTTGGAATTTTCAAAAAATTCATTAAATCATCCTTCAAGCTATATTATTTTTTATAATGTTTGTAAAAACATTTTTAATTATTCCTAAATTTGGTACGATGCCAGCAAATTCCTGAAACACTATTGTTCCCATATTATCGCAATTGAAGTCATTATCTATTAATGGTCTTTCACTAAAACAATTTCACAAAATTTATGTATCAAATAATGACGTGTCGCGAAACGTATAAATTGAGCTAATTGTATGCACTCAAGCGTAATAAAAATGAAACACCGCCAAAAATGGCACTCCATCAATTGCAATCTTTGTTAAGAAGGCGTGGTACTTGGCTGTCAAAATCATCCGAACATACTATCTAACCAAATGACCACCTGTCGACGAATGAGGGGGGAGGAATACCCATCAAAAATATTAGTTACCCCTCTCCCCACAGACGAAACATTGACGAAACCGAATTTGGCGTGAACATGCATCTAGCCAATTGAGTCGCCTGCGGTCACAGCATTGTCAATTTACTTTAACGTAGTACTTTCCTTGTCTAATTTTTTTATGATCATTATCTTTCCTCAGTATGATTTTGGTTACTACTTCGATGAGTTAGTGTGTTCACACGACGCGCGAGATTCTACGAGGTTCGAATTTGTAATGATGTCTAGCATCCACCTTCTCTTTCTTTTAAACTGTATCCTGAGAAATCTATGATTTACTCCCTCTGAGAACGTTTGGTTGCTGCCGTTCTTGATTTGTCTACCACAACGAGATAAATCTAATGTTTTATGGGGGATTTGCATAAGCTTGGGGAATATTTTTTCTTGAGATTCAAAAAATGATATGAAATCTAAATAAATAAAATTTGGTTAAGTGAGAAAAATAATGAATTGAAGATGCTGACAGAGTTCAATTTATTTTTTGAGGCATTTAGACATTATAGCATAAATTATGTAAAATAGGCAACAAAAATAGCAAATCAGAAAACTCAAATTTTTATGATTAATTTCAAAACTTCTCTAACATGCATAATTGCTTTGTCTTATTTTCTGAAAGGTATTCTGTTAATGACCTAAATTGCGCTAAATATAAAATATTTTGTTTTACATTAATCCATACATTCTATTCTTTGGATACATATTTCTTATGTAAACATAAATTTCAAGCGATATATTAAACATAAAAGCGCTGCTTTTTAAAAAGATTTAATAGAATTCTTTCATTGAAATACCTCATGAAATATTTTCAATGAAATACTTCGCAGAATGCTTTCATTCAAATACTTGAACGTAATCCATATTTAGTATATTCGTACATATATTTTCATTCATGCGTCATTGTATATTTATTTACATCCAAACACTTCATAGAATATTTTAATTCAAATGTTTCATCAGATGCTTTCAATTAAATCTTTTAAACCTAATCCATAGAGAGTATATTTGTATATATATTCTATATGTAATTGTACATGGTATTCTATGCAATGTAATTAAACATAGACTATTTTCATTCCTACAATATTCTATATAGGGTAGATAGGGGCAAGATGGCGATTCTAAGAGTTGAACATAAATTAAATTTCTGAGATGATTAATTTTTCTTTACATACATTATAATAATGACCTTTTCTTACATATTTTTTTTATTTTATACAATAATAAAAAAATAAATATTGACATAAGATGATAAAAATGTGCATTTATTATTATTATTATCACACTCATTAAAAAGGTAAAGCAAATATGTCATCTTGCCCGATACTGGGACTATATGACACTGATCATTTGGCAAAATGACAATCTTTAATAAAAATTGGGCTTATTTTTATTCTCAAAAGATAGAACAATAACTAATTAAATATTTTAAGTTTATGGAATAGTAATTAATGAAAGGGCTATAATATAGAAAATTTAATTAATGAAAGCATATACATATAACTCGGAAGCTATGTAGTTTTTTACATTCAAAAATTGCAAACGAATTTTCCTCCGAAGTATCATATGTGCTACCATATGCAGCTTTTGAATCATTCTGTCTTAGTTTCCTAATAAATAGACACCTAGGAGTTCCACAGTATTTTTTAGAAAATTTCAGCTCATATCATGAGTGTCAGAAAATATATTTCAATTCCTTGATTGCAATTATTATTTTTGCATTCCTAGTATTTTACTATTATTGCTTTAAAAAATTTTATTGCATCTTATGTGTTTATTTAGAAATTTGTAGATCTAACAAAGATGGTTTTAAAATATAGCCTTCAGTTCTATCAGGCTTACTATGAAACAATGTTATGGATCATGTTGATCAAGATATTACACAAAACAACTAATAAATGTATGTAAACGCAAAATTGGAAGCAACAAGAAACAAGATGACAAGATCGTCCACCTAGATCGATCATCTTGCTCTGACTAAAAATATTAAAGGATTGATTTGCTTGATAGGTTTAATAACGAGATGTATAAGAATAAATGATTTTAAAAAGTATATTGTCTAAGGTAGTCATATGTAACCATGAATAACCAATTATATTTCCTGCTAGTCAAAGGGATCTTAATATTACAGATCTTGAAAATTACAATGCGTCAGACAAAATATATGGACATATTATAAAAAATAATGAAATGGCTGCAATAGCTTTACTGAGGGTAATTCTGATATCTAGAAATAGTAGTATGAAAATAGAAGTTTGTCTAATATGAACATAAAACGAAGTCCTTCTGCGTCTACTCATCAACTTGCCCCAGTTTCCTTTGCAATTAGCTTGCAAAATCAAATTTCTATATTGAAAGATGTCACAGAGATTTCGGACACTATGATTCTGACCTAAGATAGAAATAAGCATTAATGGGCAAGATATAATTATGCACATATTGGTGATGCTATGGAATTTATAAAACGCCTTTTAATTTCAGATATATTTTAAGATTTGTATTTTTATAGGATGAACAATTCACTATTTTCTTCTACATCCAGTACAATTTCGTTTGTACCATAATTTGATCAATTTAAAATCTATTAAACAACAGTCAGAGCTAGTTTGTTTTTATAAAACCAAAAATCAATCAAATATTGGATTTTTTATATATTATTTTCCACCATAGAAATGCGCATAGCTTTGTACTTTTAAATTACGCTTTTAGCTAAATATACCTACTGTGCTTTCAAGCAGTTACGAAAAAGGGTCCTATATTCATATTTTGTTCAAGTTCTCTATGTTATGTTAACTTTGTAAAAACTTTTTTTAATCACACGTAACTGAAAGGAAAATAGAGTCAAATGAATTAATGCATTTTTTTACTCGAAAATTGCTACAAAGATTTCTTAAACCTCTAAAATCGAAAAATTCGTCACAATATTTATACATGATTTTATCATTATTATTATTTTGAATCCCCAAAATCATTCACATAAGTCTGAGATTAAAATATGCCAATGAGACATTAATTGATTTAAATGGAAAATATGAAAATTTTAAAGAAACACACAAGTGGAAAAGAGATTTCTTTCCATTTCAATAAATTAATCAAGTAAAATCTCCAATTTATTAACCTAGAAGACCCCCCCCCTAAAAAAAGGCAAAATGTTTTGTGACCTTTTTAGGGGTTATGATTCACAGAAGCTCATAATCAAATTAACGTTATTCATGACCTGGAATATTCTGCTGTTTTTATTTTTTATATTGTTATTGATCTATAAAGAATTAGTTTTGCCAGTATTTTTGTTAAACTGGTAGATGAAAACTATTCATTTATTTTTTCTGCACTTATCTGTAATGAAATCGAAATTAATTTTCAAAAAAATCATTTTTAGGGTTTCTTGTAAAAATTTTATTTTAAAAAACTTCTTTAACACATAGCTTTCATTCAGTTTCTCTTCCGAAGATTTTTTTTTTCTGCTTAAAACTAAGTTTCTGAATCATGGAAAATAATTCCCAATTAGTCAAGTTAATTTTACTTCATGTTATGATTTGAAATAAGTATCAATAATAAATGCATGAA
>JAPMOQ010008497.1:79237-253481 GCA_026543055.1 Argiope trifasciata
TATCTTGATTAGAGATAGTGGCGAACTACTACAACTGAGGCTGAGGGATGACCGGTCACACTTATTTATCTATTTTTTTCTGTTTTCCAGATTCCTTCGTTCCCCTCCTCATTGGGGAAGATATATATCGTGAAGTTCATTTAATCAGAACTAAAGATCTTCTAGAAACAAAGCCGTTTTTATCAAAACTTGTCAATTAGGGACTACAACTGCCTGGCGACATGTCCTTATAATGGAAGATAGGGGATGGCGATAAAACGTGTGTTCGGAGCCACCTTCTTCCTGATTCACCTGGCATTAAAGACAAAATGGAGAAGAAGAAATAATAAGAAATCAGCAGTGTTTTAAAAGATGATAAATTAACTGATGAGCTGATGCTGAATTCTTAATTGAGGAAAAGGTTTCACACGATTTTTCAATCTGTACTTCGGCTTTCGGTACGACAGGATGCGTGAATCGGGCAATTTTTTTTTTCTGTCTTGTTTAACGCTTATTTCAATTTATAATATTTACCATGTTAAAATTTAGCAGTTGTAAAACAGGATATAATCCTTCATAGTTGGACAATATATCTCTTTTTTATTTTTGTCAAGCGATTTCGTTCCATTGTGTGGTTTTATAAACATATCAGAATTAAGATAGTGTTTTTTCCCTCTCTTATACAAAGTATATAAATAAAAAATATTGCAAATCATAAAAATAATTTAGTAAATTGCCTCTTTTAAATCGAGAAACATATTTTTGGATTTTTGGAATATTTCTTAATTTTTTTTATTGGTGTAAATGAATTCAATAACTGAAATCCTTAAATAGACGAAACTTTGCTCGCAATTCTTTACATCAAAACTGGAGTTAATGTCAAATACTGGTTTAAAAAAAAAGTTCTTCGTCTTTCTTTTATGTACTATTTTCGTCATTTAACAATGAAAAAAATGCGGTATTAAAAAATATTTTTTACAAACAATATTTCACATATATTTAATAAATATATTACATAGTTTATTATACAGTAGTATAGACTATAAAAGATGAATTTTTTAGAAATTTGCCAAGATCAAAAGGCCAAAAATAGCTCTATTCTCAAATTAATGTATAAATATATAATACCACTCAGTTGATCTTTTTAAATAATAGTTTCCGAAATGATCGCTTGAAACTATAAAATTGCATAGTCAAAACACAATAGTAAAGGTTTAAGAGTGAAGATGAAAAAATTACGGTTTTAAGAATTGTTTTTTTTTTCTCCCAAGACCATAACAATAATGTTCGATATGAGAATTGTACGAAGTTGTAAATACCATGCAAATTTGCATGGTATTTACAACTTACAGCAGTATCAAAATTCTTTAATTTAGCTGCAATTGCTTGAATTTTTTACTTCATACTAAATGGACAAATACATTTAATAATTGTTTTACGATAAATTTATCATTTTAAGGCATAATATTTTCTTTTCAAATTAATTAATATTTTATATTTCAATCTTCAGAAAAGATATTTTGAATAATCGAATTATTCAATTTTTCATTTCCTATCATTTGGTCCGTCATTTTATTTTTAAAAAATTTCTTCCGAGTTCCAGTTGTAAAAGTAAATTTAATTTTTTACTAGAAAAAAGGGAAATAAGTAAGAAAAATAATGTTTCATAGTAATACATAAAACTGAATTCATTAAATTTTGAAATATTAGTAAAATTTAATGAATTTCTTTATGCAAAGATGATGTTTAAAATATTTTTGTTGAAAATTTATTGACATTGAAGAAATTGGAAAAGGAAGAAGCGGGAAATATTTTCGAATTTTTTTAGTCTATGATAAAAAGTGTTCAGTTATTTAAAAATTTTAATGAATTGCCTCTTTTAATATCGAGAAATATAATTTTGATTTTTTGGAATAATATTAGCTTATTTGTCATTCTTGATGTAAGTGAATTTAATAACTGATCTAAATAAACACATGAAATCTCACATGAAATTCATTACACCAAAATTAAAGATTAATGACAAATGTGTCACTTAAAGATGCTCTACTTTGTTCAAAGATAAGTGAATACATAGTAATTAACATAGTTTTTCCTTTCTTTCTCAATTAATAATATTTTTCTTCAAAATAATTATTCAAATTTTGATATTAAAAATATGTTTGTTAGTACTTATGTGAATAATTCTTATGTGGATATTATGCTGGCAAGTGTTAAATTTACCGAACTCTAACCATTATACATCATTTTTATGAGGTTACAATGAGAATGGTGATTTTTGTAGAATCTGATCACTTCCTTTTGTTATTAATGAACTTACAAAAGAAACAAAAATGTAATTCTGTCTTAAAGTTTGGGATGGATATAAAAAGATAAAAATTTGGAAAAAAGAAATTTATATTTTATGCAAAGCTAATTGTTACTAATTTCATATTAAATATTTCAATTAATAAGTGAAACAGAAATTATTCATTCCGTTATTGGGGTCGGTTTGAAACAAGAAAGTCCTATTGTCATCGCTCTTATATAAAATAAAAAAATACTCAAAACTATTTCCTTGACATTTTAATGCCTTGAATTTTGAAAAAGCTAATTCATCTACGATTATGCTCTATTATTTTGATTAATAAAATTCTCCCAGACAAATTTTTTTATGAAAAATTATGATAAAAATAATTTTTTTTGAGAGATAATCCTTAATTTTTTTCATGTATTCCCAATATTGCTATAATGTTAATTTTATATATATAACATGACATATTATATCTATATCTATTTTGTTAATTTAAGGTCTTAGCTATTTTTATATCTAAAATCTAATAAAATTTTTATATAATCTATCAATTATCTAAAACGTGAATAATTTTTAAAACAAATTAAAATTAATATATGAATTTATGATAGTGTATTAATATCGGCAAGTACATCTTTGCATGTGTTAAATAATTCATTAAAACAACAGATTTTTTTTCTTTCCTTATCGTTTTCCTTAATCATAAGAGCTTACTCCCTATTTTGACTGGTTTTAAAATTGACAATCCTTGTCAATGTTATAAACTGAAGTATACATACTAAAATTAGTACATTATTATTGTTTTGATTCGAAGGCTTTTAAATGGTCAATTATGCGACTTATTTGTACTTTTATGATTTAGTATTGCGTAATTTAATATTTAAATCACGCGCAAAGCATTTATTATGACATACTCTTTCACGGAAAAAGTACATACCGGAAAATGTGTTTCAATTCAAGAATATTCTTTTCTATATAATTAGAAAATTAATTCTATATATTTCCTCTTTGATTTTTCATTAAGATAGTAAGCAATTTTGGAAACATATTTGATATTCACATGACTTAAACATGATGACAATTCACTTCTTCCAAAAGTAGCAATTTTTTCCTTTCTATTTTGCAGCTTACACTACACTCAGCGAAATCGTTATGCAAAATCTTTAGAGCGTATTATTTTTATGCTGAAACGCGTATTTTTATTACTTCCTTTTACATAAATTTGACATTTGTAAATAATATCCATTAGGTGTTCTACGTTGAAAGCACTATATTCAGATTGAATAGATATTAACAGTTGTAAAAAAAAATAGGAAAAGTAAAGGAAAAAAGGTTAAATTTAAGATGTTGTAAACTATGCTGTCGGGTAATTTGTCATATTCTATTTTCTTAATAGAATATGAAGACGAAAATAGTGAAAGCAAGAGTTGATTCACTACCTGACAAGAGCATATACAGTAGCAGATATACATAAAAAACAATTCATAAATGTATTGATAAGACGAAAAACGATTATGCATGTAGAAATTTTATTTTATAAGCATAAGTATTACTTAATAAAAAAAACATAATAAAACATTGTAAAATAAATCACCAACAGGTTAAAAATATTATTTATTAAAACTATGTAATTTAGAGTTTTCTATATTTCTACCGATTATTGCTTTCCATATATTAATATAAAAATTTTCATATTCTCATCAATGATGTTTTGGAAAGAAAAATTTATTCCAACTAATTATTAAAAATATTTTTGCATCCTTTATACCATATACAAACAACTACTTACAATGTGACTTTCAAGTTTCAAAATAACCACGTTATGTAATAAGATGAACTTTTCGGAAAAGGAATTGTATGTTTCAAAACTTAATTTATCTACTTTATCTGCTTAAACGTTTGACAATATTTTGGCAATCAAATTTTGAAATAATTAAAGAAAAAAGAATTATATGTATTACTAGATCAAACTATGTTGTAGAACGAAGCAGAAAATTATCTCATCATTTTTTAAAGAAAATGTACTTGTGTTTTTCCAGAAATTACTGAAATTACTAAATTCAGAATTTCTTCTTAAAATTTGAGTTATTTCTAAATATGTTGTTCTATAAGAGTTCTAACATAATTCTATTATGTATTATAAGAACAGAAAAGTACTTTACGCAATAAGAACAGGAAAAAAATCATGCTTTGTGAAGAATGGTAAAATATAATGTAAAACAAGAATTGAAGAATAGAATATATTTAAGAAAGGAAAAATGCAAAAAAATATTAGACATTTTCATTTAAACATTTAGCAACTAATGCTTAGCACAACTAAAAACTACTAATGATACTTGTTAAGATTCTTAAGTTTCACTCAGTATCGTTCTTACAATGTACTATATAGCTTAGATTTCCTCTGCTAATTTGATGAATTTTGAAATACAAGAATTTCTATTTAAATATTCTGTTTCATGATAACTTATAGCTTTAAAATTTCAATTTTCAAAATCAACACACCTTGTTAACTTTTTTGTTATAAAAAAAATGACTATGCAATAAGCAGAAAAAACAGAGTAACATTACATCTTTCCGTACTTCTATTAGTATAATTTATATTTATATATGGGATTTTTGTCGTAAACAAATGCAATATTATTTTTCTTAAATTGTATACAAATATCTTTAACTTATTTTTAAACTTAAGATCATTTTAGATTTTGGATAAATTAATTTAAATATAATTTTAAATTTCGGAAGAGAGTTGCAATCTGTTTGATAGCTAGTGCTTAAATTCATTGTTATAAGATCTGATTATTTTTCTAAATAAATCTTCATATTAGTAAATATTTAATACTTTTATGATATGAGGATTTGAAATTGATAAAAGTTCACTTGAAACATTTGTTATTTCAGAATGAAGAAACAAAATTTTGCCGATTTAATACAATACATTTATTTGTTTCAATATAACATTAAAAAGCATAATTCATTTAAATGAAATATAAAAATATTATTTTAATTTTACAAAATTTCAAAAAATAGTATTTAATACAGAGAAACGATCCTTTATTTGAGTTTTTTAATGCATTAAACCAGTTGATATATTAAATTGAAATTTAAAAGAAAACAATGTCATTGTGGTGAATTCTTTTACAGCTAAAATATATGATTCGTTTTTTTAAAAAATCATCAAGCGATTTTAATAGTCTGAAAAAAAAAGTGGAAACATTGCGTTTTCAATGTATAAAAAGTTTTAAGTTTCATTTTCTGAAATATTTTCTTTTCTTTTAAATCTCATTAAATGCAAAAATATTCGTATTCGATTACGGATAAAAATTCGAAGAATATTTTACACCAATTCTAGGATTATATAGGAACTGTTCCTGAATGCTTTCGTATCCAATTATTAATTTCAATATTAATGATTAACATCAGTTATTAATGACTAAACAATAGAGATAAAATCTCATTGCATTCATTTGTAAATATCCCTCAAATTAATTACTTTAAAAAATCTGCAAATATCATACTTTGTTTCTAAATTGATTATAAATGATTTAAATGCTCTTTCCATAGTATTTACTTGCTTCTGAATACTAATTAATTTAATACGCCGCTTGGAACTCTTTAAAATGTTTTTTTTTTACTCTTCAATGATACGATTTATTTATCTTTCATTAAAAAGTTATTTTTATTTGTTAGCATTGCGTACGTATTTTTATATGTAAAGAGCCAATGATTTAAATAATTTATTCTTTTAATTATACATTTTGACAGTAATTGATTCTTTAGTTTTCAAAACATCAATATTGTCATTAATAATATACATAATAACGATGTTAATGAAAAAGTTTCACATTATATAAAAAAAAGAGAAATATATTTACTGAAACTACAAAGAAAGAAATATTTTTCTATTTGCTGAAAGTATACATGGGATTCTCTTTTGTTTGTTTTAGGATATTTTAAGAATATTTTTAAATGTTAAAATAGACTTTTAAATAACTAAATAATATGTCTTTATGTCCAATTAATTCAAATTATTGGTTACTTTAATTTATTATGTATATAGCAAATTAAAAGGAACTATTGAATACAACTATTGTTCTGGATGAAATTCATATTTGAACTTAATAAGTATTAATATTTTATTTAGGTATTTTTGAAGTGTTGAAAACATACAAAAACATTTATAAAAAATAATTCAATATTTATAAAAATTTACATTAATATTTTTTATATAATTTTCAATCACTTCATTTTATTAAAAAATAAGATTTATATCTATTCTTTATAAATAAAATAACTATCATTTCGAGTAAGGAAATTACCGCACAGCCAATTCTACAGTAATTTTAATTTTGAAAATACTTTCTGCAAGGTAAGTTTTATTGTAATAAAATAAATAGCATTTATTTTCATCAGTTTAAAATTATAAGTATAAATTATAAAGAAAAGCATAAATATAAAGAAAAGCACAACTGAAATTACCCTGAACCTCTTACTTCCGAATTACACCTACATAATTTCAGAAACTATTGTCATTACTACATTACTGCATTGTTATGTTAATCATGATAATAAAGAAAAATAGAAATAAAAGATATATTCGTTTGAGGGCCCTTTTTAAAAAATAATTTTCATGTCCATGTACTAAGTCGTATCCTATTATATGTTTAGAACACAAAATTATACTAAGAAAATTTTAATTAAAACTAATTTTCAGCTTTTCATCGATTAGCTTTTATGCATTTTTATTCTAAATTTACCAATTTATATTTTGTAAGAAAAATATTACATCTACATTCTTTTATACTATTCAAATTTTCTGAATAAATACATTTGAGTTAATTAAATGTATATTAAATAATAAAGGAAAAAACTGAGAATTTTTTTAATAAAATTATTGCAGATGAGTAAATTGGCATGATTTGGTTCGTTAGCTTAGGAGTATTTAAAATATGAAGTGCGATTTTAATGAGATTGTTCTGAAAAATACCTGGAACTTGGAAACTTAACATCTTTAAAAAAATTGTTTGGCTAAAATTATTTTCTTCAAAAAGACTGCTTGAGATTGTTTCAAATGGAATGCAAATAATCAATCATTTTTTATTAATATTTGAAGATCGGGAATAAATGTTTCATATAAAAATAAAATTAGTGAATTTTTTTTCTCAATCAATAGAATGAGAGTCGCGGTTAAGGAAATGTTTTAGAGTTTTGAGCGAGATCTGCGGCGAATCATCTGTAGCATTTCCGCGGAACAAGTCAATTACTTTTCCGCAGAGTAATACAGTGGCATTTAATAAAATTTACCAGCTTTTTAGTTATTTATTAGAACATTTTCGGCATCAACTAAAAAGAGCAGTCTAAAAAACACTGCACTTTTTTTTCTTTTTTTTTTTTTTTTCTTTTTTTCTTTTTTTTTTTTTTTTTTTGATTTTTCATAAATTCTCCTTTCAAAAATAATTTTAAAAGAATTGTGGATTTAAAAATAATTTTGAAAGTTTATTTATATAAATTAAACTTTGAAAGAATGAAGTTTAATTTTTTAATATCTTACAGATGCATATTTTTAAAATTTAATTAGAGATAAGAAAAATCTTACAAATCCATAGCTTTAAATTAATGAGAAGTTAAATTTATTTATTTAATAAATAAAGAAGAAATAAGTTCTTTAAATAATTCTATAAGAAATAAAAATGTCTACTTTGTGGATGTTTCTTTTTTGAAACTAATAGTTTATAATTCTAATATGATGTAATATAGTCTTCTTTAATTTAAAATAAATTCATGATTGTAAAATAAAAATTTCATTGAAAGAAAAAAATATACTTCAAACGGAAACTGAATATTTTTATTTAAAAACAGTCATGGTGAATTAAAAATTAAAATTTTCAATTTCAATAATCAAGCAACAGTATTTCGATGAACAATATATAAAATGAAATAAAAATAATCAGCAATAAATGGAATTCGTAGAATTCTTTTTATATTTTGTGTGTAGTGTTATTTTATGAATTTAATTGTGATTATTTTAATTGGTTTGGATTTAAGGGGCTTAACGATGAGGTTTATTCCTTTACTGAAACATAATTTTGATGTTCTACAAGACTAAGATTAATAAATTCTAAAAAATGATAACATATTTCCCAATTCTGAATAATACACTAATTTACCAACTCATAAAACAAACAAGAGAGCAATTAAATATGATAAAATTGCATGAAACAAATTTCAAATCTATTAAAGTTTATACAATTATAATTATATAGCAAATTATTACTATAGCACGTACAGAATATTGCTATTGCCAGCAGTAAAATTTATTTTGCAATTTCTTCAAAACTGAAACATCTCTTTTACAGGCATTATTTACGAGCGATGCTGATTATTTTTCATCAATTTATTTTCTATCATTGCCAATAAGTTTTAGTGTTAGTTATAAAGGATCATTTTAACATAATGTAATGTAATTGGCAAAAAAATTATAAGTATTTAAAAGCTGGAATGATAATACATTACGTTTTGAGAAAATAGCTCATCAATCTTTTAAAACATAAAAGATTTTAAATATCTGAATCCTCAGTAAATGCATGCTAAAATTTAAAAAAATAAATAAATAAATTCAAATTTATCGTGAATATTTTAAACAATTATTTTTCAGTTTAAATTCGAAATTAAATTAAATTTATTATTACAAAATGTAAGGAAGAATAAGTATGTTAATTACGAAATATAAGGAAATAACATTGTATTATTAAAAAAAATATTAACTGCTTTGTCTATTAGTCACTTATAACAAATAATAAATAGAAATTTTTTAGCAAATTTTTTTTAAAAATCATAACATATGAAAATTTAATTATAGAAAGTTGATATATGGTGTACAGGATTTTGAAAGCAACTGAAAATATAAAATTGTAAACAACGAGGCAATATAAAGAGTTCAAAAAATTCACTACAATTTTTTAAAGGAAACGAAATCGTGATAATAATACATGCTATATTTTTCCTATTGAAAAACTAGTTTTTATTAAAATAATTTTTTAACTTACTTTCGACGTAAATAAAATAGTATATTACAACTGTTTCCTTGAAGATCAATGATGTAATGATAATGATATACTTTCATGATGTAATACCAAGTAATTCATTTTGTGTTAAGTGAATTATTTCTTTATTATATTTCGGACATCTTGATTATATACAATTCAGTGTTTAAAAATATAATGTATTATGAATTTAGTTCATAAAATAAGTTATTTATGCATGCTTTAAAAAGAAAATATTACAAAAAAATAGAACAAATATCTTTTGCATTTTCCTCTGTTATTCTAAATTCATTTTTTAGAAATTCGCCCGCTGTGCTAATAGTGCCATAGCAATTATTTTAAATTGAATGAAATAGCTCTTGCCAGATAATGATGTCAAAATAAATAAACTTTTGCAGATATTAATTATCTAATGACAATTTTTTTTAAAATTTCAATTGCGCTAAAAATTTAATTTATTAAATTATTTAAATATTCTTTAAAAATGCAACTAACAAAAAGTAGCATTCTTGACATGTTTCCATTCTTATCTTGAGCAAATCAACGTAAAAAGTCGTCTGTTGCATATTTTTTTATTAGCAAAGATATTGGGTTTATCAAAATAATTTTTACTAAAAAAAAAAAAATGGGATAATTTCTTTGCCAGATTTGTTATAAAGTTTAAAGCTAAAAAGAATGGATTCCTTGAATTGCCACTAAACTCTTTCATTGATTGAGATGACAAGGCTGTTTTATCTCATATCAGCCTTAGTTTATCACGTGACTTCAAGGAAATGTTGATTTCTGAATTTTTGTCTTTCTCATCATTAATACTCCTCAAAAATATTGAGGCTTTTACCGTCAAAATCTGCTGCTTTCCAAAAAGTCTCAATCTATGTTTACACTTCAGAATATTTTTGTCTCAAAACACATGATATTTGTTTACTGCAGGAAAAGATAAACAAATTAGTACCGTATGCCTGATACTTACATGATAATGGAATGAATGGCAATTATCCGATTGGCACTTCTAAGAGATGCATGTATTCCAAACTTACGCTCCTAGTTATTATTAAGATCCTATAACTTCCTATTGTGGCACGCACACTAATTTAAATGCAAAATCATTTCAATAATACGATTGAGGCACACATAAAACCACGAAAAACTTTCAAACGATTGACACTCGCTTTCCAATCCCAGCACCTGTATATGTAGTAAGTTGTATTCCAACTCGCTATCTCCTGCCTGTAAAATTCCACTGACAGCAGAAACACATAAAAATAAATTACATAACTCTGTCACATCTCACACCTCATCAGGACGTGATCGGAACAGAACTATGCATGCTAAAGTAGGAGCACCAACAGCGCCCAATGCCTTCCAAAACCCAAAGTGTGTTTTGATCATGTAAAAACCGAAAAAAGAACTGCCCTCTTTATTATATTTCTAATATTTTTTCCCCCTGTCTCTTTTCTTTCTTTCTGTCTTGTGGAGGCAGGAGCAATTTATTTTTTTATGTGTGTGTGTGCGAGTTTTGTTTCTTGTTGTTCACTTTTGTAACCTTCGGTCCGACGGTTAAGGGGGATGCCCGGTTGTTGATGAAGTGTCGGACCAACCCCACCTACGTTATATGTCTTCTGCAGGAGTCACGATTTTGAGTCCAACCCCCCCCCCCTTTCCACAATCTGTTCTACCCTCCATCTTGTGCTGTCTAGCAATTTCTTTTTCTCTATTTCTGAGCCTTTCCCTGATTGTCAATCAATCTGCTGGATAGGTTGTCTGTTATGCTTCCGACATTCGAAAGGAACAGAGGTAGATTGAGAAATGGCCGCCTGTTGTCAGTCGCGAAAGCTCCGGATGATACCAGTTCCTCTTTATCTTTTTTTATATATATTTTTTCTTCTGTGTGTCTTCTTTATTAATGTTGCTTCGGTTCCTTTTTATCTTTGCGTGTGTATCCAGGATTCGTGCACACAGAGACTAATATCAGATACTCACAATGGCGTAGATATTTTTTTCTTCTGATTCTTTTTTCGTTATGCGATCTACGACTCCTTCCAGAAAGTGATATGGATTTGTAGCAAATATTTGCCACGGATGTATTACAGGAAAGATCACTGTAAATGATAAGACAAGCTCGGATAATTTACAGAATGCAAATGAAAGAAACGATTATCTGAAACCTGAATTAGAATTTATATTGTACTTAGTTTATAAAGTACTTATAAAGCAATTCAAACTTTTAATTCAAAAAAATACTGAGCACTGGATAATCTCTAATATATATTTTTTTCAATATGTAATAGTACTTTTGCAATTTAAAGAATGTTCTATCATAAAAAATTTTAGAAAATGTATTTAGAACAGATATGAGACACATCGAAATTGCCCCAAAAAATGTATTTCACAACTGTTATTTTTGTATCTTCCAAACTTAATAAATGTTCAACACAAATACATACATGTAGTTATAGATCAGGAATGATCGCTGTAATGAATATGATAGCTAAAGAATTACAACATATTCACTAAATAAATGAAATTTGAGATCTAAGCTTAGATAAAAACTTCCAAATATTTTTATCTGACAAATTTAAGCTCTAAACGGGAAAGTTCAAATTGGATATATTTCATTTTTCAACGTGGATCAGAATCCTTACTACCTAAAGAAATTTTTATTCAGATAGTTTTCGAGAATTGGATTGATAAATGTAAGTTTGAAGCTTTAGAATGATTTGATTTGTATTAGAGAAGAAGAAAAAATCAGATTTCAAAAACGTTTTTAACTTATTTTTGGAACATTGATATTTGGTCTACAGAAAGTGCAGCTAGTGATAAAAGTGTTTATTATATATTTACATTCCAAGCTAGATAAGTTTTGGAAGTTAATGCATATCCCAAATAGTTGCATATAAAGTTTAATATTAGGTACTCACAATGGTGCAGACTTTTTTTTCTTTCCATTATCTACAAGATCGATGATATAAATAGATGAATCTACATATAAAAATAAATTTGATTCTTGTTAGGAGATATGGATTCATGTTATAAAATAGTAAGGAATTGTGTGAAGAGTGCTACAGAATCGTGTGATTTGAAGAATGCAATTAGATTATACTACTTAAATAAAATTCTTGCATTTATTCTCAAATTTAAACTTGCATTAGTACATTTTTTTCCTTCGTTATAATCACCACTGCCATGAGATTTTCAAATATTACCGTTTCAGTGAAGAAAATTTTCCACCTTCTTTCCCCAATCCTTAGATGTAGTTTTCTTTTTTTCGATATCCTTAATTAGCGATCAATCATGAATTATAAATCATATTATTAAAGAAAATCACGAAAATTCTTCATGATGTAAATTCTTGAAAGTCTTTTTTGTATGCTTTCTTATTATTTTGTACGTATGTAAAAGATTTATGTACACAGACTATTAGATGCTGTTATTGTCATAAATGTTACTATTATACTGTTCCCTTCAACATGCTATTCACAACGTTTTCATAGAGAATTATGTGGATTAGAAGAAAAATTTATGAGATTTAAGGAATCGAAACTTTTGCAATAGAAGATGAAATGAATTATGCAGACATGCAGAGTAAAATGTGTCGCAAGTTTCTTGAAAGAAAATTTGAGATCTAAACTTATTTCAGAATCCTTGCTAATTTCATTCTTTAAAATTGTGTTATAAATCTAAATATTAGTTAAGAACACGTTTCAGTTTTAAAATTTTTTAATGCATTGAAATTTGGTAGAAAATTCTTTTTACAGAGCGAAATCATTGTCTTAAAGTATTTTCTACATTTTTCACTTACGAATTTTTAAAAAATTCGGGCCTAATAATGAAAAAATACAAATGATTCTGGCAGAAACATTTGGCCAAGTATTTTTGGCTATAGAATGCCAAATTTCTATTCAGATTTCGTGATGGATTTATAAGATTTTGAAGAACATTTTCATTTGCGAACTGATGAAAAAGCATTCATTTTTATGTTATTTATGAATAATGCGATCTAGGTTTCATAAAAAGGTTTTATATAAATCAAACTATTTTAGTAGATAGTTTAACTTTTTACATTAAAAAGCTTTAACAAACGACAGTTAGAAGACGCAGGCAAGTTATCCAAAATTATGACTGAAGAACGAAATCATGAGTAAGCTTTAGAAACAAAGGATCCAAGCTATTTCTTCATGATTTAAAAAATTATTCGAAAGACAATTAGTATTAATACCTATTATAGTGAGCTCTAATATAATAACAAGCATTAATATTGATTATATGCAACATTACTCCTTGTTTTTTTTATTACTATTCCCATTTTTAATATTTCATTTAAGATGGAAAAATTTTGTTATTATCATTTTGATAATATTCATTATGTTAAGTTTCAGCTGTGTTTAATATAAAATATTTCCCTTCCTTTAAATTTTTTACTACTATTCATCTTTTCATTCCATTGAAAAGCGCAAAAGGAAAGTAATCTTAACATTATTTCATAGGTGATATTTTTAAAACAAGAAAATATCATGCATAAAATTGCTTTTGTTACTTTTATTCCAAACGAATCAAAGGTAAAAATTGCATGTCATCCTGGATAGATGGAACTAATATTAAATAAGCATTTTCATATTGCTATTACAACAAAAACGCAGTGAATAAAATAAAGATTTCAAAATTTCAATGGTTCCTTAAAACTGAATACGATTTTAAAATTAATTAAGTTAAGAAATACTGCTCGGATACTATTTACAATTTTTGAAATTATTCCAAAAAATATTTTAATAAATAAGTATGCAATTCGCACACACACAACTTTTAAGGAACAAATTAGTTTTGAAAAAATTTTCTTCCGAAATTTCCTCATTTTATTTATCTAAAACTGATTTTAAAAAACAAGATTACATTTTATTTTTAATTTTTTTTAATTTTTTTAATACCTAATAGGTATTTCGTAAGATTTAGAATTTTTGTGTTAGTTTAATCAATCGTTTCCATTTGCTGCGCTTACCAAAAATTTCAGTCAAGAATTTTTTTAAAAAAATTTAGTTACATGGATGAGTTTTCTTTATATGAATACTTTATAAATTTTTACGAATTGTTCTATAAAAATGGAAAATATTTGGGGATATGAGTTTTCTTAATTATAATGTGTATACATTTAAGAAAATAAAATATTTTCAATACCATAAAAATAGTTCAGGAAATTTTTAGCTAAAAGATAGGGAATGAAGTTTTAGTAGAAATACTGCAATTAGACAAGCAAACTGCGAGTTTTTAAAAAAACAGTCTTTTTTATCTCTTTGGAAGGCTACTGAAAAGGAATTTTGAACTTATATCTATAATATAAATCTACAGTATGTTATCATCATATGCAATATATACGGTTTAAAAATATCTGAAGGTTTTAAAGTTGTAATCTGAAGGTTTGAAAATTGATATATTATTGGAAACGTCGCAAAATTTCATAACAGCAACAACAACAACAAAAAAAACGGCAGTTCAAATTTTTGCCACATGCACGCACTTTATACCTAGAAATCAGTAACAGCAGTGTACATTTTAGTAAAACTGTAGCTTAGAAACCTGCAGTACTTTGATTAAATTGGATGAAAATTTTGTATAAGTAAGAATCATTCGTAAAGTTTCCATAAAAAAGTAGCAAAAATATCAAGGCAATTTCAAACAATAAAATATAAAGTGTTAATAAAAAAAAAATTCTAAACGTAAGATAATATTTTAAATACATTTAAAAAATCACAATAAATATATCCATAAGTATAAGATTATTTTTTATAAAATAATATCAGCAATATAGAGATTATCATTTTTGTCATATTTTTCTCATAGAAGAATTTATATATAATTTGAAGTGGCATAATTTTAAAGCAAAAAATATGCTTATTTTGTTACGATAGTAAAATATGCCTTTATACTAATCCAGCAATAAACAGATATCTACTTTCTTAAGCTCATTTCATTTCTTCAACACAAATTTTTAACACTTTTTTTAAATAAATTTGTCACTTTTCTTCTTTTATTTATTTATTTATTTATTTTGTATTATGATCACTTCGGTATATTCTAACACATATTTTCTGTTACTTCTCCCAGTTATAAAACTTCTGCACTAAAATGAATTGAATAATGAAAATTTAATTGTAATTTTTGAAATAGAAGCCACATATATAAGTTAAAATTATTAAAGTAAAGTGAGAAAAAAAAACGTTTTTTTTTTTTTTTTTTTTTTTTACAAGTTGTTTGGTAATGATGTTATGTAAAATGCTGTTATGTTTGGTAAAAAGTTAATCACTTTTAAAGAACTTATAATTTCGTGAAAATTAAGATAAAAGGAAGTGTTTACCTAAATGTTTATTACCCTGTTTTTTACGCAAATCGTAATAAAACATTTTGAAATGAATCATACAGTTTTATTTAATTTATAATATTAAACTTGGTTTAAGCACTTAATTTTAGAACTATAATCTTAATTATTTTTTATGCAAGCGAATTGCTTACTGCTACCATAAAGTAATGTTATGGTTTTCAGTATTTAAAAATAGCTATAAATAAATTTTGAATGTAAAGTAAGCGTAGTAAGTTTATACATATTCCGATTAACAAATGTCTGACAGTTTTCGTCTCTTAATAAATATTTGTTGCATTTCTATGAAAATTATATCAATGCTTTTGCTGGAAAGTTTCAGCCTTTGAAAAAAAAAATCATCATTACTTTAAATAAACGTAATTTTTATAATTATGTCTACGCAATTAAAAAAAATATTATTATCATTATTCTTACATTATGTCAACAATTTTATAAAATACATGGATGGCATTAGTATAAAAACTTTTGCAGTGTCTGTTAAATGTTAAAAATTGGAGGGATTATTGTTTTCATGGATTCACACAAATCAACTCATTCGACATGTATTATAAAGATGCTATATGATAATAAAAATCAAACTAAATTTCTTGGTTCAATATATATAGTATTTTTATACGCTTATTATCTGTCATTTTTTTCAGCGAAATGAGAAACATGCCTTTAAACAACCACCATATATAAGAATTCAAAAAGGAAGCCTTTTATTATATTGCAATCGCTTTTAAAGAAGAAAGACTACAAGAAAATCAAAAGAAATTCTCCAGAAAGTAAGATTTAATGACTTTAAATAAAGCTTACTAAAACAATCAAAATTGTGAAATTAAATGAATTTAATTCCCCCCCCCCCTTCTCCGAATGTTGGAAAAAAAAAAAAAGATTGGGTGGGAGGTTGGTTACAAACACGAATATCTTCCTTGTGTCCTCAACACATTTCAGCCTGCTTCTTTTTTCTATCAACAGATGGCGACGGTGTGTCTATTTTTGGAAATACTTGTGTTTCGAGAGCAAGTTTTCAACTTTCCTATAGTGACTAGCAGGTTACCGATAGTCCATGAAATTGAATAGCAATAATTCCAAGGTTTTAATCCTTAAAGCTGATAATGTGGCAAAATAGTCGCTTAACAACAAAAAACTGCAATTCTATTTGAACGCTATATGAAATTTAACGTAAAATAACCGTAATCAAATTTTAAATCTGATTATAGGCTAGAAAATTAATTTAAAAACTAGTAGGCGGAAGATTTCATCATTTAAAGTTCTTTTTTCTAATTAAAATGAAAATTGTCTGGTCAGTGTAATAGTTGTTGTTAAAAGCTGTGTCATTTGAAAAAGATATGTCAAGCAAAAGTGAAAATATGATTCTTTGAGATGTTTTCCCAAGACTCAGATTCGAAATTCTATCAGAATTTTTGACAATTTAGAATTAAAAATACACAACTGTAAAATACAAATTCACGAAGTATCTATATTGTCCCATTATACAGTCTATTTTTAAATAATTGTAAGATATGTGACTGAAATAATCATATATAATGCATTTAATTAATATCTTTTTCAAACCTATCTGTAAAAATTATTTAATGTATTTTGAAATTTTCATTTTTTTGCTTTGAAAAATAGAAAATTTTCTGGTTTTTCTATTCTTCACGTGATTTTTCATTTTTTTTTTAAATGGCTGAAGGTTTTCTTCAAGCATTATTCTCCACTTCTTTTCATTATTGTATGATATAGAAAGACATATAAAATAATTTGTATGACATCTCTCATGAATAAATTTTCTACTTAGATTTCGACAGAATGTTTGAAATCCGGATTTTAAAAACTAATATTGTAAAAATAACCATCGGCCATAGAAAAAAAAAATGATAAGTCAAAGACAAATCAATAGTTTTTTCAAACTATTAAATTGTAAAGCCGCAGTGTTTAAGTCACGTGATAATATGCAATCTGTAGACCTAACCTAAAAATATGATAATACGAAAGCATTAAATATTTTGTATGAATCAATATAATGAAAAGTCAGTGTATATTATTTTTTAAAAAAATCAAGTCAGAGTAAAAAAATCAAGCGTTATGTTTGTTATATTGATGGGATTATTAGAATCAGACCAGAAAGTCGTGAGTTCTTCTCAAAAAGCTCATTAATCTAAAGTCTTAGAAGTTGTTTTCAAAATTAAAATAAAATAATTAAGTAAAGCATAAATTTTTCACGGATTTCTACAAATTGGAATCCCTGGAAAATTAATTATATTGAATTTAAAAGTGGAGTACGGTTTCGTGGCAGAATGGTTTTGTGCAATACTATATTCTGAATTTATTGGGAATGTTGAACTTCCGTTTAATTTTTAATTCATTACATTAATTAATCAAATAATGAAATCAAAAATTTCTAAAAAGTAATCGAATTGGATAATTTTAGAACAAAGGTAATCATTTCAAGGTGTTGCATTCTATGTATAACATGCATAGTTGCATTTTTTCATTTAGATAAAATGTTAACAGCATGTTTAATTTCGAAGTATGTAGAAATGAAATTTCAGTTTTGTTTTAGTAATTAAAACACACTTTCGTCACAAATTGAGAAACATGCATAAAGATTTTTTTTCAGACATACCTCCGCTCTATTTTATAAGAATTCTCTTCTCGATTTACTGCTTAAAATCATTTCAATAATATTTTTGAATAAATCAGAAAACTAAAATGTATTCCTTCTTTTTTTTTAAACTTTTTCATTTAACGGCAAGAATAAATATCTTATAGTGCAAAAATATATAAATAAATAGCTGGCTGAAAGAAGGATCTATTATTCCAATCATTTAAACCATTTTATTCTAATTATCCAAAATTATTTATTTCCTGAAAATACATATATTCATATTAATCCCCTATATAAATGAAATAAAACTTTGGTACGTGTCATCGTTATTATATATCAGCTTGTTCAATAATGTTTCCTTTAAAACTACGAAATCACCCGAACCAAATTCTCTAAATCATAAATGCTTCTAGCAAGGAAAGCTACCCTACTGTGTTGCTAAATATAAAATAATAATATTATAATAAAGAATTATTTTTTCCATCAGAAATGCAAAATTATTCGTGATATCACGATTAAATTTTACTCAAAACGAAACAACTTTTTTTTAAACTAAATTTTAATGATTTTTCAGAAATCTACTTATTATATTTTACTAGTTTTATTCATTCAATTTTCTTTCTTTCTTATAAGAGTTTGAGAAATTATCAGAGTTTTCGAATGCTGGATTCAAATCGTGAATAATAAAAGTATTGATATAGTGGATGGATATAATCAAAATTCAAAGAATCAGTCAACAAATTCTTTCTTACGTAAGAATGGACTTTTATTTACCTAAAAAAAAGCAGAAACTATATTTTACTTTTAAATTAGAATTAGAATTTCAGGAAAAGGGTATGATTATTGTCAATTGCGTGTCTGTTGTTCAAAATTCGTTACTGTAGTAAAAATACACACATTCATAATGCAAACGATTTTTTCAATTGTAAATATGATCACATGAAGAATCATATGAAGAGAAATGTTTTATTCGCTTCATTTATCAAGTTATTTAATACCGGAGAGCAAAAAGTATTTAAAAAGCAATATTGACAGGAAATATGTTCATTAATGTAACCGAATAATCATTTTAATTCAATATCTTTTGTATTTATTTTTATAACTTTTTATTTACCTTCGTTCTTTCCTATTTATTTCAAGAATACAATTTTTTGGATGAGCATAGACTCGTGAAAGGAATTTCCTTCCAAAAATAATGTCATTAGGAAAGATTTAATGATTCATTAACCTGTTTTATAATTTAGGTTTTTTTTCGTCAATTAAGGAAATAAACAGAATACGACAGTGATTCTCAACCTGTGGGGCGCGCCCCCCTAGGGGGGCGCGAGCACACTAATGGGGGGGCGCGAGCATATCCAATAGAAAATGTTATTTAAAAAAATTAAGTGACTGAAAGGAAAAACACACACGCATACAAAACAAAATACATTTCGACATATTTAATAATTAACTTATTAAATTAAAATAATTTACTAAATCAAAAAAAAATTTAATAATTATTAGGGACTTTCTTGGGTCTGTCTTGTAAAGCAAAGTTTTTCGAAGGAGGGTTTAATATTAGAAATAGACACTCTCAGATCTTTTTCTATATTTAGCTGAGATCTATATTTTGTCTTCAAAGAAGGCACCACAGAAAATCCAGTTTCGCAAAGGTAAGATGTTGAAAATGATAGTAGAATGCGAAATGCCCTTATTTTTAGTGCAGAAAATTCATCACCCACTCCTACCCGAAATTCAAAGAGTGATTTATTACTAAATTGGCTTTTGGTTTCACCGCTTGCCGTGAAGTCTATTAAGGTTTCTTTTCTTCAATTGAGAGTCCTTCGGGAGTATTTTGAAATGGATCCCTCACCCACTTGTAACTTGATATCAGTTTGTCGTCAGCAAGAAAGTACTTTTTAAAGCATTGCTAAATGACTAGCTTAAATTGCTTTTACTAGCATTGCTAAATGATTTTCAATGGTTACAAAAACAACTTTTACATGTTGTTCTTCAGCCTTGTAAGTTTTAATACAATCTTTCAAATTTGCAAACATTGTTAAGTTATTTTGCTTTAAATTTCTGCTCCACAATTCCAATTTTCTACAAAAAGCATTAACTTTATCACTCGTATCTAATATATGTGTATTTGCTCCTTGCAGCTGAAGATTCAAGTTATTTAATTTCTCGTGTATGTCGACCATGTAGCTCAATTTCATCACAAATAAACTATCACGAAAATTCTCAGCTTCCGGTCTGTTTTCCACTTGCGGTTTCTTCTCTTAATTCATAAACACGTTGCAAATATTTCCCCCGTGATATCCATCTTGCCTCGCAATAAAATAGTAACGCTAAATGTAGTGGACCCATGTCTTTATAAAGTGCGGAAAAGATTCTTGATTTCAGGGGTCTCATTTTCATATAATTTACTTCGTTTACAGCCGTAGTTAACACGATATTCAAACCAGGACTCATTTCTTTGGAAGTCAAAGCTTCTTTGTGGATCATGCGATGTGTCCAGACGCTCCGGGGCAATTTTTGATTCACAAGTGCTTGAATACTTTGGAATCTTTCGGACATAGAACGAGCACCATCGGTGCATATCCCGACGCAATTTTTCCTTTCTATGTTTGTCTCGTTCATAAAATCATTTAAGATAGCAAATAATGCGAGTGCTGTTGCTTTGATTTCTATTGGTTTGCAGAAAAGTAATTCTTCTACTACTGACAAATCATCACAAAATCTAACATAGGCAATGAAATGAGCATCTCTATTACTATCTGTTGCCTCATCGAGTTGTATTGAAAACAATTTGTCACGTAACTTCGAAAGAAGCTGACACTCTACATCTTCAGCTATATCAGCAATTCGACGGGCAACAGTATCATTCGAAAGAGGTATAGACTGCAATTGTTTTGCAAAATTATCTCCAAATATAATTTCTACAATCTCAATTGCGGCTGGCAAAATAAGCTCATCACCAATGGTGTGAGTCTTTTTACATCTGGTGATTTTATATGAAACTTTGTAAGAGGCAATTAAAGCTTTTCATTCACAGACAAAGGTTTTTTAAACAATGATTTTTGCTTTTCATATGATTTAAATTTTAATTCGAAGAATTCTCTGGGTTTTTTTACGTACTCACTGTGAAGCGTTTCCAAATGTCGTTTAAGTTTATTAGGTTTCATGCTGTCTGCCGCCAACATTTTTGAGCAAATTATACACAGAGGTCTTTCTTCTTCATTTACTTCAGTACTAGTGAATTCAAAATTTAAGTATTCTTGAGAATACTTTCTTAATTTTATTTTCGGGACCACGCTTGTCTGCGTACTTGTTGATGCTTGTCTATCGTCTAATGTTCTCTTACGCCTGCCTAAAAATTCATCCATGATTCTGCATAAGTCTGCTGCCCTGAATATTTATTACGGTGAATTGCAATTACACGAAAATATATATAACATACACATTCAGAATAGATTCAATAGCGATAGAAGGATCGACTCGAATGAGATTGTCTGGAATTGAAATTGGCGTCATAGAACTTTCTCCTTTTGAGAAAACGTTTGTTCACATCTGCGCACTCTCTTAACTTAACTTTTAAGCTGACCAGACAAATTCCAGACAAATGGAAACTTCTTGCGAAACCGTGAGAATGCCCGACATGGCGGGATGCAAGAGCAATAAAAAGGCATAGGATCCGGGTTTCCTCAATGCTGATGATCGGTGTTGCAAAATGTCAATAAATTTCCGTATTCTTGGTCATTTGTAAAGTTTAAAATTAAGGTTGTAGTGTAGGTTTAGCTCCAAAATACTCATAATACATTATTATTGTATACATTTTACTGTTTGTGGTGGGAACGGGGGGGGCGCGAGGAAAATTAGGATTGGAAATTGGGCCATGAATACTAAAAGGTTGAGAAACACTGGAATACGATATTAGAATCTGTATATAATCTCGCAATATAAAGGATGGAAATAAGATAGTTAAGTATAGTTTACAATATAATTCTGTAAAACTCAAGGAGGAAGTTATAATTGTACCGTAATGAAAACAAAAACCGCCGACGTAAGCTTCTATTTTAAGAAAAGCTGACTTTAATTATGAGCTTAAAAACTCACTTATCTACATGAAGTTTTTTTGAGTAACTCCATTTAATTAGGGCGGAAACATATCAATTTATTTGCACTAACTTACATGACATCAAGAATTATAATTCTACATTAAAAAAATCCGATAAACAATTAATTCTTACAGTTTGCTTTTATTTTTTCATTCATTAACTGCGTTATATTTCATTTGCATTTCCAAGATAAAAAAAATTAACTCAAAATTTAAGTAGCCCAAATCTTAGACATTTTTCATGCATAAAAGGTAAAAGCTTGTGCTCCATTCCAAACAATGGTTCTCAACGATAATTTGTCACAAGGAAATTTATCAGTGGCAAATTAAATTCGTTTACATTTACAATATTTGTTATTAAGTTCAATTTTTTTGCGTAAACACTGGGCATATAATGCCAATAAGGAAAGGCTGCATGATTTAATCTGAAGCAATATACCCTTGTCAAATAATATAGAAATTTAGTTGTCATGGAAACTAAGTGCTGCATTCCAAATTTTCATTGCAAGTAAACAACAATTATTGAACAATATTTCCCGATTTAAATAATACAGCAGTATTTCCCTTTGTAATTTGGTATTTCACATGTAATGAGGTTGTTTATCTCTTTAAATATTATTCTTGTAGCTCATCTTCTTTATATTTACTTATAAAGTATCATTTTTCTTTTCATCCTTTTTGCCTCTTAGCATACCCACTTCCTTTTTTGAATGCAGTCCTACATCAGCATCAAACAGCACAGAAAATTCTAGAAGTAGAAAAAATTTTGCCATATAAAAATCTTACAATTAAAAATTGTGTTAAATACATTTTTTGACTTTCTGTTATGCAACGTATAAAAGAAGCATTGTAATCGGCAAAAATTGACATTACTTTTGTCTGTATATCTGTGAGCACGATAACTCAAAAGCTTTTGAACTAAACGGATGGATCTTGGTGTATAAACTAGTGACCAAAATTATAAATTATTATCGAAATTTGAACGTAATTCCTCCATAGAAAAATATCTGTCAGACGGTTCCCTTACAAGAGAACTCCTTAAATCCAAAATGCAAAGCGCTTGGTAGGCAAAATTTAATATACAACTGAACCCAAGATGAATTATTGTCAATTTTTGGATCTTACATGTTAAAAAGTTGATCATCTATTGATCTGTGCCTTCATTGGAATTTGAAAACAATTACTTATAAGTGGAATTTCTTAAATCAATCAAATTCGGTTTAATATTTTGGGATCGTATTTGTAGTTTCGTGTTAAATTTTGATTTCGTTCGATGGATAAAAAAGCAATCAAAATATATATATATTCGCTAAATAGAATTTTAGCTTCTCATCAAAGATTTACATTCTGTAACTATTTTTCGTTAATGCCGTGTGGGACATTTATGGTCTCACCTAAGGTCAATAAATTTTTATGGGTTGAAAAAAAGATAAGATCATGATTTGAAAGTCTGTGAGAAAGTTTTGGGAAGACCACCCTCGGTTGTTTTGATTTTATAATACGTAGAATTCATTTAATAAACTTTATTTTTATTTTTGTGTATGTGTACGAATTGTAGCCACTTGAAATCAAGAGAAAAAATTTGCACCGAAATATTTCTTCATTTTTTTTTCACTATGTGAATGAATCATGTAACATTCTAGTTCAGTGAACAACTCACATTTGTAAAGAATATGCTGATATGCTGAAGTCCAAGAACACCAATGATCCAAGAATACCTAATAACTTAGTATTTTGATTCTGGTCAATAAAAGAATTTAATTAGGATTTTAAATTTATTAAAAGTTAAAAAAAACATATATATTAGGGATGAGCTGGTCATCGATTTTTATTTTAAAAAAGGGCATATCGTTTCGTAGTTGTTGAGACAGTGACAATCAATAAAAAGACTAAACAATGAAGGAGATAGAATTTACTCGCAATCCCTATCCAAAAAAAAAAAAGATAGTTGTGCTTTGTATTATTATAGGGCATCAAACATAGTTGTTTAAACATTCTACAGAATGTTATAATAAGAATTATGAAACGTTTCCGTTTAAATATTTTCAAAGGCAAATCGGTAGCCTGGTTGGTAGAGCGTCAGTCTCGTAACCGAAAGGTCGAGGGTTCTGTCCTCGTTTTGGCCAAAGACCGCCGTGTTGGCTAATGGCAGTTGGGGCACGTTAAATAGGTCGAGACTGCAAAGTCCTCCAAGTTCCCATAACAAAACGATACCTCTGGGGGTACTGAATCGGGGATGAGTCAGTCTCTGATTTGGATCTAAATTCCGACTTGCTGATGGATGAATGAGAGTATGAATGAATTCGACCACCCCCTAAAAAGGGTTGTGTCGTGTGTGTGAGCTAGAAGTCAGACTTCTGCCTTCTGAGTGCTCAGGGGTCTTTACCCTCAGAAGCTACTGCACCCCCTTTCCGTGAAAAACACGGATACGACAACAACAAAGGCTCATAGGCGTTCAAACTCCATACTACGGTTCTCAGAGCATGCCATATTATTCTCTTCCCGGGTGCTCAAACTGGTTAAGACGGCTGTGATCTTTGAGCATGATATGTAAAAGTGTATGTTCTGCAGCTAATAAATGCTGGTTGTGGCAAATGTGCGTCCAATTTGCAATTGTATTACATATTCTGGGTACTAGGGATCATAAATCTGTCTGATTGTACGAAATTTGTTGCAAATCATAGTATCCCAAACCTAAGAGAATTTTTCTTATAAAGCTGCTTTTATCTGAAATTATATAGATTCTTTTCAGCTTTTTTCATAGGTGATTAGAAAATTTATTAAATTAATTATATGTAGGAATTGAGAAACTCTATGCAATTCTGCAATCTTTGTGCATGATACGTAAAAGTCCACAGATAGTAAATACTAATTATGAGATATATGTGTCCAACTCATAGTTTAGTAGTTAAAGTTATGGGAGGTATTTTGAGTATTGTTGATCGTAAACTTAAATTAGGTTTGGTAATATGAAGCTTGTTGTGAATTAGAGTATTCTAAATTTTAGAGAGTTTTCTAAAGACTACATTATATTCATTATATGTAGAAAATGAGAAACTCTATGCAAAGTTATGACCTTTCTGCATGATATGTAAAAGTCTAGTTCTATAGCTAACAAATACTGAAAGGTGTGTATCTGACTCACAATTTAATTTAAACTGTGTGAAATATTCTTAGTATCGTTGATCATAAACTTAAGCTAAATTTGGTTATATGAAGTTCGTTGTGAATCAAAATATCTCAGTCTTTAGAGAGTTTTTCTTATAAAGCTGCTTTTATCAAAGATTTTATTATTTCATTTCAACTATTTTCATTGGGAATTAGGCGATTTATTATATTCATTATTTATAGAAATTGGGAGCTTCATGCAAGGTTGGATATTTCTCTTAGCATTATCTTAATTAAAGTGATTTGGTCATTGGCTCACGTTTGTTCATCGTTAACAAAGGAAAGCTATCAAATTTCTCAAATTAATCATTCTGTAAGGTTGCGGTTCCACAATGACTCTACAAGCCTCTCCGCCATCCCCTTACGAGTCTATTAAAACTAAAAATTAGGTAGACTCAAATGGCAATCAAAATCCCGACTGATTCATTACTTCGCCCCCCTGAACCCAGTCCGTCGCCCCTATTCTCTAATTTCATATATTCGTTCCTTTTGTAGTTTTTTGTTTCCATCCTTAGAGAGATTTTTGCGGAATTGTTCCTAGGGGTCGAGTCTCAATATTATGATCGATGCCACTGTGTTAACAACGGGAAACAGGAATCGGCTTCCACAAAAGAGGGAGCAATTCATTACGTCGAACAAAAGCCTAGGAAGTCCCCTTCCTACCTCACTCAACCCCCCATTCCTTTTCGGCTCCTGTTCGACCAGTACTTTTACACAAATGAAAAGGTCAAAAAATGAAGAGGTCAGAATGATATGTTTTTTTTTTAAACCATTTTAGTGTAAGAAAATTTTGAGGTTGCCGTTTTGCAAAGAACCAGAATTATATGATGTTGCAATATTTCTTTTATTGCTTAAATGGTAAGAAAGCTTTCTTTGGATTGCAAAATTATATCGATTTTCAAGTAAAAAATTAAGAAATATCACAAAAATTTTATGTAGGGATTCTATTAATGTTTTAAGCTTATTACATATTGATCCCTCTTAAACGAAAATTATGCAAAATAATTGTTTTTAAAGAATGGAATTCGTGATTTCGATGAATATCATGGTAAAAGATTTTTTTTTTTTTTTAGAATGCAAAAGTATTCACTTTTTATGGGAACAGGGTATATCACAAAATTTTTTGTATGAGCTTCAATTAATGTTTTAAGCTCACTACATATTGATTCCTCTTATACGAAAACTATGCGAAGAAAGTGTTGTAATTGTTTTCAAAAATTGAAATTCGTGATTTTGATAAATTTTATGTTGAAAGAAGTTTCTTTTAATTGCAGTATTGTTCCGATTTTTAAGGAAAAAGAAAATATCATATAAATTTTGTGTACATGATTCAAATAATGTTTTAAGCTTATTATAATATTGATTCCTTTTTTTAAACAAAGTAAAATTAGTGATTTTTATGTTCATGATTAAAAGAACTTCCTTTGGACTGCAAAGAAATTTCGATTTTCAAGGCAAGAAGAAATGTCTCAAAAATGTTTTTGTAAATAATTCAACTTATGTTTGAGTTCATTACCTATTATTTCTCGTATACGAAAACTATATTGGAAAGTGTTGTAATTGTTTTAAAAAAGTAGAATTAGGTATTTTGATTAATTTTATGGTAAAGGAACTTTCTTTGGATTACAAAATTGTTTGGTTTTTAATGAAAGAGAATATATCCCCAAAATGTTTGTGTAGATTATTCAACTAAAGATTATTCAACATTATAAGGTTTTATAACATTATAATCAACTAGATTATTCAACATTACATGTTGATACCTCTTATGCAAAAACTACATTTAAAAATTGGTGTAAGGGTTTAAAAAATTATTTCATAATTTTGAAGTATATTGAGCCTTACTGGGTTTGAAAACTAGGAATATTTTTGAAATTATATTTCTGAAAACCTTTGTATACCATTGCGCATTTGAACATGCCAAATCAAAAACGAAATAAGATGTATAATTTTTTACACAAAATTGTAAATAAATATCAAATTTTAAATCAAAAAGTTTGATATAATGAAGAAATTTTCTTATGCACGTAATTCATTTCGCTCTCTATAATCCAAAACTGCACAAAGCAATCACATATATAAATATTTTTAAACATTAGTGTTGCCATTCATCTCAAATGCAAAAATTGTCATCTTATTTATAACTTCAATCACTATCGCCGGAAGGCATAAAAATCAGGATAATAAATAAAATAAAAAAAATACAAGGGCACTTAATTGATTAGTTGATTTTGATGCTCTTAACAGATTTACATCGATGCCAATCGAGAAAAGGTTTTAATACTAAAACACAAATCAATTTTAGTCACGCAGTCGGTCATACATATGAGGTCATTTGGTCATACATATGAGGCAGTCATTTCCAACTTTTATCATCTTCTATTTTTTTTTCAGTTATTAAAAAGCTGTTTGTAATTCATTAGAAATAACAGTTCAACCTCCGATTAAGCACTAAAACCTTGGAAAGCCATGAACCACCATGAAAATCTGCTAGTTTTGAAAGTAATGAATTTGATGATGATGAAAAGCCTATTGTTCCCTGTTGCTGGTAATTAAGATGAAAATTACTTGGGTAATGTAAATAGCCCTAATAAGAATAATATTTACAAGCTTGGTTAAGAATTCTACGGGCCCTTAAGAAATGCAAGTATCAAAGTCTCGTTATTTTCTCCTTAACTATCGAAAGCAGATATTTCTTTTATTGATTTAATATTGTATAAGTAGTTTTTAGTGATACATTTTTATAAACTCAGATAACTAGGCATTTAATTATGAATCACTTTCTAGTAATATCTATAAATTAAAATTTATCAATAATTTTATAAAAAATAGCAATGCTGTTTAGCAGAGCATAACTAATATTTCATTATAGGATCTAAATTATTTTTAATGACAAAACATTACATAAAGCATTAGGATAGTAAAATAATATTATACAAATTTTATTGAAATATGTTGATGCTAATTGTAGTTAAAATAATGTAATACTCATGTTATTAAAGCAACGATACCAAATTTAAATTGATTATGTACTTTTTACATTTTAATTGGGGTAAATTTTGCTTGGATGAAGTACTTGCACAACTGGATAAAGACATAAAATTAAATTACTTTTAAAATATTGCGAAAAAGAAATCTAACAAGTTCGAATTCTCTCAAAGTTGTGTGGCCCTTGGGCAATTACTTACTTTGCCTACAGAACAATTCGACACTGGACATTTAAAGATGTTTTGAAGACATGGTTGATCATGGCAATGTACATTGTATTGAACATTTAAATTTAGTAGGAAATTTTGTTTTCCCTTCACAGTCAAACAGGAAAGGTGTCTTTAACAATAGGTTCCATTAATTACAAATGGAAAGGGAAAATTTCTAAAATTTCTCAATATGTCAGATGGGAGATTTTCATATTAAAGTAGGTTGCGTTGATTGGAGATGGAAAAGGTAGCATCCGTTGGCCATTTTAAATACCATACTGAACAAAACCAATGAAAAAGGTATCAATTATAGTTTTCTTTAGAATCCGAAAGGGAGAGCAATTTAAATTTCACTCACTGAAAAAGATTACATCAAATTTCAAATGAAAGACATTTCATAGCACAGCATCTAGAAACCTTTTCCATATCACATACGGAACTGAACTAATGGAATATGCAACATTTACAAATCTTTTGCAGATTTGAAAGAGAAAGACAATGTAGGTATCATTAATAATAATTGGAAAGGATAAAATTTATGTCTTCATTAATTTCTAAATGGAATTTAGAATTCGTGAAAAAAGGTGCGTTGATTAGAATTAGTGGTTAAAGCTTTTTTCATATCACATACAGAACAAAACTAACGGACAGGTTCTTTCCCTCTAATTCTAAGCGGAGGGCATTTAATAACATTATAGGTTGCATTAATGAGAATATAAAATGATAAAAGCTATAGCATTCTTTTAAATTCCCAACAAAATAAGCCTGGAAAGGTCAATTGCATAAATCAGAATTCGAACGGTATCACTTAAAGGCAGTTATTAACTCTCAAAAAGAAAAACACTCATGTTAAGTAGATAGTATTATTAGGGCATGGAAAATGGATTTCTAATGTTAAATAGAAATCTTATTTATATCAATTAATGGCACAATAAAAACATCCTATATATTTATCATACAAAACTGCATTAAATCTTTCTACTGAATCTTGCCTCTCTACAGGTAGCACATTTTTTTATTTTTCAAATGTATAGGAAACTAAGGAGTATAGAGAGATATAATTAAAGATATACATTTTATGATATATTTTAATAAACTAATTAAAAGCAACAATTGTTTAGCTAATTCTTGAAAATTAAGCTTTTCGTTTCCAAATATAAAACAAAATATTTTTTTATCATTTATTAAATTACTGAAAATTAAATAAAGAAAGCATAAATGGTAATAACATGGCAATGAATCATTATGAAGGATTGTGTAAAATTCTATTGATTTCAATACATCCCGTTTTTCCTCATAAAAACAATTTAAATTAGAATATTTATGATTAGAATAATTTTGAAATACAAGCGTAAGTAAATAAGTTCTAAATCATCTAACTGACAAAATCATTTTCTGTTTCAATTAATTATTTCAAAGAACTTCCTCAATTTTAAGTACTTTGTATTTGAAAATTATTTACGTTTTTTGAATAAATTAGAATAATGAAGTTTCACAAGCTTTTCATATTAATACTTTTCACAATGCTTTTCCTATTAATTTCAAAACAAGAAATTAATTTAAAAAATAAAACTAAATTCACTGAAAAATCACTTTTTTTTATTATTTTTTAGTGCGTTTCTTTTAAATCTCTACTTTTATTACGTATCTGATATCAATTGGATTCAGGTTTCTTGGCAGATAAAAGTACTGAGAGAGGGAGCTTCAGCTCGATTCTCCATTCTTAGCAAGCAAATATCAATGTAAAGATTTACCTTCAATTTAAACTTTTCATGGAGATTTAATATATAAAACTTTCGGCTTTTTTTTTTTTTTTTGCTTCTTGTTAATGAATGTTTCATTCTTCTATTTATTTTTTTTAAACGAGGTCATAAAAAATTTTATTTTACAGATGAGGTTTCCGAAATATTTTTGCCGTTGAAATGATATCTTTAAGGAATGAAATTAACTTGAAATTCATTTTTTTTTCAAGTGTACAGTTTAGGTCACTAAAAAATATCATTTCTATTCTTATCAATTTCGAAATAGTCTTGTACCTGAAAGGGCATCACAAGTAATAAATTTCAATTTGAAAATTTTCATTTTTTTTATTAATGAACGCTTTTAATTATTTTTTCCCCTTTATCCCAACTGAATGCTTCATTTATATAATTTCGTATGTTCATAAAATTAAAATTACGTTTCATATTTATACATTTTTTTATTCAACTTGATGTGCTTCATGATTGTAAAAAAAAAATAATTAAGTGTGTAATCGTTGTTTGTCTAACGTTCTAGACTAAAATTTTGTACATTTCTTGTATTTTCAATAAAAGTGCAGAATTTTAATATTTTTAGTATTTTATTATCAATTAATACAATGATTTAATTAAATTTTGATCAGACGTCGATTATATATAGCTGGTTATGAGCTTGACAAAGAAAAAAAAACCCATCCTAAATTCTAAAATATTTTTTTAATAAATTATAAGCTTAAAATTAGTTACAATTAAATTGTGAAATAAAAATTAAAAAAAATAGTAAGAATTAGTATATTAATAAAAGTGTGATTTAAAAAAATTATTTCATTAAATTTATTTTGCATTAAATTAGTTTTTCTTCATATATTTTCTGTTAAGATCAGGTAAAAAAAAGTTTTGGTTACTGTGATAGCATTTGGATTTACCCTAAATGGAAAAAGTATGATACATTTTTTCTTAGATGTGGAGAACAAAATAATTTTCAATCCATTCAGACTTATATCTCAATCAATAAGTTTTGCATAAATGTTATGTTATTATTCTCATGCGTTTTAACAAATGCTATCAGTGAGATAAAAAAAAAATCATTACCACACTATCAGAAAAATAAAAACATAAAAAAAGGAAGAAAATGAATTCTAAAAAGTATGCCTTTGAATACAAGTTTCATTACTTTTTTTTTTAATTTTAAAAGTTTTTATTTTTACATATTTTAGTTAAAGTCACGAAAAAAGTTTCGGTTATAGAGAAGATTACCGGATTAATCTAAATAGTCACAAATGGAAAAAAGTGGAATGCTAATACAGATGGGAAAAGTTAAACACGTTGTACTTTAGATATGAAGAACAAAATAATTTTGAATGTAGTCATGTTAACATCCCAATCGAAATAGCGTTTTGCATAATTTTATAGGTTTATTTCCATACATTTACGCAAGTGTAATTATTCGAATAAAAAAATTATAGTATAATAATGGTAAAAAGAATCAATTTAAAAAGTATGCCTTCAAAATCTAGTTTCATTAACTTTTTTTTACGTGTTTCCGTTTTATAGAGAAGATTACCGGATTTAGCTTACATAGAGTTATAAATGGAAAAAGTTCGACAAATTTTTGCTATAGATATGCAGAACAAAATAATTTTGAATCCAGTCATGTTAACATCCCAATCCAAATAGCGTTTCGCATAAGCGACACATGTTTATTTCCAATCCAAATAGCGATATATGTTTTTTGCAAATTTAATTATTCGAATTAAAAAATTATCGTGCAGTAACGGTAAAAAAAAGGAATTAAAAAATATGCTTTTAAATATTAGTTTCATTAACTTTATTTTTTTACATATTTCAAATAAGGTCACAAAAAAGTTTTGATCATAGAGAAGATTATCGAATTCGAAGATAATCGAAGTTGCAAATGGAAAAATTTTGACAAATTTGGCTTTAGATATGAAAAACAAAATAATTTTGAATTCAATTATGCTTACATCCCAATCGAAATAACATTCTGCATAAATAATATATGTTTATTTCCATCCATTTACACAAATATAATCATTTGAATTTTTTTTTTAAATCGCAATCCCGTAGTGGGAAAAAATTAATATAAACTTATCTCATCAGAAAATTCAGAAACTACATTTTCATCACCTTTACACCCGAGTTCGAACTGTGAACCCAACACGATGTGAAGCGTACGTTCCTAGATATGAAAGAAAAATATAAAAAGAGAGGGGGGGGCATGCGCATGTTTCTGTTATTGCTTTCTTAGCGCGCCCGTACCCAACTCTACGGGTAATTCATCATAATGGCTCCGCTTCAAAGATTTCCAATCATTTCTGTATGTCCTGAGGGAGGTCAATTACGACTTGTGGTTAGCTATCTGTTTCTCGTCCATTTCAAACTCATTATTGAGTGGTTGGTGCGTTAACAGTAGCAAATCAGATAAAAGAATGAAAAAAAAAGGGGGAGGAGCAGATCCCTAAAGTAAGTTGAATTTCCCACGAGGGATAGATACCGGGAGGTGATGGCTCTATCTTTCACAGAAAGTACCCAAAAAAATGATGGTGGACAGTGAAAATGATAAATGGAGGTCCTGATCATTTATTTTCAGGTTGAATTCATAATTATTTAGAGAGGTGGAGATAGTATTTTAGTTTGGGAAATTTAAAGGATTTCGCATTGAACAAAGGAAGCAATTATAGAGTGGTTCAAAATCAAATTAAGCTGGTGAGGCAGTCTAGACAGTTTTTTGAATATTTAAAACAATAATCTATTTTGTATCGAAACAACAATAGGATATCGAATATTACTTTTGTAACAATAGAATAACTATATGCTTTATGATTTATTCACTGTTATTACTAAGGTTCCTAAAATTTGCTTACTATAATCTTGATTCCTAATGGATTTAATTTGACATTTGATAAATTATAGTTTAAATTAATAGATCTTGAATTATCGGTTAGACTTTCCAGTTACACAGTTGAAGCGTTAGATAGCTTATGTACGTTGCAACTGCCGACTGATATCATCCTGTATGAAATCACATAGTAGAAATGGCAACTATCTTTGCCGCTATTTGTTTTCTGATGCATAGTGATAAATTTGGACATGCCTTTTAAATATTTCCTGTTGATCAAGTAAATCTAAAATTTGATTGGTTTTGATATTAAAAACATGCCTTTAATTTCCTTTTAACATTAATAGTTTTCTTTATCCAAAAAGTAGTGCCCGTAAATCATTGGGCTGATGGACAAACAGAAGTGGACACTCTCCTTCGACGGATTACAAATAAAATTAGACAGATTATGGATTTTATGTAAGAACAGGATACTAAATTTCATCAACATAGACAACGTTTTATTCTTGAGATATTGTTATGACATCACAGAGCCACTTATAACGGCCATTTGCTAAATTTGTAAACAAAAAAAGTAGTGCAAAACTATACTTAATAATAGCAAAAATAATAATTAAAAAATTACAGCAGTTTCATTTTTCACAACCTAATTTAATCTGTTTTTGTATGATTACATCTATTTTTATAACCCTATTCAATTCTAGAAAATAAAGAATACTCTGCATTTTAATATTTATAATGCTATTTTTAATTTTTTTTTAAATCAGTTCTTCTGTAATTAAAATCTTTTGTATTATGAAGCTTTGAATATCACTATTTTAAACAATTTTATTACATATGAATGGCTGATTTTAGTAACATTCACCTAACATGACAATTATTGTTAATAGATTAGCTGATTGGCTTAAAATGATGAAATTTGGCACTTCTCAATTTTAACTTCAGAAAAATTCTTTATTACTATAATTATTATTAAAATGCCAAATCACAAGAATAGTTTACTATGATTAATAAGAATAAGGGACTTTATAATGTTTAGACTTTTTATATTTTTATATCAGTGTATTTACCGAATCAAAAAATATAAAGTAAAATCTTTTACACAATCCAAACATTTTATTATTTGATACCGTATGTCTAATTCTTTTTTAATATTCGCGATGTATAAACTCCTTATGAGCCAATAATTATACACAAGCTTTACACATGTAAGTCTAACTACTAATATTGGAAGAAATTTCAAATATAAAAGATGTAGGCACAAATGAAAAAAAAATACTGAAAAAAATTAGAAAATACATAAATATAAAAAAATGAAACAAGATTGCTCACTTACTGACTGAAAAATACAGTAAATACATAGTATACAATAGTTGGAGAAACATGATCAAATAAAAATAATCATAATCAATCAAAATATAAATCCGAAGAGCAGAAAAGTATATATGCAAATACAGAAATTAAGTCTAAATAAAAAAAAGGGAAAATGCTGTTAATATATGTATTAAAGGAAAGGAAAAAGGATTTGCTCAGTACTAACACAGATAAATAACGAAGTCAAGCTATATTGTTTTTAGTAGGCAATTCCAAAGTTCATATATTTCGGGAATAAATTTGATGCATTCAAATTTCAAATGCCTCTCACCCTAATTGTATCACTATAGCAAGAATACCTATCAGTCGGCGACAAATAGAAACGTTTTAAATATGTTTAAATGCTAAATATTTAGAAATTATTTACTGAGCCATGATAAAAAAGGTATATTTGTGGCATAAAAATCTAATAGATTATGGGTTTATATTTTAAAATACTGAGATTACCTATATTTTTATATACTGAGATTCCCTATATTTTTATATAATGAGATTCCCATATTTTTACATAATGAGATTTATAACAGATTATTTTCCAGTTATTTGAGTAAGATTGGCAGATTCAGTATCTCCTTGAGATGATCAAGCAACGTTCCTATGAGAAATTGGTTTCTAAAATATATTACACCTAAAATGCTAAGCCATTTTTACCATGCAATTCTCACGAAGATTTCTGTGCAGAAATCTTCCGTAGCGGAATTCGAGACGAATCTCTAGTGTTTCTTCCTTCACTGTCTTATTCACAAGAAAACAGAGAAATTTATCTGCAGTCATCCAAAGAAAAATCCCAACTCATAGCCATACATAAAAGCGAGAAAAATAAACCATATTGACATGACATTCTTCTCGGCACCTCACTGCCCCCCTTCCTCGACACCCCACCCAAAGAAACTCCCTGATCAACAAACTTAGAAGGAAACACAGAGTGTCAAGACTAAAAAGAAGAATCTCTGTTCCAATCTACCCCCTACCCCTGGAACCCACCGTTATCCACTACCCTTGTGTGGGTTTTCGCAAGTTGTAATTACAACTTCTCAGAGCGGCCGTTCGTCACTGACCATGGAACCGCCCCCTTTACCCTTGAACGTCGAGATAGAGTTCGTTCTAGAAACTTCGGCCACCCCTTTGGAAGCTGCCCCCTCCCCTCCTTTTCCTAGTTTTCGACAGTTTTGGGTGTTACGCAGTGACAAGTTCGAAAGTTTTTCCTGAAAAAGATAGTCCTTAGAAAAGGTACAAGGCTGAAAGATTTTATGGATTTTAGTTGTTGAAGACACACTCAACTAGGTCCAAAGAAAATTGAACTGACATCTATCTAATTGTTAATTGTGGAAGAGTTAAATTATATTTTCTATATTATCTCCCACAAGGCGCATTTTGAGAAACAAAATGACTTAAAAAACTTTCTTCCCGGCTAGCATGAGTTTTCAGTGCAACATTGAAGTGATGATCAAAGGGTGATTTAACCAGTTAATTGTTTTTGACGAGTATACTCGTCATGGAAAAAGTATATTACAAGTTTATTCGTCAGGAGAAATAGGTAACGATAATTTGCAGTTTGAATTAAAATTTTAGCAAAAACCCAAGCAAATTCGTAAAATTCATGGTTTTTTAAATATTTTGAAGCCATGTCGAGATCAAGAGAACCAGTAAAAGATTATAATGCGTTGTGCTTGCTCAATACCATTTTCTATCAGCAAATGACAATTATAAATTATTTTTTTCATGTTTCTTTTCGTTCAAACGTTAAAAAGTTACGTTAGTTAAATTAAATAAATAAATATGATAATTGAAATAAGAAAGAAAAAAAATCCTTTCATTGAAACATAATTTCATATTGCACATGAGTATGCCCTTCATTGCTACGTGTATGACGCAGTATGCTCGTCATCGCTAAATTTTTAAGACACAATTTAGTTATACATTTTTTGCAGAGATCGAAATAGTTAACTCGCTAAATGTATGATGAGGTCTTGAATATGAAAGAAACTGTTTGATAAAACCAGAAAGAAAAAACAGAAAGCTCAAAATAAAGCTATGCTTACTTTTCAAATGTTTTAAATAAGGTTGCGAATTTTTAGGATGCATTTTTTTAGAATAAGATTTCAAATTTCTGAATTGAGAACATTCCTGTTTCATGCACATCTTTCCATCCAATTCACGTACAAAAAGTTATTTAAAATGCCAGAAAAAACGTTTAGAGAGTACAAAACAAACAAACAAACAAGACAGAACCATATTGAAAATTTATAACAGAAGTGCTACTTAAATGAGCAAGATGATGCATAAAAAAGCAAAAAAACACAAGTCAATTAGAAGGAAGACTTTTCTTAACGATAATTTATGCCTGGATAGTGCACATGCACAATCTCAGAACACTCAAATTTCTTACCATTCACTGTTATGGCAGGGCCAGATTAAGCCCTTTGAGGGCCCTCAGGTAATGTGTCTAGTTGAGCCCTTTTTATCCTTTCTTAGTTTCCTACAACAGATATTTCTAATTGTTTCTAATTCACTATATAAACAGTTCCATGAAGTAAATTCTGATGAAATGCAAACAAACAGTCTCTTTTAAGAGAGTGGTTTTCAGTATTTCCAAATGCATTTAAAAAAAATTAATAAAAATTTGACAAAAGAATATAAAAATTACCACAAATTAAATATTATTTAACTCCATAACAACATTTTTAAAATTAAAAAACAACATATAATTTTTAGATTTTTAAAATAGCTATTTAATTATATTGCAATGATGCTCTAATATTTACGGAATATTTGATTTTAATTTCAATTGCTTTAAGTGCACGGCCCCTGTAAATTAAATAAAGGTATAATAGTATATTTTTCTCAGAACATATAGAAAGTTTTTTCATCAAAGTTTCAGTCTCTTAATGACCCCTAATGTTGCGGAACTGTGGGCAGTTACCTGCTTTGTATATTTAATAATCCGATTTTGTATTATGAAATCTCCCCAGTGGTTTTATTATGGGTTGAAGAATTTTTAGCGAGTCTTTCGAAAATGCCAACCTTTCCTAGAAGATGGAAATTCTTGCAACGAAACTCATATTCGGTAGCCTCCTGTATTTAAGATTCCTTGATTGACAAAAGAAAAAAAAAATAGAGAAAAAATATTGGATTATTTCAGGATCTGTCCGAATAGAATTGGATCTCATATAAAAATGACGTCAATGCAGTGACACAAATTTCATGGTCTGACAAAAGCGTATTATATTTTGCTACTTATAATATAACAAAAACAATAGATAATATATTACAAATTAGGGTTACATGAAAAGGATAAGCAACTAACTTATTTTTCTAGAGAAAATATTGAAATCACATAAATTAGAGTTAATAAATGAAATAACAAAAAAACAATTGCTCTCAAAAGCTTATAAAACAACAAAAAAAATCCTAATTTTATTATAATTTTTTTTTAAAAAATCCTAATCAAAGTTTTAGACATTATACAATGTTATTTTTAAAAAAATTATATTGCACTTCACAGATAATCAAATATGAAATTATTCACAGCTATGAATAGTAGGGGGGAAAAAAGAGTAATTCCACTCAACTATTTTTTAAACAGTATTTTTGATATTTACTCATTAAAGATTATTTTATTATGATTTAATAGTTTCTCATCTTTCTCATACCAATCACATTTTCCTTTTTTTTTCTTTCTTTTAAATCTTGTCTCTTTGACATGCTTTAAGCATACTTCGATTTTGATTTAATAGCTTCAAAACTATTCCCACTTCAACACATTTTTATATATGAAGATGAAGGAGTAAATTTTTAAATTTATTTGTATAACTTTTGTACACATTTATATAATTCTACTGTATATATATATCTATATACAATTCACTGTTATGGTAGGGCCAGATTAAGCCCTTTGAGGGCTCTCAGGTAATGTGTCTGGTTGAGCCCTTTTTATCCTTTCTTAGTTCCCTATAATAAATATTTCTAATTGTTTCTAATTCACTACATAAACAGTTCCATGAAGCAAATTCAGATGAAATGCAAACAAACAGTCTCTTTTAAGAGAGTGGTTTTCAGTATTTCCAAATGCATTTTTTAAAAAAAATTAATAAAAATTGGATTATATATATATATATATACATTAGAATTATATAATTAAAAATTAGGCAAATAAATTTAAAGATGTACTCCCAAATCAGAAAGAAAATAACAACAATAAACAGAAAAGAATAATCTAAGGAGTTATTTTATCAATTAAATGATGTGGAAGACAGCAATAGAAAGTAAATAAAATATTCTAGGCAACACAATTATAACCAAAATTTAATATAATTTTTCAATACAGTTCATTTAAAGTGGTTCCATCTAAAGTTCATCAAAAAAGTTTAAATTTCATCGTTTTTAATGTTTATTACTTATAAGAATTAACTTAAGTGGCATCTTCAAAGCAACAGTTATAAATAAAATAAATATCACAAGAGGTTAATTCAATTTTTAATATCATTTAATGTAAAGTAATGTTAATAATATGTTTAGAGTCTAAGATAGAAATATTGCCCAAATGTCCTTTTTTACTGTTTTTAAAACAAGAATATAAAATAAAAATTATCGTCTGAAATGGTATTCCTACACCCTGAATTCTTTCTATTTTCTTCTTATTCAACCAGAAACAGCATGATTGGTTTCATACTAGAAATATACTTTCAAGCATTTATTGTAATTCCATATCAACGATAAGCATAAATGCATCGGAATTAGAAGAAATAAAAATGGATTTCATTCAAAAAGATTTCAAAAATAGGCTCTTACTTGCTAAAGTATTCGAAAGCTAAATCCTCCAAACACCTTTGTCTGTGAAACAGCAATTGGCACTAGTTAAGTGATTCCGGCGGGACGCTAACAAACCATCCACCCTGTTGCCATCTCCATCGCAATAAAACACTCGCCCCCCTCCCTTTTGAGGGAGGGGGGGCGTTTTAAAAGAGAGAGATGAAATATTTCCTTTTCAATCTTGATGGATGGCTATGTTGTTGGAAGGCCTGTCCGCTAACCAACTGATGGGCGATTTATCAAAGACACTGGATTTGCCACTGTCTGTTCGAACTGTTGCTTTGAGGACAGCTGTGACGAGCAGAGAGATTTAGTTTGGCAGAAAATTTGTTATTAAGTGAAAATAAAAACCATTATTACTTTATCCCAATCGTGAACAATTACTGTTTATTATTTATATAAAAATAACTTCAATCTCGAGCGAAATTTTTTTTAATGAAGCACCAATGAAGAATAATAATTTTTACATTTTAGTATAAAAAGTATACAAATAGATAATAAATACCAAATAATTCAGCATAATAATTAACCAAAAAAAATAATAACAGAACTCGATACGTTGATGCATCTTTTAAGTTTCAGACATCCTTGAAACCAAAAAATACATTTTTGAAACATTATAGAAATGATAGAAACATTTTTGAAATGAAAAATACATTTTTGAAACATGATAGAAATACATAAATACATTTATGTATTTCTATCTGTCTATGAATACTGCAGCTGAGCTATATAAATGAAATTTTGTATATGGTTATTTCTTGAAATTTGCTGATATCTAACATATTTTGTCCGAAATCCATGTAGAAGACAATCTGTCCGCTCATCCAAATGTAATTTAAAACAATAATTATAAAACTAAGAAAGATAGATGCATAAAATTTGATGCGTAGATTTAATATTTAAAATGTAAATGTGTATCAAATGTAGAACAATTTTGAATTCCATCAAAGCATTAACTATCTATCTGTTTGTACATTCATAAGCTTGTAAAAGTAAAGAATTAAATAGATAAAATATGATATGCAACTCTGTAGTTACAGTTGGAATTTTGTGTCAAATTTTAACTTTAATCTGTCGAAAAATATAGTGCAAAATATATACATTTGATTTTTTTTTGGTACTAGCTCTTCAGAATCACCCCAATGATTAATTGCCAGAGAATGATCTTTAATAGACACAACTTCCAATAAACAAAGGTCATTCATACTCATTTAAAACAGATAAAATGCTCATAATCAATTTAAGGTTGAAATGCGTCATTGAAAGTGCTATCGTTGTGCATTTTTTTGAAATAATAACTCATGTTTTGCTGATTGTTTATATCGCTGTTGGCAATCAGCTGTTTCTAGGAAATATTTATTTTGTTTAAATTCAAATAAATATACGTAACTTGACGTTCATGATTCTAAAGCAAAGTATTTTTAAGCTTTAAATTATGACTGTCAATAAAGTGTGAATCTTTTAATAAATTTAATAATCTTTATACCTATTCTGTTTATTGGACAGATTTATATCTTTGATGAAGTTGAACAAATGATAGCAAAGTGATATTAAACATTTATATTGCTAATAAACGCGAAAGTGGTGGTTAAATTTTGATTAATAAAATTTCAAAAAAATATCACTCAGTAGCGCGTATTCTCATCCTTCAAATCATGTTTTACAAAATTTACAACACTAGTTAGAAAGGTTGACTTGTAGCGCTTCAGCAGACTCATTTATTATTTATTATTTTAGAGATATTTTGCTATATTTTGAGTATATTTAGAAAATATTTTTTATTTTTATAAATTTTCTAAGTGGGCTATACTATCTCTATAGACGGATATAAATTTTAACTAATTTATTAAAAATTAATAGATTTTAAATTTTTACATTACATATTGTTATAGATTTTTACTGCTGAATTCATTTTGTAGTGGATGTATAGTATTAGAGCACAATCAACAAGCCTCAACAGAAAACAACGACGACATTTATTTACAAGAACACAGGACAGCACAAAGATGACAAATATCTACAACCGAGACGAACACACAGTAGCCCGCAAGTAGTAATCGATCTCAGCACACAAGCAGCCAGACAGAATTTAGAAGGAGAGGGGATCCACGGAACTTCGCTCTACGGTCTCTCCAAACGGCTTAAACACTCCTTTGTTTCTTCTCTGTTTAGCTGCCGATTCACTACTTCACACAACTGGATACTACACACGACACGACGCCCCTCCACAGTAAACATCTGGACTCGATGCTCTCAGTTCAGTTCAGCAATAGATTCACAAAAAGATCGCTCTCCACCGATGCTTCGCTATCCTCTTGAAGACTCATCACTTGTAGGTGAATCCGACAACAATTCACCATGATGACTTGCAGTTTGAGAGTGTCGGCTTTTTATAGTCTCAGAGGCGGGACTAGAATCTTCTAGGCCAATCAGGCGTACCTCGGTGAATGGACAAATCGTGAAAATTCTTGATGTTTCCAACGTTAACTATTTTTAGTCCAAGTTCCAAATTCTTCTCTAAATTTGTGGTCAGTTCCGTGGTCAGTAATGCGGCATCCGATCGCCACTCACAAGGCTGATCTTAAAACGGTCTTTCTTGCGATTACACTATACGTGTTAGAAAGCAAAATTACAGGTTTGTAACAATCTTAGTTAGAACCAATGGTTGTGTTGTAGAAATTTGAAAAATATTTCCTTAAGGCAATCCTTTTTTTTTCCATCGTATTAATTAAAATTTAAAAAGCAATGGATTTTTTTTTTTATGTTCCAAAGGTTTAAGCCATGCACAAGCACGACGAAAGGGTGCTAACGTCTTGTGCCACAACATCTTAAAATGTTTCATTTATCACATGATAGTGACGTCACATTAACGATGAATTCATTGACTTCCAAAAATTCCATATTAAATATAATAAAAAAAAAACGCAAATTCTAAGAAATATTAAAAGAATGTCTCATTTAATTTAGATGACTCATACGAAACGTGTATCTGTGATTCTAAATAATGTAATTTTTAGTATTGTCCGGATAAAATTTTAATCATTCAGGAATGATAATAGATAATGTATTCTATATGAATAAAAACAGATCATAAATATAGTAAAAAAATCAGACTTTCAAAAATCGGAATATTTTTTGAGTTAGAAAAGCTGTATCAGAAGAATTTATCTTTGAAACGTCGATCCAATTTGCACTTGTTTATTAATTAAAAAAATAATAGCTGTTATGGAAGCTCTACGTAAATATTTATTAATTGCAGTTTTTATTCAAGTTAACAGGAAAATAACGAAAACACTTCAGCGTGTGATGTCTCTATGGCAGTTTTTCTTATATGAAGATAAATACTATTTGTAATTATGATTTTACTATGTTCATTTAGCTATTTCCCCTTTTAGTGTCTTCGTTATGTATATATATATATTTATTTATTTGTCAACAATACTCAAAGAAATTTTTTAGCTTATTTTTTATACATAATAATCTAATTAGTTTAAGCTTAAAGAAGACGAACAAAAAAAACAAGAAATTGGAATTGAAAGGAGTTAATAAATGAAAATAAATTTCATATAGGTTTTAAATATATGTGTTACTTAATTATCAGCTTTAGTTAATTTTTACAAGTTTTTATTTACTCTCTAAGATTTAGTTAATTTTTACAAATTTTTATTTATTACTCTAAGTAAATAAAAATTTGTACTTTCTGGATCAACAATAAATCCAGTAAATTCTGGATTTATTGTATAAATCTGAGATTCTTGTACAAGAAAACTCAAGTATTGACTCTCAGTACATGAAGTCCTATTCTAAAATGATAATATTTTTTAATTTAATTCGATTTCCTTTTGTGAAATACAAGTAGTTAATGCAAATTTATTATAAGAGAAAGACTTGTATTTCTGCGTTTATTGAAACAATCATTGTAATTGGAGGTTTTAGGATGCAACACTGTCACTAAAGTAATAGTCATGAGAGGAAAAATTTTAAGACGCAAAAATGTCCGTAGTGGAACGGTCATAAAAGACAGATTTTACTATTTACTTCTATCCTTATTGGATAGTCACGCGATGAAGATTTTAAGATGCCCAGTGAAATAGTCACGAGAGAGGGATTTTTGTGGGAAATTCTGTTCCTAGTGAAACAGTCATGTTATGATGCCTTTAGGATTTATAATTCAGTGCTTAGTAGAAAATTCATAAGCAATATTCTAATATATTGAAAAGTAATTGATATATTTAAACATGACCATACATCTAGAACAGTGACCCACAATTTCTATTTCTTCTCATACTCCTTTTATTTTTTTTTTTTTTTTTGAAGTCCCTTATTGCTATATTTTTTAATCAATCATTCCAAATCAATCTCCAAAAACAGCTTTTAATAATAATGCTGAAGTTTTAAGCTGACTCAAGAGTCAAAAGACCTTCATTAACATAACTTTTGTAGAGTTTATTTTTGATTTTAAGTTTAATATCATTTCTTATAATTATTTTAGTTTTGAAATGAAATCGCATTGATACAAATTTATGTTAACTTACAATGAGATAAACAATTTTCAAATAGGAACCAGTTTGATAAAATTCAATCTATTTTCGGGAAACGGTATTTCATAAAATGATATTTAATTGAATATAAATATCATATCATATTCGCTACTGCGTTATATAGATGGTCAACCCTTGAATGAATATGATTGCAAAAATTGATGCGAATTTACATTTTAGATGTTTAACATGTTTACTGAATTTAATTAATTTAGCTCTTTCTTTTTATTTATTTTTTCTTTCTTTTTTGAAATTATTGAATTGAATCTCTAAAAAATGCTTTGAATGAATTTTATTTAAATTTATTATAAATTTTGATATCAAAATCGTATCCATTTAGCTCCAGATACTTTTGAGTTTTCTGAAACTTTTTTAGACACAGGAAAGTCTAAAGCACGGATATTTATGAAAATCTTATTTCCAATTTTTTAAAGCTTACAGTACTTTTTACTTCTTTTTTTGTACTTCGTATTCGAGAAATTAAAAATACAGGGGGAAACCCCATTTTAATATGGAACCGACCCCAAAATGATATTAACAATTCTCAAACTATGTCGCCCTGCAGTGATTATTGGATCATCTCGACCCCCAGTTCACTGATAAAAACATAAGGTAAAGGAGTATAATGGGAACTCGGCCCAGTCATCTAATCGGTGCCTATCAAGAAATGAAATCTCGGACGAATTATATCACTTAAGCCTACCTTTCAATAAAAAAAGAAAGAAAGAAAAAGTGTAATAGCATCGTCACAGGCGAGAGATGATAAAAGATAGTCCCATTTTTGGCTATTTTTTGGTATTACAAAAGAAGGGAAATTACTTTCAGTCTCTCATTCTTCTTTAAATATTAAATGTAATGAAAGAAGAAAAAAAGAAAATCAAATTATTCGATTTTCGCCGATCCCTTAAATTACTTCATTTAAAGGATATGTATAATTTACGATGAAGGAACCAGATTAATCAAGATTCATCTACGTTTAAAGTACAAGAGTTATGAAATTGGGAAGATGAAGAGGTATGTAAATTGCTCATTGATTTTCGTCCTTTTTATTTTTTTTTTCTTTTCATAAGTGCTTAAGTTAAGTATTTTCGTTAATGAAAAAGTTTAGAAATGTTGGATTGAAATTCCTTTATTCTGATAATCATGGGAAATTAAATAATTTTATAGAAATTAATGGAATTTTTAGGATGAAGGATTGGTGATGTCCATAACAGTGTTCTTTAATGATTTCACCGTTTTCATTAGATAACAAAAGTAACTTACAGGTAACTAACTAACTGAAGTAGCTGGCAGTGACGTTGCGAAGGCAAATTACATTTTTCATAACATTTTTTTTCACCTTTTGGTCATAATTGATCTGAAAAATATGAGACAAAAATCAGTAATATTTTGCTTGTGCAGTTTATTCCTAGACTGGTGTTAAGGATTTCAACAACTTTCTTTATTCTATTGTAGTAAAATTTCTTGTAAAGTATTTAAAATAAAAATCATTAAAACGTGGATTTTACTCATAACCATTAGCAAGGGAAGTAGCGTAACGGAGAAAAATTGCACCTGTGTCATAGTTAATTGTACCTATGCTATGATTTTTTCATGATTAATTGTACTTATGCCATGATTTTTTCATGGCTAATTAATCTATCAAACATCTTTTGCCATTCAATATTGATCTCAAAAACATGACATAAAAATGATAATATTTTGCCAGTGTGACATTTTCTAAGAGGCTTACTTTTTTTTGTCACGTCACTGCTGTATATTAAGCCCACAGAAGATTTTGCTCAGAGTCATTAAGTTGTATATTATACATGGATTCAAAAAATTGTAGCAATTAATATTCTAAACTTTAATGATGTCTGTCTAATTTGGCATAGTTCAAACCGTTGTATAGTCTGAATTTCTTAAGTTTAGAAATAAATTTATTTCGTAGCGATACAAGAGGATTGGCAATTTTCTTTTGTGAAGAAAATTATGAGTATCACATAAAAACTTGTCCAATTAAATTATTATCAGAATACGAAATGCATATTTACTATTATATCTCTGATTACTCGTCTAGTAAGCATGTTAAGAGTATTTAAGTGTTATTGCTTCATGATGTGTGCTAAATCCTATTTGAGTAATGAATCATCATATGTGCCTTCTGCACTATTATTTTGGTAGCGGTTTAATATAAAAATTGGGAATTATGATTTACTATATCTTATTTCCTGAAAACCGATTTCAAAATTTCACAAATATATTTCAATTGCACACGCTTTTTCAATAATTTTTTTCTGAATTTTCTTTTTAAGTGGATTTTTTGTTTATACTCAATATAAATATCTATGCACTTAATTTATAAGTTGCATTCTTTGGATGTTCCAAAAACTTATTATCTTTACATAGATTCTTTTATCCCCAAAGCAACTCATTGCTGAATAGGGACGGCCTTATAAAATTAAATTTTCTTCTTTATATTTTAGAACCTTTCAAGTATTTATCATTTTCATAAAGATAGAAAATAGTGAGATTAAAAACTTTCTCAAAACATTTCTCATCATTAATCATTTACCTTTCTTTTTTACAAGAATTCACTTAATTTCTTTGTCTGCTTCAGAATGGAGCCTTAACTTCCTTCGACTTATACCAAAAGGCGCCCTCTGGCGTCTGTAATAACCTGGGCATCTGAAGATAACAGTCTTGGCGGACAAACAAACGTCCATCACCGGGCGACAGCAATGGGACTCTGGAGTGACATGAGCACTGTAATCCTGAAGAAGTGTCAGCTCGTTGGAATGGCCGACAAGGGGACATAACACCGGTATTAAGGGATTAAGGAGGGCCCCGATAGGGCCCTTTTCCCGGGGACTTGTTGAGTCGAGCTTTTTATGGAAAAGATCGTTCATTTGACGCTGGGGACTATGATGGACGCAGTCTGCACCCGCATTATGGAGTCGTTGTTGAGAAGGGTACTCCCTTCCCTCATAGAACGTTGTAAGGAGGCGGAAGACGCATAAATCAGTTCGGCTATGACAAAAGAACTGCTTGTTGGGGTTTTTCTGATTTTCGTCTGGGCTTCTCAACGGTTATGAGGATGGAAGTCTTCTCCTGAGCAATTTAGGAATTATATTAAAAGTGGTGTAGACTTTCAGGCGAAGGATGTCGGCACTTTTGGATATCTTCGTGTTTCTTAGCTCATAAATTAGAAAATCCTTTTCATTGTTCATTCATGAATAACAAACTTATGAAAAAATATATAGATAAGAAGTATTCCTTTATATTATAATTGTAATAAAGATTAAAAATCCGAATTACCCTCAAACGTTTGAGTGAGTTATGCTTCGCTACTGATTGGCTGTGCATGGCCTTAATCTGTTCAGCTATTATAGAATTTTAGAAAATTTATGTCACAAAATATGTGCCAATTTTCTTATCTATCTTAAAATAATATATGGAAAATTCTTATTATGTTACAGTTTATCTCCTTGATTCTATTGTTTTAACTCTTTGTTCATGAAAGTATCATATAATAACTTATATATTGTTTGATATTTTATTCCATTAATACATGTCTCTACCAATAATAAAGGTGTGTTCGTTTGTGTGCGTGTATGCTATACTAATAAAACATACAGTCTAGATAATAAATTTGGTATAAATATGCATTGGAGATTGGGCATGTACACTGTATAGCTGTTTTCTTTAAGTTTTAATTTGTTTTTCAAATAGTTAAAATTCAAGCCGTATTTTGGTGTTTTTCCGTGACGATTCCGAAAGTATTATTGTACAATAACAATTTTTATATCGTTTTAAAACTCAAAAAATCTTATTTGATTATATATATTTATTTGGGCTATTCTTTTCCGAATTTTGATAATTTTTTAAAAATTATTTCTCTCATAAATTTCAACAAAATATATCAGTATTGCAATATTTTCATTGTTTTTCAAATATTTAATCGTAGGATTTTTTTTCTATTAAAAGCTAAAGAAAGACTAAATTTATTATTCTCCGTAGTTTATATGACGGCGAAGTTTCAATGCATCGAAAAATTATGTGCAATAAGAAAACAAATTAAAGTTATATTTTATTTTTATTATCACTGTGACAATATCGAAATCATCCAGAAATGTTTCTTTGCACAATAAATAGAGCAAATATAAAACTAGAAAAATGTTAAGTCTTTAATATCTACCATAATTTCATATTTAGAAATTACTTTCTGGAGGGTAATCATGAACATCAAAGTTAAAATAAGACATTTGATGAAAATTGGACCAATATTCCCGGTGAATCAGCTGAAGGGCAAAAGACATTAGGATTAAATAATGATTTCAAAATACTCATTTTTTCACATTTTGTATTTTATTATTTCATAACTCTAACACTTACATATATTGATTACACATTTCAAATACAAAATGAAAAATAATCCGAAGTTTTTCCCTGCTTTCTTTATCCACGTGCCCTTTATCTATAATAACATCCAGATCCAACTCTGTTTAAATGTCGACTAAATTACTGATTCCAAGTATCCAAAATTCTGTGAATCTGGGTTTCACCAAGGATGTTCTTTAGCCTGACGAATCTAAGTACTTGGAGAGTCCCGGAATTCTATTTCAGCCTTACTATTCGATGCAAAGAGGGTGATTGACAGTCAAGGCCAATTACTTCCAAGTGAAGCACGGTTGATTTCCGATCGAATCCATCGACAACCAAGTTTTTGAGAAACAAAGCCCGAAGACAATCGGTTGGATGCGCCCCAGACAAAAGGACACCACTCCCTCCAGAGATTAAGATTCCGATGCGAGCATACCATGCTTGAGTTCGCGCGAAAAGGGTTGGTCTGCCAACCAGGGTTGCGCTGTCTCCGGCTTTCTTTTTGCCGAAAAGTAAGACAGTGTGTGAGAATTAATTACGTCCAAAGAGTTTAAGCTCCTACTAATTGAGTTTTGATGCATATATGGAGATTTATATCTTTGTGAAGACGCTTTAGGGAATCATAAACTACCGATAATCTTTCATCAAATTGAATAAAAGTTGTTATAACGATAATCTTTATGTATATTGTTAGCACTATTCAAAAAGCGGCGCTCTTTATGATGTCAGCAGCAGGAAGATGTTTGCCTTTTGGCGTTCCATTGTATACTTAGGTAATATTACAAATAAATTTGTGTCACTTAGACCATAAATGTTAAACAATGAATCTGTTTAGCCAACAGGATTTGAAACTGATCTGCATCTAAATACAATAAATCTTTTTGTTTAATTCATTGTAAAACTGTATGAACAAAATGTCTTAATATTATAACGCTTTCAAACAAGATTTTTTTTTTTTTTTTGTAAATTTGATTACATAAAAATGCATTGATTTATTAATCTCAGTTTCAGAATGTAACGTTCTACTACATAGACAATAAAAGCACTGATTAAGGCTGTTTTTTTTTCTTTAAAAATTTAATTAATTAAAAGTTAACCAAAATCTTGAATTTTTTCCACTATAGCTTAAGAATATAGTACCGCTTTTTATAAATACTTTTATAGATATTTAGATTTATAGATACTTTCAGATCACCTTATAATTAAAAATTTCAGCACGATATATTTACAAAAATCTGGAATAATATAACAATTTACTTATTCATTAAACTCACACAATTTGAAAACCACTGAATTTTATTTTTATATGTAATAATTATTCGTATTTTGTTTGTGTCGTATTCTTTCTGTTAGTTTTTCTTCTTAAAAAATAACAATTATAAATTTGCTGGAACTTTCATAGATGCTTTTCTTCTATTTACTTAAAGCGATGTCTAATGTAATTTTTATGAACATAAATAAGCGGTATGATATAAGAAAGAATAAATACTAAAGAATAAACACATTTTCTAAGTATTAAATATGAAATAGTAAATTAATGCGCTCCGCCCTTATAGAAATTCAAGAAATAAGCAAAAAATAACAACCTTTCGTATTTTTCACCAACGATTCATATGGCACTTTTTTCTTTCATTGTCTGAGACAAATACAGTGAAATTTTACGAATTTTTATCAAATTTCTGGAAGAAAAATGAGCCGCATACATCAATAAACAATATAATATGAAGTTTAAAGAATCCAGAGGTAGATTTAAGTATTTTGTTATCCTAGGAATGTGCATTCTGAGGATCAATAATTTAATATTCACAATTTAATTAAAAATAATGTATACATCCTAGTATACTGCAATTTTTTTCACCATATGTAATATAATTATGTGAACTCATCCTTTGAAAAATAATAGCTTCATGATATATCATATCTTTATTCACAACCAAAATAAAATTTTTAAAAATTAAAAAATGAAATCTACTATCGCAAATTTCACGCTATCATGTGGGAACATTATTATTTTTAATTTATTATCTGTCTTAATTAATTTAAGTCATTAACCAGTTTAAACCGGTTTGAAAGAATCACGAGACTTCTGTATTGGTATCTCTCTGTGTATATATGTACATATGTTAATCAAACCGGTTTCAACTGATTAATGACTTAAATTAATAAAGAGAATTCATTCGAATTCAGAAAATGTATAATTTGGAAATCAAGTGGTAACTTTAATTAATCGTCAAAATACAGCTCATAAATGGCCAAATATGACAACCTTCTATATCATTTTCTAATAATACTGTTTTAATTATTGAAATTATCCGTGAACCAACAATCTATAAACAAACAATATTTTAACTTCTTTAATTTATTTTTGAAAAACATTGCTCGAGTTAGGCAATGACACTGTGATTTCCAAGGGAAATACTACAACAGCAGACGATAGCTAATTCAAAAGCTATACAGTGAAAGCCGACTCAAAATAAAAAATAAAAAGGATAAACAGCCAATTTTTTGCCTACGCATTTTGAGGCTTCAACAATTTGCTGCCTTCACATTTTAAGAATCAAAGACCTCAGGCGAAAACAATATTATGTTATAGCATGATGATTAAATAAATTATTCATATTCAATGCAAATTCAAATCTTTATATATTACATTGAACGTATGAATCAGAATAAAATTATCGCATTTTAAAGTTCACACAATTTTAAATAAATTCTGAGTTTATTAAATAAACTGCATATTCAGTTGACTTTTCCTCCCATGAATAAACCGCCAATTGTTTCTGCAGAGTTGGCCTTTCATTTGCCGAAATTATATCTATTTAGATATATTTGTATTTAATAATATTGTTTTATTTTATTTTGCAAATATTTTTATTTATTTTTAAGTTATACTATTGCACCAGTTTCATATCTGATGCCATTGAGTTTGTCTTTTTGTGAATAGCACCTTGGCTGTAGTTTCCATTCTATATTCATGGTCGCTCTGTGCTGTACACATATTTTTCTGTCTCTTTATTTGAGTGCCTTCCTCGTCTCTAATGTAAAAATAAAGTGTTGTGTGCATGAGAAGTCATGTAGTTTAATCCAAAACGATTAATATCCTTTCCGATTTTTTTTCGGCATTTATGCTTTATTTTTATTAATTGTTTATTATTTATAACTATTCATTTATTATCTTTCTTACAAGATTTCCAGCGATAATTATCTTGTCATTTCTACTACAACAGCAGAACCTCGAGTGCAAACAAAACCTTCAAACTTCCAAGCTTTCTAGAGAAACGAACCGATTTATAATTTTTCTGGAAAACTTTCATACCAATACTTCAAAGGCACATAGTGATAAGCACCCCGGTAACTAGCTCCAGATAAAAAAAAATCAATCAATCCTGTACTCATCACGTGATGGAGTGGTGAGGGTGGTGGAAAAAGTCTTGAGTGACCACCAGGTGTCTTCCAGCATCCCCATGTGGGATCAACTTCTAATTGGAGCAGATAGCCACCGGTTTTTAGAGTGACAGAAAGTCCTGATGAGAACCCATGGACCATGGCGCACTGGAGTCGTCCTTTCTAATTAGTCCCGAGGATCAACGAGACGGGAATGACTCCCTGGAAGACCCCCACCACCCTCGCAACTTCCGCCAAAATCGTCTGCAATCCCAAACGCCGCCTTCTCAAAGAGGATTCTCTATGGGAGGAGGGTGGCAGATACACACAACTATGACTGTAGTTATAAATTTTTGTGGACCACACCATGACAGATCTAACCACATGATTGGTGGGGACAGTTTTTTTATTGTAGTTGGGGGGGGGGCATAGGGACGGGATGCAGGTGGGATATCGGGATATCTCCTATAGTTTGTTATATTGGTAGGGCTTAGAAATAAATTGTCCTCGTCTTAAAAGTAAGAACTTTTTTATTTTTTCATTCTTTCCAAAGTTAAAGATAGAAAGAGATGGTTTAGGAACTTAGGTGCTCTTACTTTTATGGATTGCCGTAGCAGTAGTTTTTGTCCCATTTTTAGATATATTTTTCTTTTTTTATTTCACTTTGCTCTTAACAAAAATATCTCTTCTAGCTCATTTATGGGTAATTATCCTTCTGCTAAGTGGGAAACATAGTGTAGTTACTTGTACAACAAGCACTTCATTCATTCACTGAGGAAACACCTGAAAGTTAAATTATCTTTCTATATAGACATATTTTTTATATAAAAAAAGTTCTTGCGAAATCAGTACATCAATGAAATTATTTTGCCTCGTCTGTGTTTATAAATCTTAAACTTAAAACAGAATTTTAAACTCATTGACAACTCAGTAATGGACTTAAAATTCTTCATCTATAAGAATATCATCACTCGCAATTTTGTTGATTTTCAAAAGTCTATTGAGATTTTTACATTAAATAAATTAATTAATACATTTCATAAATTTCACTCTTTAATGAACACATTTCATAATTGCTCATATAACGACGTTACAAATTTAAAGTTTTATAATTTTAAGGATTTAGAAAGGACGACAAGACTCAGTTTATAAACAAAATATCAAAAGATGCTTCGACTATACAATATAAATTACCCTTTGTTTATTCCCGACACGGAATTTATTATACACAGAATTTAATTCAGGTATTTTTACTCATAATTTAATTAATGTGAATATATTAAATTGAGATACTTCAAACGAACTTTGAAAAAGTCTTATGCTACTTCATTTCTTTTGGTTTATTATTAACTAGTAGGCTTTGATCACCAGTTGGTTCACCGAAAACATTGGTTAAGTTGGATGTCACTTACCTTAACCTGATGCTCCAGATTCTTTTAATAAAGGTCTTTTATGTATGAAATTGTGACAAATAGGTTATGTTAATAACTTTACACTTATGCCATGATATAACATCATTAAAACCGCACCTGATTGGTTCATCTAACTTTATTGGTTGTATATTTTCACTTTCTTATTCCTAAGATAAACTACTCAGTTACTATGCAGCAATATTTGGAAATTAGAAGTATTATATAAGCAGCAGTATTTGGAAATTAGACGTATTACAAGTAGCAGTATTAGGAAAACAGAATTTGTGTGTGGGATATTGTTACCCAGAGTGAAAACAGATAGCGCTAGCTCTTCTTAAACCGGTAGTTCGAGCAGATGATGTTAGTACTGAGACCTAAAACAACGACAGTAATAGCAAGACGTCTAGAAAAGTGGTTTCGCAGATAGGTGAGAGCCGTAATGCGATTTTTATGAACCAAGAATGTTTCTCCATCGGACATTCACAGACAAATCACTCAAGAGTACAGGAGGCGAAGTAATGAGTCGACAACAGTGACGGGATGGTGTCTTTCTTTTAAAGTGGGCAGAGAAATTGTTGGAAAAGTTCAGGTTGGAAGTCTGGAGTCATCCCCCATACAACCCCGATTTGACTCCCAGTGAATACTTAATTTTCCCGGAATTGAAGAAACACTTCTCCAAAACAAAGTTCATATCAGACGGTGATATTCAAAAAGGTGCCGAGAACTAGCTCATTAGCCAAGGATCTGATTATTTCCTTATTTTCTGATCGGGTTAAACACATTGGCCAAGTGGTGTGATAAATGACTCAACAGATTTGGTGATTATGTAAAGAAGTGATCGCCTTATATACCTCTTAGTTAACATTTGTATCATGGGTCTTTTGTTAATAAAACATTTTTCCTTTGCCTTGTAAACTTTTTCTTTGGATCAACCCTCGTATCTAATGAAATAATGAAAACGGTCCATTGTAACACTGAAAACAACTAAAAAAACAATGCAAAAATTTAAAAAAAAGAGTGCAGGACAACTAAATTAATATAGTTAAAAATAATACATTTTTTACATTTTAAAATGACGTAAAAATTCGTAAATTTGTTGGAAAATGGGGGGAGATCGAGGGGCAATTGAAAAAAAAATATTGCTTTTTTTTTTAACTGATTAAATTTTTAAACAAAAATTGCTCCGAAATAAATCTTTTTATGAAACCAGAGAACGTGAATAAAAAATTTGGAGACTTTAGTTTTAAAAGCTGAATTCAGAATATAAACCTGCATTTTTCCTTATTTTCAGAGCAGATAAGTATTACTGTAGTGATTTATTTTCTCAGATTCTTATTGATGTAATGAAAACACAGAAACTCAAAAATTTATTCAACAAGATAAATTCATACAGATATTATACATATCAGTATGTTTTTCTCAGACGAGAATTAGAAATATCTATGAAATTTTGGACAAAATCCATGGGAAGATAGAGAGATATTTCCAATTAAGAATAAATTTTCTTTATTATATTTGTAAGATTAATAATATTTCACACGCACGAAGTTCATTCTTCATTTCCTACTGTCAGTTCTTACACTCCCCATATATATTTATTTATATATCGTATTCAAATTTTCAATCGTTAATAAAATACTTTTTATTCATACACTCAAATTCAAATACTTTTTTTTAACTTGTAGTGGAGGACATTTGATGTTAATACAGTTTTTTCCTTTAAATGGAAATTAATTAATTAAATTTCATTAACTTTTAATGCTTTAAATAAAGCAGTTTGTAATGAAGATTAAAATTAACAGGCAGTAATTCAATCGGTAAAAAGTAAGGATTTCTGTATTTTCCATGTTAAGGTGAAAAATACGAGTTGAAAAAGTTACTGATTTTCTTGCGAAAATCAGTAACTTTTTCGTACTTAATAATCTTTTTGATAATTATTCGAAAAAAAGTAACTAAAATAAAAAAAATTCTTTGATGACTTAAATAGGAAAGGAATATATATTTTTAAAATTATATTTTTTGATAATCATATTGTCATCCACAATGAATAAAATTAGCAAAAGTGATTTCTCTGAAATACTATTTAATAAAGACATTTTTCCTATGCCCAAGTTCTCAATCCATATATCTTTGAATAAAACATGACGAAGCCAAATTTGGAACATATATCTATGTGCTTCAAAAGTTCATCCCATCTTGTTCTATCCCATCATCCCAAACAGAGTAAAATTTTCAATCTACTTGGGCAAACATTTTATCAGGTGCCACAAAAGAATATGTGGTGGAATTCTCTATAGATTTATTTTAAAAAGTGTCATACATATATTTCCTTTTCATAAGTATCCCATAGCCCCTTAAATGTCAGACACTTTTCAACCTTCGGAAACTTTTCACACACTCCAGAGTTCATGGAACTCGTATCGTAGACAAAGTGAGTAAATAAATATACAGACAACACACACGTTTAACCCTGTATAACCCGAAAAAGAACACCATTTAAATGGTCCAAACGAGTTCCAGCGTTCAATTACAGGGCTCGAGTCCCCCGCCATTGTAGCCAAATAATACGTAAAAGCCGTCCCAAATTTCTCTTTTGAAAAGTCCCGTCCCTCGTTTTTGTTTCGGTTGACAGTTGAAGTGGTAATTGGCCCCTGTCAAAAAATGCGTACGAGTGGGAAGTCATTCAGAATCTTTAATTAGCTTCCTTTTGGCCACTTTTTTTTTCTCCTTCGGTTCATTTTCATTAAAGCACTGCCAAAAAACATCATGTAGACATACCGACGCAAGGTCAAATCGGTGCGCTACAAAAGGGACCTATTTTTGAGTCGGTGAAATTGTAAAACATGAGAATATGTATTGAATTGTGATTTGAATGGCTTATTTTTCGCCTGACCCCAAACATCAATTGTATGATGAAACTGATCAGAATGGTGATGCTTTGCATTTAATCGCAGATACTAGAATTAAAAAAAGATTTATTTGTATCGAGCATTGATCAAGGGATAATATAATACATTTAACACTGATAAAATGGTCAATTTTTGTCGTTTTAAATCAAAATCGTGTTAACGGAAATTATCAAATCAATGTTTAGAAAAATTTGTTTCGTTAAAGAAAGGTCCGAACTTTGTAAGTCGTAATATATAAAACCCATGTCAAAAATGTTTCAAAATTCTTGTTGTTGCTTTTGAAACTTTTGAGCCGAGTTATATAAGAATTCTGCTATCAGAAAGTTATATTATAAAAGTGATGAATATAAAAATGATAAAACCAGCTAAGGAACTCTATTTTAGCTTCAAATATGTTGTTTTATTCAGTTGATTTTGTTAGAGTAACAACAAATAAGGATTGTACAATTACTTTTATGAAAAAATATTAAAGCATCGGATATTTTTTGTAATTATATTGATTTTCTTATTATGAAGATTGGTTTACTCTGAAAAAAGATGAAGATATTTAGAATCGATACTTAAATATCAAATATTTTTCATATATTAGTTAATTTTCTCACATAGTAAAAAATAACGATTTATTATGAATAACATCGATTCCTTTATGAAGCCAATTTCAACATCAAATATTTTCAATCATTTCATTGATTTTCCTTTAATGAAGAATGATTTATTTTGAACAAAGATAGAGCGTTTAGAGACGATAATTATGAATGGAACTCTTTCCATTATATTATTGATCTTTGTTTCATAATGAAGTATTACTTAGTACAAAGAAGAATCAATGAAAAAAGTACTTTAATAGCAAATGCTTTTCGTTATTAGGGTGATATTCTCAGAATGATACTGAAGAACTGTTCTTTCAAACATAAATAGCTCAATTGTGAAACAATATTAAATTATAGAATCAACAGTATCAAATATTTATTATTATTTTGTTGATTTTTTCAAACAGATATTGAAGAATGATTTACTTTAAACAGAAAAGATACTGCTGCAAACGATATTTTTTTAAAATAAGAATACTAATAGTTCTAAAATTCATTTCTTTGTTTTTCTATTTTGAAATTAAAACACATTTTCTTTTAATATGTTAATTTTAATTTACAAATGACATCATTTAGTTTGTGAATTATTCATTATCTTTATGAAATTATTAGTCATCTTTTAGCTTTCTAAGAATGATAAATTCCATGAACATATCCAAATAAATTGTATGATGGGTTACAAATTGTCTCATTAACAAATGCACACACATGCATCTATACTGCTATTTAACATTTTTTTGCCAATTTATGTTTTCAGCTTTTATATTGTATCACGTTATTCAAGAGTCACATATGTGTATTTATTTTTCAAGCAACGATTTTTAAGTAGTATAGCAGAATGGTACTAAAAAACCAAACAAAAAACTAATTAAAATCCAATAATAAATCTTTGTCATACTGATTCTACAATAACACATGATTCTTTATATAGCTACTGAAAAAGAGTTGCTATATTAAATCTTATTAGAAATTAAATAAAAATATTTATTGAAATTAAATAGAAATTAATTTTTAACTGTTTCATGCATTGCGAATTATCTATCTTCATATTGTTGTTTACGCTTTTGGAGGCATTTTTGAGACAAACAAATATACATATTTTCCGTATTATATTATTAATTTTTAAAAAAGCAAAACCCATCCAAGCAAACATTGTAACAAGAATTTGTTTTGTCAAGAAACAAAAAGGCAACAATAACTGAGTTTGAATTTTGATTTTTTTTCCAGTTTTTTCTGTAAAATAATTAATTAAATACCATGGAATAATCTTGGCAATGTTTAAAATTCCAATACTTGTAGCCCATTTGTCATCGTTGATTTATCCTACGACGTTTGCGCAGCAAACTAATTTTCATGAAGTCGTATCGAAAATGTCTGGTAAGGGTTTTTAATGTAACTGTCACTGTTCATTCTTTGGATACTGGAAAACCAAATTATCTACCAATAGTTAATGATTACATCTATGAAATGGTTTTATTTTAACACATTCGCGGGTAAAAGTATCTTAATTTACTTATGAATCTGAGACATATTCTTTAAATATAGTCAAAGCTAATTTTTTAACAACCAAATTTCGAAAATTCAACAGTTGAAAAATGCGATTTTCAATTAACTTTAGCATTATTTTATTTTACTTAACACGAATTTTTAAAAATTATAATCAAGACTCTTGTATTTAATACAACATTAAATTAGCATTGTCTTTGTTATTAACATCCAATAAAATATGGATCAGCATAAAGATAACCAGCACTTCAATTCTTAATACTTGATAAAGTTTTATTTCATATCGTTCCATCTAAAAGTATACTGACGTGAATCGAACGGCTCAGATGTAATGAAAAAGTTCTTCGATAGATTTAGTAGGGCGATGACAAACGAAATTTGTATCAGCTAGTATATCATTCTTCCTAGAAAACAGCATTAAAATAGAAACAACATTTATCTTCAGTTAATAAGTGAAATGCAATAACTCTATTTGTCACGGTAGCTATAACATCAGTTTTCACCCACAAGACTTTTTGTCCTACTAGTTATTTGTATCGATGTGAAAATATTTGAAGTATGTAATTATGCTAGGAATAAAGTTTTTGAAAAATGCTGTAAGTTACTTATGTTTTTGAATTTTTGCATAAAATCGATTGAAAAAATATGAAACAAAAATACATACATTAAAAAATCAAAATAGATTCGAAAATTAAAAAAAAATTATGGAATTATTTCTCTGAAAAAGGCATAAAGCAAAGATTTAAATGTGTATTTTAATAACAAAAATATAAACAAACATGAACAAATTTATGTAATATTACCTGATTGCTGAATTAAGAAATAAGTCGCATTTTTACTGTCTCTACATATGGATTTGACTGTAAAATAAAATGAAAATTTCAAATTTTTAAGCATTAGAAAACATTAAAATAGCTGTAAAAGGTTTTAAACGAATGTATTGTTTATTTTATACTTCGAGAATTATAAACTATAACAACCAGTCGAGTAACTATTGCACCAAATATGAACAATAAATCTTCTTCAAATTTTAATTTATGAGATTTTTTGGAAAAAGATTTTACCAACATTCTGAAAATCAGGAAATAGTGTTTAAAGATGCAAAGCGGTATTAGAGTATAAATTATGCAAGTATAAAAACGCACATAACTTTTCAAGGATTGAACGCAGAAACAAATTTTGAACCGTTTTATAAAGAAAACTGTTTAAAAATTAAGTATATGTGATAGTTGTAATAAAAAATACTCCATAATTATAAGTTATAAATTCTTATGTAAAATTATTCGGTAAAATAAAAAAAAAATTCCATATTTTTTACATTTTTGTCTATAATTAAAATTGCTTTTAAAAGGATATGAAAATTAATAATTAGAGCCTAATCTGAAATAAACTTTTTTGGATACCACTAGTGGTACTGTTGTTATATATATAGGATACATATAAATTATAATTGTACAAAAGGCTTTTTATTAATATGCGTAATAATAGAAAAAAATTGAAAACATTAATTTTTGCAAATAATTTGGGAAATAATTTATAGTTCTTGAAGAATAAACTGATCATACAATACTTTTTAGCCATCTATAATTATTCCTTAAAATTTTTAACTAAATAGATTTATCAATCATTTGCATTGTTACTAAACCTCTGAAATCAAACAATATGAAAAAGCATATATTCAATCATATATTTTTTTTATTCATCATTAACGCAATAAAATAAGTTTTCAAACTTTTAGATCTCGTCCAGATTCATCTGTGGATGTCAGCATCACAAAACAGGGACAACAAAAAATCTTGGTATTGACGAGTTTCCTTGGAAAGAAAAAGCAGATCAGTTCACATTCTGACAGATAGATGGCAGTAGTGGGATTAAATTGGAATTGTTTATCTTCGAAACGTCGGTTAGAATGTCTCCGTGCAACGAACATTCTGTAATTTCTGTTGATTCCAGATTCTATTATGTAATTTTTTAAAATATATATTGTTATGCCAGTCTTATGCATTTTGAAAAAAAAAAGTACTAAATATTTTACTCGAAATCCAAATGACAGAAAATATTGATTTTTAATTGTTACAAAATAACTTACTTATTTGAAATTTGTTAATACGTTACCTATTATATAAAATGTTTTTTTTTCCTCTAAATTCAGAAAAGGTTGTAGCGGCATGTTTTATATTCCGGTATGATTAAAATATTCGTTTTGAACAAAATCTTACATCTTTTTGTGCTTTTAAATGAAATACAGAATAAAATTACATATATATTAGTTTTATCATCGTCAGTGATATTTTATATATCTTTACTATATTTGAGATGAAAAAAGATGCAGAATATGAAAAATTTTCTAGCAAACTTTAAAAGACATTCGGTGATGAATTAATGCTTTCTGGAATTGAAGATTATGTCAATTATCAAAGGTAAGGATCAGTAAAGAAGGCTAATAAAAGCACTTACAATTTTACTATAGTTTTGAGAATCATCCAAAAGAGAATCAAAATACATGATTGGGATCAAGATATTAAATATCAAAATACATTCTTAAATTTATGTTTTAATCCTCATTAAATATCAAAATTGAAGTAATTTATGCATAAAAAGTATATTTGAAACAATATTGAAACAAAATCGTTTTATTTCGATATTTAAATCTTGCAAATAATTAAAAAAATTTCCTTAAATATATTTTCTAATTTAGCTGTTAATAAAGTTTTATTCAGGAATATAAATCCCAAAAACATTTCATTAAAAATTAATTAACAGCATTGTAAATTAATTATTTCCGTAGAAGTGAGGAGTAAAAATAATAATTCTGTTACACAAATTAAGCTTATTAATTAAGAAGGGGATGTTTCGGTTAAAATGCTTTAATACTTTATTATTATGGTTATTCGCACTCTTAATGTAGGCTATAAAATTTTAAAATTAAAACAGAAATAGTTAGCTATCAAAGATTTTTGAAACTACAATTTATTTCATTGTTAAATATAAATACAAATGTAAAAGTGAAGAATTATTTATTGTTAATAAAAAAATAGAAGTTGTTTATAAAGTAATTATAGTTACTGAAACACAGTAAATGATGTTATAACAACAATATATTTGTTTTTCGGTGCTAATAAATTTGAAAGAATAAAAATGAAACAGCTGCTGAATTATGAAAAATTCCATTCTCAAAACGATTTTCAAGATTCTTTGAAATATCGGACAAACATATTGTATCTAAAGCACATATTTGTTAAAAAATATTTACACAATTAGCGATTTTAAAATTAAATATAGTCTGGACATATTATAAGAATTTGCTCTAATAAAAATTAATGGTGTTTTTTTTTTTTTTTTTTTTTTTTTTTTTTCATTTAATCACACTTTGCCTGAAAAGAAAACCTAGCTGTCATATAAGCTTTCAAATGATAATGGAAAAAAACCCGTATATATATATATATATATATAAACGCTTTTTTACTAATAAGAAGCAATATTATAACACTGCGCAACAGCGAGGAATTCTTTAAAAAAATCAAAGTTGTTTATAAAAATAAATAAAGTCAATTTTCAATTTTCTACACACATATATTTTTTATGAAAATAACCACATATTAGTTTACAATAAACATGATTTCAAGACAATATCTTTAATTCCTTGACCCTATACTGCAATACGATTCATCACCGTTTTGATTAATACTGAGTTTTTTTTCAACTAATTTTGAATAATTTAATAATTTACAACTTATATTATATTTTAGTCATGAAATTTACTATATATTAACATATTTAATAATTCATTTTTTAAAATATTAATTAAAAAGCTTTTAAATTATAATTTTTGTGAAACCTTTATTCTTATTTCAACAGTTTTTTTTTTTTTTGCATAGTTGTACATAATTTTAAATTAATTTATGCAAAATAATAATTTTGTATAATTGTACAAATTTACAAATTTTATAATTTTTTTTAAATATAAATTTGTTTAACATAGAGGATAAAAAATAAATTTGTTTAACATAGAAGAGCAACATTACGTAAATAAAGAGTTAGAGCAAAATAAAATTAATTGATTAAGCATGAAAGAAATAAAGAAAGTTCGGTGAAAATTTCTTTTGCACAAACTCAATGCATGCTACAACTTTTTAAGTATTCCAAAAAAACTTGACTCTTATAACATAGATTTAATGGTTCACATTTTCTAAAAATCAAACAAAAAACATACACCTTTATTCACAATTTTTTAAAGAAAAAAAAATTTTACTACATAGTTATTCAACTAGTAATAAATTTGCTTCAGCTTAACACAATAAACAAACAAACAAAATCACTAACTTACGATCTAGTTTAAAGAATTCTCTTTAAAATGCGGCAACAAAAAGTTTCAAAACTTCACACAACTCTAATGCAATTCTTACACAATGTACCTTTAACCTTACAAACGAACAACCCTCTATATTTACCATAAATACGCGGCATGTCCTCTGTAGCATTCATACATTTTTATCTCTCATTGACATTTGACCAAAAAACTTTGGCCATCCCTCAACCTCCAAAATATGACGATGGCAGCATTTCCATAACCAGGAACCGGAACTTCTAAGAAAGACGAGCCCCTTAGCCAACAAGTATCACCGTAACAAAACCCAACAAGGAACAATCCTTAAAGAAAAAGATCAGCAAAAAAATTAGCGTCGAAAAACGGTCGTCAGTTTAATTTCACCTCCTGGCTTTCGGCCCGCGTCATTTCCCGCACCTCCTGACAGCTTACATGATGCTGGACATCAAAAAATTGGGGTTTATGAAACTGGAACCCTGCAGGCGCGCGGGAAGAAATTGGTTCCTGATTTATGCCCAGCGGTGTGATTAGCATGTCAGGAGGGACAGTTCCTACAAGACGGGCATGGCTGATAGTGTTAGAGGTGGCCGGCCCTTTATGATTAAAGGCCGAAAAGATCGAGGAGGCTCCGAATTTATGTGGCATCCGGGCGATGCCGAAAGTGAAATTTTGGAAACGTGAACTTCCTCTTCTTCTTTTGCAAAATCGGCTGGTGGATGAAGTGAAAGTTGCCGCAGGGAGGGGTGAGGGAGATAAAAAAAAACTTGAAGGTAAATAATTTCCGGCTTAGAGATAAATATTTTCTCACAGGTGATTATAGTCGTAATGTTGTGTGCTGTAGATTTGGGTGGTCTTTGTGTAGGCGTTTCGGTTGGATTAGATTTTGATTAATCAATGGGAAGAATCAAGGGAGGAAATGGTTAAATTTAAATGTTGGTTTTCTGTCTTACAGAATGTGTGACAAGACTTCATTAAAATTCATATGAAACAACTTTAAGTACTTAGGTTCAGTAAGGGGTGTTATTAATCTTAGGAAATCAATAAAATCAAATTATTTCAGGTGCTTCCTGGAGTTGTTTCGTTATTATTTACAAAATCAATATAATTCAATAAGTGAAAATAAAATTAATTCAGAAACAATATAGCATTAAATTATTTATATAAGTTTCTAGGAAAGAGGAGGAAGAGCTAAGAAATGCAAATAATAATGAACTCAGAAAATCAACTTATTTCAGATGGTACCTGGACTTTTTTAAATTTCTATTTACAAAATCAAAATTATTAAATAATTGAAAGAAAAATAATTCAAAAATAACAAAACTGTGAATTATTTTTAAAATTTTCCTAAAAAGTGGAAGAAGAGCTAAAAAATATAGATAATATTAAACTTAAAGAATCAACAAAATCAAATTGTTTCAAGTGCTTCCTGGATTTATTATTATTTTTTTAATAAAATTAATATGACTAAATAAGTGAAAATAAAATAAATACAGAAACAATCTAATCTATTATTTTTAAAATTCCAAAAGAAAGTGCAGAAAAAGAACCGACACATAAATAATATATTTAGCCTTCATAACCTTCATTAATTTATATATGATGAGCGATAGAAAAAAAGTTTACAAGACAAAGGAAAAATATTTTATCAACAATAGGCACGAGATACAAATGGTAATGAAAAGATATATGTGGTGGTCACTTCTCTACATAATTCCCAAACCTTTTGGAGGACTTAACACACCCCTGGGCCATTTTGTTTAATCCGCTTGCGTAATAATCAGGTCTCTGACTATTGAGCCAGTTCTCGGTATATTTTTGAACATCACCATATCATATGAACCTTGTTTCGGATAAGTGTTTCTTCAATGCAAGAAAAAGGAAATAGTCAAGGGGTGCCAAATCGGGGTTGTAAAGGCAATGGCTTCACACCTCAAATTTAAACGTTTCCAGCAATATCTCTGTCCACTTAAAAAGAACGACATCATTTCGTCACTTGTTGTCTATTCATTGCTTTGTCACCGTGCATTTTCACGATTGTCAGTGAATGTCCAATAGGGAACATTCTTGGCCCATAGAAATTGTATCACGACTCACATTTTTGTGCGAGACCACTTCTGTAGGCGTCTTGCCATTACTATTGCTGGTTTAAGTCTCGGAACTAACACTATTTGCTCGAACACCAGGTATTACATAACCATTGTGTTCTGTCTCCACTCTGTATAGCAATATTTCCACCCATAATTTCTGCTTTCTAAATACAGGTGCTTGTAAACTTTTTTTTTGGATCACCTTTCGTAGATTAATTGATCAACACACATGATCAAGAAGAATATATTTTAACTCTAGTAATACTGATGATATTTTTTTAAGCTACCTTTTAAAAACCACTTATATTTAACCAAAGATTTTGTAATAATTATTTACTGACTGGTTAAAACTATGTTACTGGTTTTACGAAACGCCATTATATTATATAATATTTGGGAAAATAATATTTGCATTTTTAGTCAAAGTATTAAATTAGTGAATTATTACATTTTCTTTAGGCGTTGTATGCAATAACAAATCAATCTATTGAATGGCGAATGTCATTTAAGTAAATTATGAAAAAGAAAAAGGTTTATTAGTTTAGAAACGAAGAAATCACGAAGTATTTGCATTATCTTTTCTAACATAAACAGAAAAGTTTTTTTTTTTGCACGATAGTTTGTGCGTGCGTGTGCATGCTTGGTTTCCTTTAAGTACAAGTAAAATATAATAGAAATAGAATTATCTTTGGTATGCATGTCAATATCAAGTTGGTTTAAATTATTATCAGATACAGCCTTAGGCACGTTTTTTTGAACAAAGTCTTTTTAAACAAAGTCTAGAATGCCGATTTCATACGGTTATATATATATATATATATATATATATATATATATATATATATATATTAGGAGCAGTAATTTATATAAATCAAATAAGTATAACACCTTTTGTTCAATAATAAATTTTAAACAAATGTATGTACACATGTACGAACAAATATATTAGCTTAACAGCCAAAATAGTCAAATCTCCAGATGAATAAATAGGTCACCAAATGCGGCTAGTATATAAATAAATAAACATAAATGACAGAAATAATCAAATGATAAGCATAATCAAGGGCACTTTAGTTTCATTACTCCTACAAAGTGGACTTTGATTATTGAAGCGCGTATTTATATATCTTATATCTATCTGTACTTTTTTGAAATTAAATTTCATTTTTGTAATTAGCAATTAATACACTTTCTGGCTACAGCTTCAATGATTGGTTTATACAAAAAAAAATCCTTCCTATTTTTGTCTCACATGGCTTCTTCTCTTAATCGGAAAATTTTCTCAAATGGTCAGTCCACTAACTGGAGTAAAAGGACGAGAAAGATTTCGATCAACTGATGCTTATATAAACCTAAGATTCATCGTTTCCGAAATTTTTACTGGCTACATATTCTAAGCTTTAAAAAAAAATTTTGCTGCTTTATTTATGAATATTAAAAACGATCACAATAATGAAAATTTTTTTAATTCATTTAGCATTTTTGACATAAATGATAAATTATATCATTAAGGCAGTAAGCATATTCGTAAAATTTATTTTATATTTTTCCAAAAAATTTTAATTTCCACTTCGTTTCCAAATTCAAATTAAACTTTCGTCACCTGTCACGCACGCAACAAAAACTATTTTATTTAATAAGGAATATTAACTTGCTTTTCTTTGTACTTCTCATTACTATTGAAGGTCATGAAACGAATAATTTGCATTAATTGATCCATATCTTTAGAAATTTAGCTGTTACCATCTATTTTATAATTGGCATTTCTTTTTTACGTTCAAGTTACGTAAAGAAATACAATAAAAATTCTTCCTGATAACGACATTGTGGAGATCTAAAATATAGTCTGCCAACTCGATAAGAAATGATCTATTGAAAGATAAGAACATGATGTTATTTTCATGGAATGAAATAAAACATGGGAATGCTGTAAAAATAAAGCAATTAAGATGAACGTTAAAGAGTGCCACATGCAATAGGTCACACAAGGTGAAGTTGAACGGTGCAGAATATATAAATTCAATTCTTGATTATAATTCAGGAAAGTGAGTTATTGTTCCAGTATCCTAGAAAGGATTTATTTTGATCGTTTCATTTTATTTGCTAACGCAGAAATGAAAGCGGCATAATAACGATTTATTAATTGCTTTAACATAAGTAGAAGATTTATGCCTATTATAAATTCCGTCTTTTTCGGATATCAAACTAAAATATCTGAGTATAGATTTATGATAAACACATGCTTTTCTAATTAAAGTTGCCACAAAGATTTTTAGATTGAAAAAAAGGATTTTTACCTTGATTTATTTCCTTGTTGAAGGATTTTTTTTCCAAATGTGTTCTATTTTTATGCTCTGAAACATATGTTGAACAAAAAATATTAATACTCTTTCAATTCTAACATCAACCAAAATAATCTTTTAGATGTTCTAAATCTATAAAGTTAAAAAAGAAAAAATAATGAATAATTTGACCCATATTTCCGTCTTAAATATAAATTTTTAGTTATGTGCAAAAATGTTATAGCCTACTGGATTTGGCGGGAAAGTATAGTTTCATTTATTTAACAATTTATTAATTCTATAATATAAATTTTTATATAATTAAAAAATGCTAAAATAAAGGAATGGTTAAATATGAAAATATGGATGTGTTTTGGATCTTAAAATGTACTTATAGAAATTTAAAACTATTTTTTTCTTAACTTTTAGCATCACTTTTAAAAATAAAACTCTTTTTCAGAAAATGAAATAACGGATCATCTAGTTTTGCAATAAGTGACCGTCCATTAAAAAAAAAAAGGCTTTAATCACCTAAAAATAGAGAAAGAGTTTTGTAGAAAGAAGAAAAATATTAGAATAAAGAAGGAAAATATTATTTTAATAATTCCAATGCACTCAAGTCAAATTCATCAAATTCTACTGGAAAATATTTTAGCATTGACAATCTGAAAAACCAGCAGCATTTAATAGGAGTATTTAAGATCAGCGGGAGTGGTCTCGAAACCTTCTCGCTCACTCTTTAATAAATGTGCTTGCGAATTATTAATCTATGCCATTCACTTATATCAATATTTATAAAAGTTTTATTTAAAGTGAATTTTTTTGGGGAGAGGGTGTGTGATTAAGATGTATAGCACAAAAGTTCTACAAAAATGAATGCGTATTTTTTCCCAGGCCGATTTAAACCAAAATTCGACGCAGAACTTCAACTGTGGTTCCAAAATCACACATAAAATTTGATATATTTTATTCATTGTACTTTTGAACTGACGCTTTTATATGCTAATGCAAGTATAGATCTTTAGATTATGAACCCTTATTCAGATTCAATTCAAAATTTCTGATAATTTAGATGGTAAATATGAGTATCAAATTTTATCATCATCATCATCATCATCAAGAATCTAAAATTTGTCCTTTGTGAATTTCAGATTCACCTTAAGGAAAAATTTACCAGTAAGCAAATTTTTCCATAGGATTCAATTTAGCATTCTTCTGTACCGATTTTTCACAAGTGCATCCTCATTCACCTTATTTTGCATGTAAAAATTCAAAATACGATCGTTCGTTCTCTAAAAGTTAAAAAAAATTAAGTCCAAACAAATGTAGTTATATTTAGGAGAAGTATCAATATCAAATCTTGAAAGAAACTAGTATCCTGGTTTTGACCAGAACTAAATTTTTTTTTATTTCTTTTCTTCCAATGAATTTTGAAACTCTGAATAATCATTTTCTCAATCAATCAAAATCAACTTTGTAATCACCAATTAAAAAAAAAACAGATTCGGTTTAATAAGTTCATTTCGGAACACAAGAATTTTTTTAAGGTAACAGATTGATGGAATAATCAAATTTGGCAAAATGAACGTTATTTTGATCCTCAAGTGAAAGAAAAAATAAAACTAAGTTCTTATTTATAATTTATTTCAAAAATAACAACCAAAAAGAAATAATTAATCCTTGCTTACTGACAATTATTCCTTAAGAATTCGCCGGCATATTGTTCATACTTGCACTGTTTTCTAAAATTTGTGGAGTGATGCGGCATGTTGGATATCAAAACATTGAGTTTTTTTTTTGTTCATTGTGGCATTCGTTAAAGGTTTTCTTTAACACACTCAATTCCATCCGAATAATCGACATTTATTATTCGATATACACATACAAAGTGAAATTTTCAACTACTTTCCATAGTTACATCGATTCATTTTTGTTAAAATTTTATACCTGTTAAGGTATTTAACTCTAATTCAATTTAAACTCTGAATAATTAACTTTAATTTTCATTTCAGTTAACTTTAAAGCTCTAATTTAGTTTCTTTCGATCCAATTTTTTTACCATAATTCATTCACAGGGAAGAACGGTCAATGTTTGTTTAAAAAGTATCAAGTCAAAGCTGCCAGTCAAACTATCGTCTTAATTCAACAATTATATGGTTGTAAATCGTTAAAAGTAAAAAAATGCCGGTGTCCTGGCATAAGGATAGCGTATCTTCCTCGTAATCTGGGCGTTTTGGGTTCGATTGCCGGTTCGGGTATGGTTGTTCTTGTCTGTGCTGTGAGATATATGAATATGCCTCCCTGTAAAAAAGGGCTGTGCAGTGGAACGAGATACATGAGTAGCTAAGACATATACTTAGTTCTAGTTGGCGCTGCTGAAAAAGAGACGCATCCTTGGCTTAAAATCGTTGCCTTCGTCAGGGCGCTTGTCCATGACAAATGCCATAAGAAACAACAGCAAAATTTAAAGATCGGTTAATTATATATTTAAAAACCGGTGTTACTTAATAATGTTATGAAAACACTGAACAACGTTTAGAATGCTTCGATATTACAAAGCGAATGATAACAATAACCCCCTTCACATTAAGTGGAGTCTATTGCCTCTTTAATATTTGTGGCTGTTTTCATCCACTTTATGTAACAAATCTAATACAACCATATGAATCACGACTCATAACAAAAGAACAGTATAAAATAAATCTGCTGATCCAAGCAAGTTGACTTTATTTCAATTCAGGCATACTTTCCATTTGCCCATATTTGTTTGCATGGAAAAAAATCAGAAATTTTCCTGCAAGTGTGTAATCATCGGAAGTAATTCGTTATTAAAATGTGCACTGATCTATCTCTTGGTCGTATCGTATTTTCTCTTACATGATATATATTGAAAATGCCAAAAAGCGTGTAATTTTGAAGCTTCAGGCATTGCTTATCTCGAATAGCATATTTGGAGATCCATACCTGTGTATCACTCTGTGGACACATTGACTCAAAAACGCTTTTACCTAGACTGACGAATTTCGATATACGGAGTTAACAATAAATGTCTAGATCTCTATTATCTAGATGAGTAAATCTGGAAATTAAAATCTGAGCTAGTTTTGGTTGTCTTCATAATTATATAGGCGGAGGTAGAGGTTATAGTATATTCATCAGAAAATGAATGAGAAAGTTTTGGGGAGATCAGTTTCACTGGTTTTATTCTTATTTTTATTGTTGGTTATTAATATTATTTTCTAGTTATTAATATATTTCATTTCGGTTAAAACTTCGCCAAAGTGGTTTATAGAGAATAGAATCACACACTCCTTATCTTCAACGCACGAAGTATGAAAACTCTATTACACATTTTTGAATCAGGCAAGGATAAATCAGTTTCTTTGAACAAGGCTAAATTAAGAAATAAATATAAAGCAGCATTACCCGAATCTATTACATCATCCCACCTCTTCCCATTAAGCATCTGACATCTCATTCCTGATTTCTGATCCATGCCACAAATGAACCTCAAGCAGACAAAGGGTGCAAGAAAGAAAGTGTTAAGGCTTTTTCTTTCCCCTTCCCCAGAATCCTTCCAACATTAAAATATGGGCTCATCGACGGCAAAATCTCGTTTGCTGAAGCCGAGACCGATAGCAGCAAACGCGCTTCTCTTCAAGTGCAATTCTGTTGGAGTGCTTCAGTGGTAAGTTAGTGCCCCGCTTCGAGGCTCGGCAGAAAATGATTTCGGGTTTCAGCAGCAGCGATGAAATATTGAATTGATAGGGCGTTACACACAGAGGGGTGGGGCGTCTCATTTCATTTCATTTCACTGAGGCCTGGGGGACACACTGGGATACTCCATCCGGGAAATGGTGAGGGTTGTTCGGGGGGAATATTTTCTAATTATCGTACATTGCTTGGTAACGGACGCTTGCAGCTTTTAAAATAAATCCGAATTAGGAATGATGTTGCTACCTATCATGTTACATTCTTGTGCCACGAAGCAGTTCTCTCATTTTAGACAGTGGTGCACTTTAGGGTTGGTGTACCCTCGAATGGTAAATTGAAGTATCATTCCTTTCAAACCTGTTATGAACACTTTAACAAAAACTCACATTCTTATGAATAAATGTTTATTAAATTTAAAAATGCTTGTTAAATTATTGGCATTTCGTATGATCATAGAAAATACTCATTTCTGCGAGAAAATATTAACCGGAGTAACACAACTTGTCAACGTGACGTAATATTGTCCAATATTTTACAACATATAGTTCAATATTTTACAATATTACGAATATTGTTTAATATCATGCAATACTATACAATTTTATTTTAATAAGAATTTATTAAAATAAAAAGTATGTCCTCATTTTAATTTCGTGAAATTGGCCTCACATTAAAAAAAATTAAAGATGACAAATCTCTAAGCATCCGATGCATCGCAACATTGTGTCAATTTAGGCTTAATTCATATATATTTTATTTTGAAACTCTGTTTTTAATTATGTAGCAGGAAAAACGGGCACACAATAAATATACTTAACATCATCGCAATATTCAAGAGAATGAACCTTGCAGCTAATCCAATGAAACGTACAGCTTGAAAATTTATTTAAAATGTTTTTAAAAATTTATTAAAATTAGAGACAAAATCAATATCACTGAAATACTTATTTATTTATTCATTTATATTTGTCATTCTAAAGTGATGGAAAATTATTATTGTATAATAATGGAAGCTAAGTTAAATGAAAAAAAATATTAAAATTTTGATTTAATAGAAAAAATCCATTTAAAATGTTTAGAAAAAACAAGATTTTAGGAATCCCCTACTACCAAAAAATTATTTATGGGTCAATTCTGGTAGCTATAGGTACAATATTTCCTACTCAATAGAGCACTTTGAAAAATTTTGATTATGTAGTTGCATGACGCAATTTAAATATGCTGTGTTAGGCTGTAAATATTATCATTATAACATTTACAATGTTATAATTATTGATAAATAAAGTTATATTATTGTATGGTAAGAAACGTTTTTGAAAGTTTTTTTTCTTTTCCCCCACCCCTTTTTAAAAAAAAATATTGCTATTTTTTAATTACATAATTCTTTTTTTATTATTCTTGATTGAATTTAGATTAAAGTATTAAGATTTTTAGAATTTATTCGAATGAAAAATATTCATTGTGATTAAAGTATCATTATTTGTCAATCTTTTTTAGGACCAGAAACAGTTTTATTGATAGCAAAAATATGACAATTTTTTACAGAATTCTATCAAAATGTTTCCATTTTTTTTTTTAATTTTAAATTTTGAATTCTAATAGCATTGATTTACAACGTCTTTGAAATGTATGAAAATAAGGATTTCAACATATTTTCAACTGAAGAAATGGCCATAGACAAGATTTCGTTCAGACGTATTCTTTAAATTCTTTTGGGGAAATGGAAACGAATGTATTATGACTCATTCAATACTTCTATTTTTCTTGTTTATTTTAGTAAGCGTATGAATGATGCCACAAATACGAAGTCATTTTAAGTAGGAAAAGTTCTTATTTCTTTTTGAATAAATATATTTATTTTATTTACAAATATACTGAGATAATTTGTTTGTTTGCGAAACAAATAATACATTACAAAACATTTTTTTTTTAAATCAAAAGTTAAAAAAAAAGTTTAAACTCTTTCACCGGCCAATTATTAGATAACAAGGATAATTCATTATAATTTTATGTAATTCTTTTAAATATATACCCTTTATAGAAATATTTTGTTATCACAATAATAATTTGTTGTATTTTTAGTTATGAGGATTGTTCTACATAATATGAAGATTCTAAGTAACATGAGGATTGTTTAGGGCGAACATCACACTGGAATAACACATCGCAGTTGGCTCACGCCACATGAAGGAAAAGGTGCTGATTCCCGGCACCAAGCTAGTATTCACAGCAGGTCATTGATGGAATCAGACTGGGAACATGGGAACTTTGATCCAGAGCTCTCAACAACTAGATCTTTCAATTTACTAATTATTTTCTGGTATGCCCATCACTTCATGGACTTTAATCTGGATATTTGTAACTTTTGGACACTTTCGGCATCTTTAAAAGATTTAAGTAGTTTAGAGAAATTTCAGAAGCTATAATTCCGTATTTGAAGAAAGGAGGGATTGCGGAGGGACCATTAAGGAGGTAAAAATAAATATTTGGCAATTGAGTGAGATATCAACACTTGTGGCAATAAGCAGCAGGTCAGGGAAATAAGCACAAAATGTTCTAATTCTAAACTGTGATATACTTTCACCTCATTTCGCTGGAACGAAACTCTTTATACCTTTAAACATTTCCCTCCATTTGTTACCACTCCCCATCGAAAAAACAGAAAATGACGAAACGTAAACGATACAGATTCATTCCAAGATGCAACCAGCCCCATTCACAAAGCCGTGCCCTCAAGTAGCGTGTCTACCTACTAAATCGTAAACTTTGTTCTTTCAGCGTTAAATCTACGACCCCAGAAATCTCTTCTACCCCGAGTCAAGAGATCGCTTTCAACACTTTGAGCAAACTGCCTTGGTACGCATTCAGACGTGGTGCAGAAAAAGAATAAAAGGGTTCGGATCCGGTTTGATTTAAGCAAAGCTGTCGACCGACTTTAAAAAAAGGAACAAAAAAAAATCAAAAAGAAGAGAAAGGAAAACGAATTTTTGGCACTAAGAAGGGAGCAGCAAGGTTAACCCCCAGAGGCATATGCAAATTTTAAAACATAAATCTGACTCAATGGTGACATTTTTACGTCCTGTCTCAAATGGTGGGGTTAATTTACTGTGTTGCATTGGTTATTTGCCCCGAATAAAATGCTTGTTGCTGTCAAAGGCGCGAAAAACATTCTTCCAGACGGGCTAACTTTTTGAGTAGTTTTTTTTAAGGGTGGCAATGGTCCCCGAGATTGCCTTAGAAGGGAGGATGGATTGCGCCATCGGCACAAAAGTGCGGTAATGATTCTTAAACTTCTTCATTACAGAGGATTTAAATTCATTTTTTTCGACTGATTACTTTAACGACTTAGAATTCAGGTAACCTAATTAAGCCTGATGTGTTTATGATGGTTTTTAATTTAGTATTTTTTTTATGAGAACAGTATAGTATAGTGTTGAACCAAGAAGTTTAACTTTAAAAAAAAAAGTAACACAACTTCAGCTCAGTTGTGGTTATCCGATAAAGTAGTTTTCCCCATGTTAAGAAAAGTATTATGATAAAAGTTAAGAAAATTCAGCAATTCAGCTTTGAAAAATAATCATGTTTCTTTTTTAAAAAACAACAACAACATATGTTTATGCAATTGATAACAAGAATAGTTTGTGTAGCTTATATTAGGTAGATTCCTGTATGAATGGCATATTACCACTGTATACACGCAATGTTCCTCATGGCAAGACCTTCGGAAAATTTCTTCAGTTCTTCACCGATCATGGACAACGTTTCTCCCATGTTATGTTGTCAACAGGATAACTAAAATAATTTTATTTGGATTTTAACTAGCTTGGAATATGTTGTTAGAAATATAATAATATTGGAAAAAATTTGTAAATGGCTCATTTAGCTCAAAGGAGGTTGAAATGGTTGGGGAGATTTTTATTTTACTATAACTTTCTTATTATTGAAAATAGAAAAATAAATCCAACTAGCTAAATTACCGTCTCACTAAGATGAACAACTTCTGAATTTAAAGTTTTTCGATAATTGCAATATTTTGGAAGTTAGGGTTTGAAATATGGTTTTCAAACCCTAATTTTGACTGTTTCTAACATCAGCAGTTTATGTTGCCAAACAGTGAATTCGATGACCTTTGCCGTTCAAGTGCCACGGGGATTTTTTTTGTCATTGTTAGCAAAGAAGTTCAATTTAAAAAAAAGAATATGCCACTACCTTATATACCAGTTCTAATGTTGTTGTCCCATAAATTATTACTTCCCATATTAAAAAAAGTGTGAGACAAAAGTTAGGAAAATTCGGTTTCGATAGTTAATCATGCACTTTTTAACTTACGTTTGTGCAGCTAAATGGTAACGGGGCTGGTCTTTCTAGAAGGTACTAATCAATTCCTATCAGTGACATGAAAGAGTCTATTAGGTGCAATATTTCGCTCTAGAAACGCAGCTGTTATATTTCCAAGCACCAACAACGGAATGTATATTTTGGACTTTTTTCTCAAATGATTTGAATCAAAACTATTTGACAGAAAACTATAATCCAACATAAATTTTATACTACATTTCCTATGTTTAAATCAATGAATTTTTGAATTATAGTGTATGCATACTTCTGAAAATACAGATCAACAGATGGCCAACCCCTTGACAGTACTTTCACGACGATTACACAATTTTTTTCTTTGTATACTTCGATCATGAGACAATGATAATGATAATTCCGGATGTCATATTAAATTTTGGTTTGTCATCTCTTAAAGAAGTTTATTTTTTAATTTAGAAATTTTTTAAGATTTCAAGACTTTCTTTTTCGTTAACAAAAAGTTTTTTTGACTCATTCGCAATATGTAGTTGAAATCATATTGATGGAATTAAACTGTTTATTTGATATATTAAAAGGTATTATGACAATAATCACCAAATTTAATCACTGAAATGATTTCGTCACTTTTCTTTTCAATTGAAAGTTCATGATGCTTAGATACGTCGTCAAAGGCCTCCCTCCTTCTCTGTTTTCAAGAGATTTTACAAGAAGAAACCTTAACATAGCCCGCAACTGGACAATTTTGCCAGTATTACTCGCCATCTCATAAGCATAGCTAAAGTCAGAATGCTCTATTGTTGCGCAAGTATAATTCAAAATAGTTCTTTTACTTGGAGTGATAAGTTGTGGGTCTTCAAAATTCGTTAAAATTACTAATCGATATTATTAAAATTATAAGTAAACTGTTGGTCTCCGAAGATTCGCTTATTGGTTTGTCTTAATTTGGAGTAAAAGGTAAAATGAATCTAGATTTTTACATTTTAAACTTTCCGAAAAAAATAATGTTGTATTTCTGATATTCTTGAAGACCAAATTTTTCTTTTGAATAATAAAATTTTTTAATCAAAAGTTCGCCGCGTTCGTTTTTTAAGTTCGACGAGAGTAATTTGTAAAAAGTGCTTAAAAATGGTGTTTTATAATTCAAATCACAAATTGTTGAAACTAAAAATGATTCATATAATTTAAAACAGGTTTCATAAATTTTTGGTTACGATCACAAAATCGAATAAACAATCTTGGTTCTCAAAAATTTTCAAAGGGCCTTCTTGCCTCTTTTTTTAGTTTTTATAAGTAAATGTTGACTAAAGTTAGACTAAAAATATTTCATTAAAATTTATTGAAAACAGTTTTTGGTGGAATCTTTTGGCATAACTCTATCATCATTATTATTATTGTCATTTTATGATTTCGTCACCTCCGGAAGATCTATTGATAGAAAATTAAGAACGAAATCAAACTTACGGAAATATTTTGTATATTCTCATTAATATGGTGCACTTAGTTTTTAACTACGGCAATACAGAGAAACTATTGGATCCCAATTCTGATGTATATCTACAATTTTATTTTAAAGCTCAAATATGGAATCCCATTTGTTTGGCTCTTTTTTTTTTTTTTTTTTGCTTTTTTCAGAGTATATTCACACACTCAAATAATTTACTCTTCGCAAGATTTGGTTCAACTTAACACGTATCTAAAATACTGATGCAAAATTACATTCTATTAGGTTGTTCGGAAAGTAATTTCGTTTTTTCCCGACAGAGGATTTAATTGTATTTTTCGCACTCAATTTCCTACTTAAACCGCAAAATCATTTTATATTTTAAGAGCTGATATAGCAAGGCTTGAGTGTGAAAAAGTGCAGCTGATTCTTCGCAGTAGTTTTTGGATGGTGCCCTTTAAAATATGGAGAGCAATAAACAGCATTTTCGTCATTTTTTTCTTTTTTGCTATATAAAAGGTAAAAATGCTGTTCAAGCCAGAAATAAATTAGCCAATATGTGTGGAGAAGATGTGTTAACAGTACATCAGTACCAGAACTGATTTGCAAAATTTTTCCTTCAAATGAGGAGGCCAAAAACCACCTCGATCAGTTTTTTTTACAGCAAAGACCAAAACTTTTATGAGCGTGTAATCATGTTACTACCAAAAATATGGCAAAAGGTATTAGACCAGAATGGCAATTTTATAATTTAATAAATAATTTATTCATTAAACGAAAATTTCTTTTCATTTTGACAAAAAAATACGAAATGACTTTCCGAACAACCCAATAAAATTTATCTATCTGGTGTGGTTTTGACTTAATGTATTCACATACACATAAAAAGTCATATTAACAATTAACGACTTGTTAAAATTTGCTTAAACTTAAACTAGAAATTTCGAGGATGAAACTTTATGTCAAATTTTAGTTACTTAACTAGTTGCGTTTTTAAGTTTGTTTGTCTTAACAGGAGACAAACTTTTCACCGAAGACTTTGATTCAAAATTAATTTTGTTTACTTTTATTTTTGTTGCATATTAAAATTCATTCGCGCTGTTTATTTTATGAATGATCAAATTCAGTCTGAAAAAATATCGCCTCTTCCTCCCAACAACAAAAAATTCAATCTATGATTAGCGATTTTTTTAAAAAAATTGGAGGATGAATATTTTTGACAGGCAATTTTACAGGTTAATTCCTTTGTTTTATATTTTACATATATGAAGAAAAAATCTCAAGAGCACAAAATTAGATTTTTTACAAAGTTTTAAATCACAATTGATTCTGGGACATGGAAATAGAATTCTTAAAGTAAATACTAGTTAGTATCAGCCTTTAATTATGATATTTTTAAAGATAAATATTAAAAAAGTAGTTCTTTAAACGTAAAAAAAATTAGAACGAAGGAAAAATTTCATTTGAAAATTCTGCCATAGCTAACCGTTCTGCAGCCAGGGATGGCATTTTTTTAAAAAAATCAATTTCGCTGCAAAGTAAATCTTTTTCTCTTTAAATCTCTATTGCTTTCAGTCCTTTTTTTTCCTTAATTTTCGGCACAATTGAAAATTTTCAACATTTCTTGTTATGTAAGTTGATATTTTAATTGAAGATCGTTTAATTGTTTAATTGATTCATTTAATTGATTGTTGATTTAATTTGAAGATCGTTCAAAAAACACAATTTTTCTTCGATTTTTAATGACTGTCATATGAAATTGAGAGCAAATCATATGTTTGCGAGTGAAAATCTATCATATTTTGTCTCAGTTGTTCTATTAAAACTCTCGACGGTTGCAATCATCATTTGCTCATCTCGAATTTTTTTCTCAAAACAGATGACAACTATAGCAGCCATTTTCCTAAATATAAACAAAAATCGGACGGCTATAACCGCCATTTGACGATCGACCTCAGAATCATTGTTTTTTTATTAATTATTTATGACTGCAATGTGAAAATGAGTGTCAGTCATGTGTTTGGAAGTGAATATTATTCCCATTTTATCACGGTTTTCCGTTAATATTCTTGATTGCTGTAACTTGATCACTGTTAATATTCTTGATCACTCATAACATCATTGTTTTTCTTTTCCCACAGCAAACGACGGCTTTAGATATCGTAGAAAAATCGGCGGCATAGCCCTTATTTGCGACATCATGTTAAGCATAATTATGCTCGAAGGTTCAGAACTGTCTAGTTCAAAAATTCTAACAACTCTCATTGTATTCATAAAGTAAATGCAGTATTCCAGACATTTTGTAGATTTCATGTACTGCATACAATTATGGATTTTATTTTTTTAATGATAGTAATTTCTGCGATAATTTAAATATTTATTCTAGCAATCAACTGTATTTCAGGCTAAAGTCCCTTGTTTTGAAACATAAGCTACAAAACAACAACTCAATCAATTCGTGGCTACTTTGGTATTTAATATCCCATACACTCAAACTATACTCTCCATCACTCTTAATAACTTTTTTTACAGGGAAAAAACCTCACAAACCAACCAATAAAAAATATAGCCCAACTTTTTTAAACCCAAACAAAACCGCCTAATTAAAATTATCCAATAGCGCATATAAGCAAGGGAGAGAAAGAGAAGGCGTATAAAATAAAAAAAAGGGAACCAAAACAAGTTTAAATTTACTGGCTGCCCTTGCTAATCGAATAAGGCGCCCCACGCCAACATGCACCGGGGCAGAAAAGAAAATTTTGCCGGGGCGCACAATCCATCTTGGAAGGCTGGAGTTCCTTTTGACGCAAAAGAGGAAGCAGGTGTTACTCGTGCGTCTGATGAAAGGATGTTATTAATCACCCTGCTTAAGTGACGCACTAATTAAGAAAATTTTTGCATTTTTCCCGCATTCTTCAACAAGTTTTCTGATAGGACTTCGGTTTACGAAGTTTTAAAACTTCCCCGACTGCTGTGATCACTAAATAATTATGCAGGTTGCCCGGTGCTCTTTTTGCCCGCCGATCCGCTAGCGGATGGCTTGTAGCAACCACTCGAGTAATTGGCCGCATCGGTTTTAAGCTTTGCGAAGAATAAATGAGAATTTTAATGTATCGCCTGCTACTTTCCCAAAACGGCATCTGAATTCAACTAAGAAGTCTTATTTCAACGACGCATTTTTGACACAGAAGCCACACAACTTGATTTCATACTTTTAACTTGATCTGTTTGCTTTCATTTTGTTATAACATTTAATCCACACACATATTGATTGTATTAACCGTTTTTAAGTGGTTGTCAAATATCTTACCATTGCCTTAGAATATCTTGCAAATATTGCAGCACTAAACTAACTAGAAAGGAACAAAATTCATGTCCAAAATGTAATGTTCCATTGTGTTGCAGCTCTTTATTTCATGCGGTTTTACCAGAATAATTTAAAATGATGCATTTGGTAATGTACATTGTATTTGATTTTTCTATCACTTATTTCACGCATAGTTAATATATTTTAAATTTCATATAACTAATAACAAATAGTTTTACAAAAATGCATATTCATTAGTGAAATTATTTGTATTTCATTTTTTTATTGAATAAGTTAGTAAAATGTCATTGCTTGTGTTGGGTGGTGGTAAATATGTTCATATGTTAAAAACAACAGTCACAACAACAAAAATTTAAAAATAATAATTTTTTTTAAATCATAGATGTGTTTTTTTCTCTCTAAATATGGAGAAAAAAGTAAATTTTGAAAGAAAATGGCCCGACCCTTTAAAGAGTTAAGACATCCAATTAAATCAAAAATGTAAATTTGGATGTAAATTCGCATTTTTTTTTTCAGTTTAAAAAAAAAAGGCCCAGTGATATCTTTATTTCGTATCTATATCGATTAGAAACCAAGTTATAGCAAACGACATGTAAGTAATGCTTATTTATAAGCATTTAAAACTTTAAATTCATTTTTTGAGAACCGAGTTTTTTTTTCATACTTCTACTGTACAAGTATCGTCATATTTCAAAAAATAATCAAGAGGAGGAAATTTATTCATTATGTTTTGCAGAATGTCCTGAATTTTTTAAACTGAAATAAAAAAATTTTGTCTAATTTTTAGCAATAAATTATATTGTTTCTCTAAAGTTTCACAAACGTCCTGCTCTTTCCTGCTTTACATTTTTTATTCTAATTTGATAAATAAATCTAATTACGATTTGGCTCGAGATATTTAGAATACTGTTCTTATATCAGTTGATACCAAACTACATCCTTCAACATGTTATTATTATACTCGGTTACAATACCCTAGCTTTGTTCCTAGCTTTTACCTTATCTTTTTTTTTCAACAAAAATGTAGAAAAGTAAAAATAATTGGATCAATAATCTTTGCATTAGTTTAAAAAAAGACATTGTTTTAAAAGATAATTAAAAGTATGTTATATAAATTTTAGAATGAAAACTATCAAAGAAACTGTATGTACCAGAACAGTGAATTCATTTTTTGTTAACATATGTATTGAAATTTATCATTAGAAATGAATTTTGTAGTTTTTTTCGTTCTCTTAAACTATTCATATGAATCTTGATAGAGATGTATACTTATTCTACTTTTACAAAATGCATTTTATAATTTTTTTCATTCTCTTAGGGAATTCACATACAGGTGACTACCAAAATAAAGAAAATACCTATGAATAAAACTGAAATGTTTCAATGCGCTTAGTGAGCATTAAAATATAATAATAACTACCAGTACTTTTTATAAATAGCAATGTATATATTCTGGTAGTATGTGTTAGCTTTTCTGAAGTTCTGTAATTCTTGGAATGTTTTTTTAAAAAGCGTAAAATGTCAGACTCCTCAGATTTTCAAAAAAGCCAAATTGTAGGAGCCCTTCTAGCTGGAGCTTGATCGAAACATCCCAACTTTTAGGCGTTTCTAGAGACAAGATCTTTAACGATCTCTTTCCGACAAAAAAATATATATATTGGGCTGAAAGAGAAGGTCAAGCAAACGGGTATTGAGGCGGATTGTATTATCTAAAAAGAGAGCAACTGCAGTAAAAGGGATAGTAGAGATCAATCCCCATCTGGATCAACCAGTGTCAGTGATTATTGTTAAAAAGCACTTTCATAAACAGAGCATTTATGGCAGTGTAGCAATTCCCAAACCACTTGTCACAGATGTTAATGGCAAATGTCGTCTACAGTGGTGTCACATTCATAAAACCTGCTCGATTGGCAAGTGGATGAAAGTAATATGGTCTGACGAATCGTATTTCAAACTTTTGGCTGTATGCAAGAAGACAAGAAGTAGGACGGGTGCACGTTTGGAGTACACCTGCAAAATCGCGTGATCGCGATTGTCTCATTCCAGTTGTCAATCATGGAGTTGAATCTGTCATGATATGGACAATCATAACGTGATTTTCTGCTGGACCAATCATAATTCTAAAGGGAAAGATCACTGGGAGGAAATATAGAGAAATTTTAGCTGACTAGGTACATCCTATGATGCAAACTTTGCTTAAAAGATGGAATTTTCCAGGCGGATAATGCGACTATCTACACAGCGAGACTTGTTGGGTAAATGAGAGGATGAAGTTAAATATCTGCTTGGCAAGCACAGTTAACCGACCTCAATATAGTTGAACAGATATGATCAATTTTAGAGCTTTCAATACGGAATCGATATCCTCCATCGGCATCTCTCCGAGAACTTTCACAATATCTACAAGAAGAATGGTATAATATTCCTCTAAAGACTATTCAACATTTGTATGAATCGATTCCAAGGAGAATCCGACCTGTATTACATGCCTAAGGTTGTCCTACACTGTATTAATAAAGGATTCTTTATAAATCTAAGGTGTTTCCATTAGCTAGATAACCACCTTTAAGTCCTAACCAGTGATTATGCTTGTTCCACTTTGACAAAATGGATTTTATAATTGTTTCTCTATCTCGAGGATCTATATAATCCCTCATTTAAGGATCATGCTTTTTTTATTTTGATAAAATACATTCTCAGTTGTTTAAGCTTAGTTGCAGCTCCAGTCATCCGCTCGAAAGTGGGGAGGGGGGAAGTGAAGGTGAAAACCTATAAGTTCAGAATGAGTTTTCGTACAAAGTGGACCACGGGATACATCCTTCTCGACTGAGTAGAAGACAAAATTCTAGTTTCTAGGATTATTTTCAAGTTTATTTTCTATTATGGGGTGTGTGATTTACTAGTGCAATTTACAATACCTTATATAATTTGTATTTATCAAATAATTTTATTTCTCTTGTACATCTATATCTTTGTTTAGTTTTGTAACGAACTATTTAAAAAACAAAAAAAAGTCCGTTTAATTTATTAAAACACAAATAATAGTTTTTTTTCACTAGATTGTTCCTTAAGTCCTAACTGAGACAAAAAAGTTTAAACTGCTTTGACAAAATAGATTTTACAGTTTTATCACTCTCTTTGAGTATCTAAAATGGATTCTTCAGTTCTTTCACTATGTTGGATAAGCCTTAGCTTAGAGTTAACGTTTGTTGTACTTTGACAAAATGAATTCTATAATTCTTTCTCTTTCATAATATATCCGTAACGGGAGATATTTTTGCTTCTCTTTAACAAAATCTTGAGTATTGAAATGAATCAATAGGTAATAAATTGTATACTGATTGGCAGATATTACAAATTAATGGATTCCATTTCCATTTAGCTTTTGCAGTCTCAATAATCCAAGTACACTTTTAAAATAAGAAATTTTAAACGGAACAGTGGAAAATCTTTGCTTCAAATATAAGGACTAAAATCAGTGGAGATTCTAGACAACAGTTATGAAAAAATTCCACGCTATTAATATGTATTTAGACCAAGTCATTAAATCTTCATGCATATTTACAATTATTATAGAATTTTAATTAAGAAATTCAGTAATGTATATTTTGAGTCTTGAAACTCTGTAACTTAAACAAAAGCTATTAAATTTTGTTTTCGTAATTTATTTTTAAGATGCATGTATGTGACATCATTAAACGTAAATGCGTTAGCTCGTAGATTTCTAAGAAATGTCAGTTTAAATTATTAGAGACTATTTCCATATTTCAACAGTTATTTCAAGTCTATATTGATTCAAGTTCTGACTTCTGCTCGCAAAAACTAATCAACATTTTTTTGCTGTAGAGGGATTAAAAATCATAACAGTTTATTTGACCAGACCTAAAAGATTTACAAGACTAAGTTTAGGTTTGTTTTCAAAAACTGATGGACAAAAAAGTATGCCAAAAATCAGATTTCTTTTCAATTTTCGCACTTTCCATCACTAAGAAATAACTTGAATTAAAAACAAACAGAAACAAAAAAAAATTAGTAGTATTTTACAATGAGTGGATTGACATTTGATATATTTCAAAATCTGACTCGATTTCAACTTAAAATCTTAATCCTTTAAACAGTAATTTAAAACCCGACAAAAAAAATTGCTCACCTAACTTCATTTTGAAAAATCCAAGACAACAAACCTAGCCGCTGTAATAAGAATGTCAAAAGAGACACCAGCTCAACTGCAGAGTGTTCAGAACTTTCCTACCATTTTTTTTAAGCTCAAGAATTCTTTTTATATATTTATGGTTTGCATACCTCAGTGAAGGGGTCATTCAAAATGAAAGCAGCACCAAAGATAGAGGGAAAGCAAGAAAGACAGAGAAAAAAGGTAACAACATGGAAAGGTAAAGGGAGGGTAGGAGTCAAATCAAACTATGAATAATTCAAAGGCCTTATGCTTCAGCTTGTCTTTTTCGTTTGCTAGGGAACCTTACGGCTATTCTTGGCGAAGGAAAAAAAATAAAAAGAATAAACAAATAAATAAAGAAAGAAAAAAAAAGAACGATGATGGAATTTTTGAAAGGCCCAAGGTATGTATGTACATGATAATCGAAAGGCTGCGAGAATTTTTACTTTTAAACAGCGCGATCGAAGGGAGGCAAGCACCATTTTTGTTTCTTGCTGTTTTCTGTCGGAATTGTTAACTTCGCGTCTGTTTTACAAGCTGAGTGACAAGGTGTCCTAATTCAAATGTTGTTTCGTTTTTGACTGATGTCTCCCCTCTCTCCTTCATAAAATAATAATAAAAAAGCATCCGTTTATATTATTATATTTAATTTTTTTAAAAGGTATATATACATTTATTTTTATTGCTTATTTTTCTGAACCTTGTTTTTAATATCAGACGGAGCAATTACTTGAGTGCAGTTGTTAAATATTAATGTAAGACCTTGTAAGAGATTCTGTTTCTCACGTCACGTTTACTGTCATAAGTTCGTCCTAAAAGTTTGTGAAGAAGATGGCTATTTATTTATGCATTTGCTAAACTTATCAAAGTTTTTTCTGAAGAAAAAACTTTATATAAAATTATTAAAAAGTATGATATTGCTTTTTATTCAATATTTTTTTTCATAAAGCATTATTTGCATTAATTTATAATGAATTAATTAAACATCCGATATATTTAACACGAATTCAAGTACTTTTTATTTTCTTATATACAGAGAGAAAACATTAAGATTGTCAAAAGATCCGAAATCGAGATTTTGACGCATCTCCAAATTTTAGATCTCCATGAGAGCAAAAATACTATTGTGATACTATACCTACATACATATCTGTCTGTATATGAATAAGATAACGTGGTCTTGATTATACTCCAAGATGACCTGCTTACCGAAAGGATGTAACACTTTATAAGTAACCGGGGAGAGGATAAGAATATGATAACAATTTTTTTTAATGACACGGAATGAAAATTGGTACATGGAATTGTGACAACAAGTTTTATCAATAAAGTAATTCTTTGCTAAGGCTTATTAAATTACACTTTAGAATTTTTATTTACTTCGTTCCATCAATCGTATAATGCCAAAATCGTGTTGCTAAATATCACGAAAAGATGAAACTTGTACAATCAATAAATAAACAAAGATTATAAAGCGTTATTTAAAATGTTTAGTTTATAACTGTCTTTTTTCCTTAATAATATTCATCATTGTCTTTAACATACCTGTAACATCACTATTTTCATGGTTCAAACATTCTTAGAATCCTCAGATATCAGAAACTTAAGCTGCCTTATCGTTTTACATTTTACCATTACCATATTGTTCTAATTCCACTTTTATCCCAAATCGATGTTTAAACTATTTATTATATCCGTAATAAAAAAGGATATCACAGGAAATTAAATCTGATGAACAGAGAAATTGATATAGCGGTATGGGCTGATTACGATTAGAAAGTTGTAAGTAATCATTGCTGAATATGCAGGACTTCTTCACGTTTAATTTCTCAATCCCAAATTTTTCATCATAATCAAAAAGATAAATGATTGTCCGAATTCAGTAAAACAGTAATAATTCCTAACACGCACGTTATTTTTTATCGATGTAAAAAGTCAACTCTTCTCTTCTTTACAAGTATCGATTCAATCCAGTAGAAAAATTTGTTCCATTCAATGAAGTATCTCTATTAACTTTTGTTAATGTTTCATAAATCAATTATTTTTTCCAAGTATCAATAAAAATTTGATGCCAAACTAGTTCTTGAATCTTTCAGCAACTATAACATCGAAAAACAGTGTGTCACACACATACGCAACCAACGGAGTGATTCTCTCGAAACTTTCTCTTATGCTCTTTAATGAATGCATTTGCTTATTATTAATCATAATAGTGTGATTTCCGGAGACCTATAATTAGTGATCAATCCATGGAATGCTATTGATACACCCACTGAAGTGGTCACACCAAAATTTTTTCACATACTCTCCATTAAATACCCTACGTAAAATTTTGGACAACGAATGCCTTCAACGAGGTATTGAGTAAGACAAGGAATACATTCAATAAGTCCAAATATAAATTAAAATCCTAAAAAAGAAAATTTAAAAAATTGAAACTGTATAATTTATTTTTGTATTATAATATTTTTGAAAGATATCTCCAAAATCCAGCCTTTTTTGTATTAATTAAAATTTTAAATAAAAGTGCTTCGGGGGATTTCCACTCCCTGAAATAAATATATATGACGTTGATGGAAATAGGTCAAACAATCTAGCCTGTAGAGCATCAGCAAGCATGCACATTCATCTTTCTTATTAGTAGAGATATAATAATGACATTTTTACTTTTCATACTATTTTAAGTTTCTTCCCTTATTAAAAAATTATTTATTTCTAGAATAAATAAACTTTTATGAAGAATTGATTTAACTATATCATCTCAAAAAGTTGTCGATTTCTGATTTGGCCAACTTAGGATTACCAAAGTTTCAAAAATTCTTTTTAGTCTAAAGAATCTCAGAATCGGCCTCAAGCCCAACTTTTTTCCCCCATTCAACGCTCATGACTAATTCGTTTATCTCCGTTTACATAAACGCTTTGTCTCTCAGTCCTTTCGTACCTCAACTGACAAAACCTCGATTCTCTTCAATCTATACCTAACAATTTAATAATGGCGGCCAGGGTTTGTTTTCATTCCGGTTATAAATGCCCTTCGGTCCAAATCCCTTTCGAGGCATGCATCTATCACGGAACGATTTGCGTCTGCCCGGGTAATCGCTGTTCGCAATGCAATTGGAGATGCTCGGGTAATAAATATTGGTGGAAATTATTATCTCGAATTGAGCTGTGCGCGTGCACCAAGAAGGAAAAGGGGTTGGAAAGGGAGCCGGGATAGGAATAAAGGAGATTTCCGCGCCATGCATGTCGTTGTTATTGATTGGGCACTTAAATAATTTCCGATGAACATGGTTTTGAAATGGAGAAAGCTGGTGGCAATATTTGTGCTTCCTATCTAGGATTTTTAATGGCTATTTTTTGGTGCTTTGAACATTTTACTGGCTTGAATGAAATCATAGATGAGACATAAGTGGAAAATGATGGTTAAGATATTGAAAATGTACAAAACGTGTTCCGAAAAAAAGATAGTTAAATTCCTTTTAGATTATCAAAATCAAGTGGCAGTGTTCTTTAACCTTGTAAAATAATACAAAAAAGTACAAGCCAAAATTACAACACAGGCGTATTAAAGTAATCTTAGATTGGAGTCAAAGAGTTGAGTCATGATCAGTCGATTCGATTCCCTGAAGGTCCTTCATGTATGGGCCTTGTCCCTCTTAAATCTGTCGAAGGTCAAACATTTCCCTTTGATATGCGAATCCGGTGAAGGTGCCATTTAATTGAGTTACGGTCAGTAGCCTCCAACCTTCTGAAGTTCTGTGTATATAGGAACTTCGTGTCTCTTAAATCTAGCGAAGGTCAAATATTTCCCTTTGATATAGAAATGTGGAGAAGAACCCGTTCAGTCAAATCATAATCAGCTACATTTGAACTTTTTACTTGTTTGATGAAATCGTGGATGAAACCTTAGTCAAAAACGATGTTTAAAATATCAAACATCTACAAAACGTATTCCGAAAAAAGGATCAATAAATAATAGATAATAATAAAAGATCAAAATTAAGTAGCCATGTTCTTTATTCTTGTAAAATAATACTAAAAAATTACAGCCAAAATTACAATTAGGACTTCAAGCGTGTTGAGACCATTCTGGAGTCAGAATCTAAGAATTGAGTCATAGTCAGTAGACTCCATTCTTCTGAAGTCATGTGTATGTATATGGGCTTCTAAATCTGTCGAAAGTCAAGCATTTCCCTTTCATGAGGAATTATGATGAAGGATTCGTTCATTTCAGACGTTCAATAAAGTCTTGATCAATAGACTCTATTCTATTGCAATTCTTGTGGATATATGGGCCTTGTGCCACTTAAACTTGTCGTAGGTCAAACATTTCCTTTAAATATGAAAATCTAGTAAAGGATTTCAAACGTTCAATTGAGTCATGATCAATAGACTCCATTCTGCTGAAGATCCTGTATGCTTAGAGTTTCTTAAACCTGTTAAGGTCAAACATTTCCCTTTAATGTGGAAATGTGTTAATTTAATTCAGTCATAAAAAGTAGACAACATTCTTCTGATGTTCTTACGAATATATGGCCCTTGTGCCACATAATTTGTCTAAAGTCAAGCATTTCGATTTTAATGTGGAAATCTGGTGAAAGAACCACTAATTCAGACGTCATTCTCCATGTCTGAATTCCACCCAAAATGATAAAATTCATTCGATATATATTTATAATACATATAGATTTAAAATAGAATTTATTTAAACTAAAATTTAATTGACACAAAAAAGGTCATGATCAGTAATGGTGGTTTAGTGAAAATTGCAAAAATATTCATCGGATGTCTGATCCTATATGCAAAAATTTGTTCAGCTCTAATTTCATTATAATGACTAAGTCTAGAAATTTGAAGAACCACATACGATCTCTGTGCTACACTCAAACTAACAGTATCAATTACGACTTGCTTCTGAACATATTAGTGATTCTCACCACTTACGGAGAATGGAGTGTGTTTAATCTGGACAAATTTTTGCATATACATTCTTCCTTTTATTATGCGCCTAAATGCCTTCATTTTATCTTAGAAATGTGGACATTTGAGCAGTAACTGTATGTATCGTTCCTCATTTTTTCTTGTATCAAAATTTTAATATCCTTTCCTACTGGCTCACGGAATAATTTCAATGAAAGATATTAATTTTACAAAATCAGTCTTCAAAAAGAGATTTAATATCTGTTAACAATAGCCAGAGATAGATCCATACTAATAGTTTAATTCAAAAATAGTTATTTAATCGATAAATAATTGTTTAATCAAAGATCGTCTCTATTTCGTCCTCTTTTTTTATTAACTACCTTATCGGTTATTAATAAAGGCCCTCCCCAAATTAACGCAAGATTTGAATTTGCGATTATTCGTGTAGTAAAGTATTGGTAATACTATTAATAAACTATCTGATAGATGATAGTTTAGGGTTATTTAAAGCAGAAAGTTATTAGATAGAACGTGTTAAAGCAAGATTTGATAATACGAGATAAAAAAAAGAATATAATTTTTTTAAATTTAATTCCTATCTAGGTCAACAAAGAAAAATCTCAGAGCTTGGCTAACTTGGAGACCTTTTGGCAACTTGGGGACGAATTTGGCTTTTTGGCTACCAAATAAAAATCACTGGAAAAATTTAATTAATGGATCAATATTTGAAAAAAAAATTGTATTAACTTGAACTGTCTATTTGAATTTGAGTGGAGGAATTAAAAGTATTTCATTAACAATTGAAAATTTGAAGAAGATACAAATAGGGTGAGTGTGAAATAATAGTAGGAATTGAAAAATACTTTTTTTTTTCTTTAAACTGTTGTATTTTTATTGAAAAGTAAAGTATACAAATAAGGTTTTGTATTGGATAACACATCGTGTGAATGGCTTCCATGGCTTTCTTGGTATATGTGCACTCTTTTTTCACAATCTTCCATGACCATTTTGCATAGGTGTGGTTGGACTTCGTTGATGTATTGCTCATTTCCTTCATCAATGCACACATATTTGTGGATTCGTTGTCATAGACCATCTTCGACTTCAAATAACCCCATAAAAAGAAATCTAATGGTGTTCAGTCACACGATCTGGGGGTTCAATTCTCAAACATTCAAATTGTAGCCTCCAGACCTTCATAAATTAAGTTGTTCTATTGCGTAACGCTCCATTTTTACTAATCCTTATCTATCAGCTGTCAAATGGTTTTTCTAATTGGATTACCAACACTTTACTTTGCGAAAGGTGGCAAAATTTTCCTCCATTGGAAATAAAGTACCACATATATTTTTTGTTTGAGAAAAGTGAAAGAGATGTTTACACATGATGAATATTTCGTAATATCACTATTAGTTTTAAACATTAATCGCTGAAGAGATAGTTGTCCGTTACAAATAATGCGTTATAATGCCATGCAATAATAAAGGGAATAAGCATTAATAAGCAAATTTCAAATACTTCTCTTATAAAATATAGTTTTTCAGTATTATGACAGGTTTCTCTAAGTGAACAGCGTAATAATGTTATTCGCGATTCAACAAATAATTAGTATTCTTAGAAAGTTTTATGATGCACATTTCATGATAAAATTGTGCAAAACGTTTAAATATCTTCATAAATGACCATTTTATATCTCAGACACCGTGAAAGTATATAAAACCAACATATATTAAATGCTTTCCATATAACACATGTAAAGGCTTAGATTAGCTGACACTTAACAAAATCAGAAACTTCTATCAGATTTTTCTCCAGTCTCAAAATGCCTGTTATTATTGTCTTTTTAAAAAATTGGCATTACATTTTAAATTCAAATACATATAATAGCATAGTGCTTTCATTTGCTCTTAAGCCTCTCTTATTTTTCATTGGCGTCGGTTATTTTGTACATAATTTGAAGTTGAGATTTACAATACATTCGTGGCAATGCTTAGAAAAGACAAAAAAGTATGGTACAATTTTTTTTCTTTTCTTTCTTTCTTTCGCTTTTCTTTCTTTCTTTTTTTTTCATATCTTTATGCTATTATTGTTGAGTTTTACATGACTCGTACTGAAAATAAAGAAGAGTTATTTTGAAACCACAAGAATAAAATATGTGATTCTTTTGATAACGAAACGTCTAATAATATAGAGATATCGCTATCCGTCTTTAAGAGAATGACATTGAAAATTTTCGGTTCTTTGTTTTTCTTATTTTAATTGCTTCAGGTTCCATTTGCATATAACTCTGTCTTTAAAAAAAAACTGTGTAGCAGGACAAGAGAATTTACTACTTCATAACCAAACATTTTAAAGTATTTTTAAACAACAATGGCAAATATAGTATCCCTTAAATAAAAAAACTTTATTTACACAATCGGCTTAGCTTTAATTATGTTATGTTAAGACCATATACAATTTAAAATGCAATTTTAATTACTTGGTTGTTCCAAAAAATACTCGGATAATTGTTAAACTTAATTACTATGATTTTTTGCTCACGTAAACTAGTTTCACCCATTTAACCTTCAGCAGAGGAAAGCAAACTTTGAAGAATGGCAACACTATTAAATTTAAATTACTTTCATGTTTTTGAAAAGCTTTAATGAAGATAGTCTGATAAATAGGAATCGCTTCAAGCACACGAGCCCATTTTTCACTCGAAAAAGCACAGAAAAGTCTCTAATATCATAGTCCAAAGTAATCTAAACCAGCAAAACACTGGAACTGAAATATATGCAAAATTCTTTTTCTAATAGAAAAGCAGAACTTTTAGGTAACGGTTTTTGGAATAATTTTATACGTAAACACGAGTCGTGGTTAAGATACGTGCTACAAGCACACTCCAAGTCATAACGAACTCCATCTCTTTTTCAATTCGCCAGAAACACACCAATTAGACAAAAGTTGCCAGCATTATAAAAATGTTCCTTCGAAGCATTTTAAAGGGGGAAAGGAAAACTTTGTTCGAAATTCCATTTTAAAGCAAACAAACAAACTAAACGCATACAAACACGGTGATAGATATTTTTTTCCCAACCTCTAAACTCGCCTTGGAAAATTGTGTACCCACTTTTAAAAATGAACCTCGAACCGATCCAACCCAATTGCATATTCCGAAACACTATAACCCTTTCTGTTAATGAGTTGCAAGTTATTAATTAGCTGGGGTGGCAGAATCTAATTAGTTGGAATTTTATTTCTTGGGCCTTTCCTCCCCTACCCTCCCTGGCTTCTCATCTTCCAACGTGATTCCCTCCCCCCTTGTAATATTGAGGGGAGGGTGGGTAATGAAGGATGTAGGTGGGGGTGCAGCAAAAGATTGGATTTCCGCTTGTACTGGAGAGGGAAAGAATTTTTTGAGTTCTCTCTCCTCTAAAACAACCAATTCATTAAAGGAAAATTCTGGCTCGCATTTTGAAGTCGAACAAAGCTTGTACCCAGGCTCCCTTTTCTCCTTGTTAGCTTAGAGGATCAGGAAAAATACATAAATGGCTTTCTCTCGACATACTTGATGAATTAAGTGGGGCCTCCCGCGCTTTGTTTTCAATGGTGATGAATTTACGATGACTGATTTTGCTGCAAAATCAGCAACAAGCTGCAGTGAATTTATTACTGATTTTGCAGTAATGGGGCACGTTTGTTTTTACACGCTCATCATATTTGATCTCGTTATTATGAAACTAGCCTACTTCACGAATCTCTAAAAAAATAAATAAACCAATCTGTAGTTCCTTCCTTCAAATTTCAATTAATCAGAATCAATTTTTGTGCAGTTGTATAAAGTGAATTGTTAGATCGAGATAATTAAATATAACATTTTAGATTATTCGAAACACGATTTCTTTAAATACGCCTGCAATTCAATAAATATAAAACACAGTACACTCCCGAGTAACCGGTTCTTGACTATCCGGCTTTCGTTTTATCAGCTTAGTTTTCTTTTACCGTTATTAAATGAGGAAGGCAAGGAGTCTATAATAAGGTCTTTTTCAAAACTTAAAAATTGTAAGATTTGACTCATATCATAGGTTCACCTTTTCATATCTGTACAGTCATTTTTCAGCGAAAAATAAAATGATTTTCAATCAGTTTTCTTAAGAACTAGATAACTTTTCTTAAGAACTAGATTAACGTTAACACTTTATCAATGTTTCTTGCATTTAAGTTGGCCATTACAGAATTTAAATTAAAATGTGGGCAGTTTATGCCATTTAACTTATTTTTTATCAAATAAATTCTTGAAACGTGCATAGCAATATATAAACATATATAAACTACTAGAACAGAACCTTTTATTTGAACTTGACACAGTATCGGCAATTGCTTCTACAATTCACCAAGCCCCTGCTGCTTTCATATTGTGATAAAAGGAGAACTTGGAACTCAGTAAGAAGTGAGGCAATCTGTATTATAACATTAGTTTTGGTATAAAAGCTTTGTCTTTTGGTATTGGTGGATCTATCCGGCTTTTTTGTTATCCGATTAATCATTCAGCTACATTAGACCGGATACTCGGGAGTACACTGCATATGATTGATTTAGAATAGTTTCATTATCGCAACCCTATTACAAAGTAGCCGATTTTTTTATTGCTTATAAAGGTACCATCCATGCAAACATTATTTCTAGAAAGCCCGTAAGAAGAACATAACATGTCCGTAGAAAAAACATAGCAAGACTGATTGTACATCTAATCAATCTAAAATTTACAATATATCTTAATGTTTTTTGCCACCTAATTCTCTGAAGCGAAGGAGTTCTTTTACAGAAATTATCTAATAGTTTTGCAGGTACAGAATTGTTTATACTTTGACATCTACAAGAAGTCTATCCATAAATTTGAAATGAATCGCAAAATTAAAGAACCATCTTTAAACATTGGTGCAATTTCACCAATTTGTATTTTCCATAAAATCTCTTGACCTCTAGGTACATCAACAAGGGATTGTTTACCCAGAAGCACCAATATCCCTTTTTGAGATAAATCATCAAAATATTTGTTATGTAGTTCAAAAGCACCCTATTTGTAGTTCAAAAGCCCCCAGAAGCACTCTACTTGTTTCTACAAGTAGAAACCTCGACCTATCTCCAAAACCTGTACCAATTTCGTAGATTTTTATTTTATTTGAAAGTTTTTGATATTTCGATAAGTTACAGTATTTAGTTAAGTTACTACCTTTAACACTATTCAGTTTTGAGAAATTAAAACAAATCCATATTACTGACTCTCCGTATCGCCCGAAGGCACTCGGAAATAAATATTGAATGACCGGACCATCGCTACAGCAACATTGTCTGGAACTGTGGTTGAGTCCTAAGGGCCATCACTGGCGCTGGTACAACCCTCCTCTTAAGAAGTATCTCCTGTCATGGGAGTAGTCACATCCCCCACCTAAAATGTACCCATCGAGTTGGTGAGATCCAATCACCATGCCAGCAGCATCTCATTCCTAATTACGAGGATTAAAGCAAAGCAAAATTTTGGTAAAATCCATTCCACCACTTCAGGAATTAGAACGATTTTTTAAATTTTACACACCGACTAACATACCCACGTCGCAAACATAAACTAATCAAAATATTCCATAAGTATTATTGATTCCATATTATAAAAGGCATAGTTCATTAAAATTTCCAAGAATTAATTAATTATTTTTTAATAATATATAAGAAAAACGACTGGTCACCGAAGGCAGATAGTTAATATACAAAGAAACAAATTTATTGATAAGATAAATTACTAAAATGTTTTTGATACATTTTTCCACATTTTCCCTTCAAAAAGGATACTATTGTATAATGCATTAATAGAAAAATTATAATAGTTAAGTGGTTAAGACCCAAGAATTCCAATTTTTTTTACTCCAATTTTTTTGACAAATAATTTGAACTTTCGCGAAAACTGTTTTTAATTCCTTCCTTCTCAAAAACAAAGATGCTATTTTATATTTTCGAAGAAAGCTTATCAATTTTCTGATTCAAAATTAGTGAAATGTTTTAAGATTTTTCCATGTTTATTTCTTAAATAGTGATAACAAATGCCACTAATATTTTCAGTCACTCTTTGCGTCTTCTTTCTGCATTATACTGAATCATTTGCCACACTTGAAAAAATTAATTATGAGCGCAGATTTAACTGTTAACTGTAATGAAGAAAACTAGAATTAGAAATTTAGATTCATTGAGTAATTTGCCACAGCTTTGATGATTATCAGATTTTTTTTCCTAGTTATATGAAAGATACTAGCTCATTTGTAGTTTAAAAGGTAGTACTTATTTAATTTTTTCAAAGTTGTACCAACCACGGATACATTAGCGACTGACTGAGGAACTAACCACACAATTCTAACTTTCAAGTCAAGAACCTATTTTCTAATTTAAAGTTCACAGCTGAATGAAACAAAAAAGCAACAATCCTTCGAAAATAATAAAGTTCACAGAAAACTATGTAAAATATTTAACTGAGAGTTATAGCTACCACTGACCATCCTTTTCACCACTTGCAAACCACCAGTTGGTGCCAAAACCAGCTCTTTTAAAATATAATGATTAAGCAAAATTTCGGTTCCAAAACGCTAGTTCAACCGATGAAACTGAACACGGCAATGACTTCGTAGGCTAAATTAACAGATATTTGAAGAAAAACAATGTTTTAAATTTTAATACTTGAATTTTTAGTACATAAATATGTCTTAAATGGAGACTATAAACTTAATTTCAAGAAAAACTATTTAAATGTGATAATATGGTCACCCTATTAATTGTTAACTTAAATTTCTAGATATTTTCAGCATTTAGACCAGTGATGGACAAACTACGGCTCGCTGAAAAATATCCAGAATATATAGAACTTAAATTTCCCTATTTCCAAAGATTTGGAAGAACGCAGGAAAATAAATGCATTAGTGTAGAAATTGGTACTGTTTACCACTATTTAATGGAATGTATGGAGATCTCAGAGTTAAGGAAGGACCTGAAAATTGTCAATAATGATTTAAGTACAGTACTGATTGTACCAGGTAATCTCAAAACCCTGAAGGATATGATGTTAAAGATTGATAATTTCATTCCAACTGTTTGAGAGTGCTATTGAGGAGAAAGACAGCTCTTTACTACCCCGAAAGGAATGTTAGTTTGACTGTTCGGTCAATGTGAGGTTGGACCATAGAGCTGGGATACTGATAGAGGAAGTGCAACCCTACTTTCGTGTAGGACAAGATAAAAACACGTGACTATGGGACAGAATTTGTGTTAGCTGTAACCACATTCTCCGTTCCCCATTATATTTCAATGGCAGATTTTTTCCCGCTTTTAACTGTTGGAATTTAAAACTTATTTAAGCCATGGTTACCTATTGCTGTGCAATTGGATGCAAAGAAAAAGCTTCTAAGGATAGTCCTTTATCATTTCATAGGTATTTACAGTCAACATATTCTGTTTATATCCATTTTAAGTCAATTTAAAATTTCCTAACATCGATCACTCAGTGACTTTGGTGTTATAACTCAATAATATTTCATAGTTTGGCTCAGTCATTGTATTGAATTTATTTAACATGTTACTAAGTTTCGTTTAAACTGATGTAACTGCGTTATATTTTGTTACTTGCTTTATTTTAATCTCGAATATGTTGCAAGCGCTTGGCTACAAGTTTGGCGGGATTTTTTCACGCCAATACAAGTGTTTACATAAACATTATTGACCGATTAGTAATTGTGTGTTTATTTTAATGCAAATAAAGTTCTTTAAAATTTCTAATATGTTGTTTCTTTTTAACCACAATTATTGTATTATATCGTGGACAATATTAAATCCAATCTACATTTTGCAAAACAATTTTTTATGGCATATTTACCTTATAGAACAATTTCCCTTAATAATGCTTTATTAATAAAAGCGTACAATAAAATCTCAATATTTAATTACAAATATAAATTAATAATTAAAATATTTGTTATTTTTATCATTTTCTTGTTGTTGTTTTTGTGATTTTAATAAGCACTAGTTTAACTGTTAATATTCATTTTGTAAAAAATGTTCAATATTTATAATTTATATTGCAAATATGAATGAAAACATTTTTTTAACAATTTTTTTTAAAAAAAGACTTACATACTTTAATAATCTGTTTTTAAAAAGCTGTTTTTTATCTGTTTGAGAGAATGATAGAAAGCATTTGAGCATCTAATGTAAAATCTTGAAATGTTTTTAGGCAAAGAAAAGAAATAAAATGTTTATTTAAAGAAGAAAAATAATCACTTTTAATTATTGCACAAAAACAAAGTAAAAAAATCTAAATATAATTTAACTCGAATACTTGTGTAATATATATATATATATATAATATAAACTGTTTAGGAAATGAAATAGGATTTATTTTTATAGGATTTCCGGTCGGTTTAACCGGAAATGAAAACCGACTGGACCCATTGCCGGGAAGCAAAATGCTGCGCTGCAGTTTTTGAGTATGCCAACATTTGCGATATGGCGCCAAAAAGGTGTTCTTACTCCCAGATTTTTCTAAAGTCACATGACTCATGTTGGGTACACTTTTTCAGACAGGAAGCAAGCTACTAGCTACTAGCTCCCTCCATTTATATATCAGCTCTATGGGTTGGACAATACTTATTGAGCAGTCGACCACAACAAATCCTGTCAATACTGCTACGTTCAGTGGTGGCGGGGTGGTCGGCTGTATGCAAGAAGAATTTAAATTTGCCGACCAGAGACAATTATAAGAAATACAATAATACTCCATTTTTGTCTAAAAAATATAAATTGTCGGAAATAGCAAATACAGACAGCTTTCAATCGGTAAGGTGCTAAAAGCGGAATTTCTTCGTTAATTATAGCTGTAAATTAGAGCCAACAAACGATATCGCTTTCTCGAGCAGAGGATATATTGGAATCCAATATATGTGAATTCGGTCTCACATGTAGCAGACTACGCATTTTAAGTCCCAGTGACTTGTCTCATTTCCCGAGGTTAAATTTAATACCTTCATTAAATAAAGAGAACTCGTAAGAGTTAAGAAGATGAAGCATGAAAAAACTCCATTTTGAGTTCGAATGCAGATTTCAAGCTTCTGGTGCCTTTAAAACATAATTGCATATTTTTACCACGCTTATCAGCGTAAATTGTGAAGTAATGAGGTCAGATTTGCAGCTTAAATTAATTGTTACTATCTAACAATTATTTCAAGCATTTGTTTCTAAGTATGCCGAAGTTAAGAGTTTTACAAATTATTATCGAAAGTAAGTTTCCCAAAGTTAATATTTCACGCCTAGAAAATCAGTGTTATGTTTCCTTCATCTTATATCTGTGAGCAAATGGTTTCAACCATGAACCTTAAAAAAAAATTTTTTCAGAAGTAACCCGACAGATCAGCATTTCTTCGTTCTTTAGAATTAGTACATCTCACTTCGAGCTTCAATTTAACTTTTAAAAACGAAACTGCAATATCATTCATCTCATTAATATATTTAAATTTTGATATTTGTATATTGTTTTAGCAATTAAAAAAAATTCTCCTGGCCAGCCAAACTTTTTTTTTTTTCGATTATTGGCCAGCCACCGAAAAACTTTTCCATCCTGATTCAGGCAATTTTAACAGTTAAAATCTAAAGTTCCAAAAATTCAATCAGAATGAGGATTGCTCCTACACCAGTATTTTATTAACAGTTAATTTCTAGCGCTCAAAAATTTCTGCAATCAGATTTAACATTGTCCAACACCAGTATATAATATTAACAATTAATTTCTAACGTTACAAAAATTCTGTATTCAGAATGAACATTGCTTCAACATCAGTGCATTTCAAAAGATTCTTGAAAGTATTATTTTTAATGGCAATCGGGATTTAAAAGTGATTTTTTTTTTTTGCCTTGCCTACCAAACTTATACATTTTGTCATCCGAATACCAATGGTTTCCCCGCAAAACTGTGCGGATCTTGCATACACGGCTTTAGGTACATCCCGGTGATTGACAGCATGGAAATGGAAGGGACAAATCACAGTTATATTCCGCATTTCATTCTGGGGTGAGCGCGAGCCGCCGGGGGGATTTTGCAGGAGATTTATGGGCGGATGGGGTCAGAACAAGCGGCCGACAATGACGTCAGACTGCCCATTACACGCAAGGGAAGGAATGGAGAGATAAAAAAAAGAATTTAGGAGGCTCACAGGAATTTGATAAATGGTCACTCCCGCCTACATTCTCCTCCAGTTACAATTGTTTTCATCGGGCACCTTCCCCTGCCAAAGGGTTGCCAAGGGTGAATCTTGAGCGCCAAGCCAGATAAAGATCTCCAACCTCAAGATAGGCCAAATATAATTATTTTATCGATTGCAAGCTAAATGAGATTGACATGTACTCTGTGTAATCATAAGAGAGATAAAATGGAATATCTTCATTTCATCAGTGGCATGTACATTAGATTTTAACAAAGTATTTTTTTAGACATTGATAAAATAGTAATAATATATTTTGAGTTCTTCCTATTGAAAATTTTCTCTAAATAAATAACAAATTAAATATAACGAAATTCACATTTTCTTATGTCTTCAGTTTTTATTAGAGTAAGAGATTTTTTTATTCGCACTCTTTAAAATTAATTAAAATCGCTATTTTATTTTTATTTTATTGATTCATTGCACGAATTTGCAGGTAGACAGAAAGAAGGTCCCCAATTTTTCATGCTAAGATTGCAAAAGAATATCAGACGGGGAAAAAAAACTCGCTAAAATACATTAATATTCGTTGAAAGCCATCATTTCTTGTTGATTTTTCCGAGGAATATAGATATCATTATTTCACGTTTGGGGAAATTTAGGGATATGTGTTGCCTAAGTAATCAAGCCCAAAATTCAAAAACACATAATAAGAAGGACGCTTGGTGTATTTATTAGTCGAAAGAACCCGAAGCAATTCATATCGTTAAGAAATAGTTAAATATTGTTTGACAACGGATTCTTCCGCGCTTTTGCGCATGCGTTAGGACGGATTTAACTGTTCAAAGTAGAGGAGAGAGGAAAGATGAAATTTTTACTATACTTATAATAAAGCTCAATGTGTGTGTGTGTACGTGTTGGCGCTCTATAGGCCAGACCGTTGTACCTACAGCTACCAAATTTGATACATGTATACCTTGAAGGTCGGGAATGTGCACCTCGGAGCCCTTTTTTTGAATTTTTAATTAGAATTTGAATTAATTAAAATTTAAACGAAAATTTCGACGTTTTTCCGCTATAACTTCCAAAATTAGTATCGGACAAACATGATTTTAACATCAATTTAAATATTAAAAAATTAGCTTTCTAATGGTATCAGTGTTTTAATGTTTAGCTCAAGCTTCTATTTTTAACGAATTTTTAAAGAAATATTTTAACCATGTTTTTTTTTAGCACGTGACTGTATAAAATAAAATAAAACAATGCCGGAAGTTCAAATAAAAAAACAACTATCATCGCAAGTCAAATCTAAAGAAATACAACTTTCAGCACGTGACTGGATAAAATAACATAAATATAAAATGTGATATCTTCTAAAAAAATAAATGCAAGGCAAAGGATTCTAAGAAATCGTTTGCAATATTTATATCAATAATTCCATAAATTATCTTTATTTACAGTAAACCTGACTGAATTTAGACAGGATATGCATTGAAATCCCGACTTAATGGCCTATTTCTATAATCGGTAGCAATATCATTAATTAATTTTTTCCCTTTTTCGCTTTCTTTAAAAAACATATTTAACGTTTTGGCAATATCACCGAAAAAAACATTTTTAATATTTTGGAAGATTAATCGATAAATTATTAGAGCATTAAACTCAAAAAGTTTTTCCGAATAAAGTTACCGACTCTTTAACTACTAATAAATGAATCTTTTAACTTTAACTATTTCTTAAATTTTGGCTAAAAAATATATGATTTAATTGGAAATTTTAGAACTCATTACTCATGGCGAACCAGCTGGTAGCCAAAGGCGGCTAGTTTAATAATAAAATAAAATCGCATTACTCGCATGCTGATTTAAAATAATACGGTCCGAAAAGACACGATTTTCACATACACGTGAAAAAAAGTATCTAAAAAAGTGAAAATCCAGGTCAAAGAATGACGAAGAATTCCGGAAATGTGCTCATCCTTCCACATCTCTCACCTTAATGAGATAGAATCCTCAAAAAGTGGTTGTCATAAAATACTGAGACGAACGGTGCTAATAGATTGCTTTCAAAAAATTATTTTGTTGACGTACCTTTTGAATTAAATTGTTCGCTTCATGAGTTTTTGGCTGGACTAAGTTTATATTTTTTCAAAGCAAATATATATGCAGTCGGCATTTTTTTACTTGCATCTGGAGATACAAATAAAAATAATTCTTTGTATTTTTACTTGTGAAATTTTTGTAGAAAAAATTCAAGAATGAATGGCAACACTTAATATTATAGATTAAGAGGACTTAATTCTTTATAATTTAATTACTTCTTCGAGCTTTTAAAATTTGTGCTTTGTAGACTGAAAAAATACTTCTAGATTTCTTATATTCTACAATCTATATATTTTTCGACAAATTAGATGACGCTATAATGACTATATTTTGACCGATCAAATAAGAGAATAGCGTTATAATTTCTTTATTTACAACCTAATACGTAAATAAGAACAACTCTTTCTCATCTAGATTAATACCATGGATTTACTCAACAGTTCAAAGTTAATCAAGAATAGTTCCTCAATCAAATCTGTGAAATAATAATAATATCACAAGAAAAACTAACAGGCTTTTAGCTTATCCGGTTCTCCAGGGGTTAGTTCTAGGAATCTACTGATCTTCATCTGGTAGACCTTAACTGAGAAGCCAAAATCACACGAAGTTCTCTGCCTTCTCCTCAAAACGACTCTTACTGTTATCTCTTTCTCTTCAAAAATCTCACATTTTATTTTCTGTCAAATCTTCGCTTGTTATTTTTACGTATGTGCCCTTGAGATTCCTGTTACCCAATAGCTGTTCAGCAATCCTGCCTCAGTGTTCTCCAGTCGATCGGGGAAATGTCCGTTAACGATCTAGTTAACATAGTTGCCCATTATTATTTCAGGTAATAATAGTATAGTAGACTTTTCCGGAACACAGGCTAATTCTATTCCCTTCACAATGGAAAAAAAAAGTTTAACATCCAGATGGTTTAACGCTCTTTCCCGTTCCTTATTTGGACACAACTAATGACGAGATGCATTAACCCTATTGAAGAGGAGGATCCCTTAACAGGTAGTTTGGAGGCATTTAACATTGTAAGAATGTTAACAAATGGTGACACAATTGTCCAGAAATGTCAATTATCAGGTGTGGTAACGGAGAAAGTTACAAGGCTAATTCTTCTGGTTTTCTCAAGCTAAAAATGCCCATGAAAATGATATAATTTTTGTTTAACATACAGATGGTCATTCAAAAAAAATACTCCCAGACATCGTAATTTTTTTCATATTAGCTGGCACATCAGAATAGAGCCTCATTTTATGATCCTCATGTCTTGCTAGAGGGCTCCCCTTGATACCCATACTCCCTCGAAATCCGACTAGTGTAATGCATCAGCTGCACGCCATTGGAAAATGCTGCTTCTGATTGTAGCAAAATCACAATGAGAAGTAGTAAAAAAACCGAATTAAACTGCATAGAAGGATAGCAAGATAAGATAAGATTATCGTGCAGGAAATACATTTTTTTTGTGTGTGAATAAAGGCCGGATGATTCATGAATAAACCTCACATAATCAGCAAAATTTTTTCATTTAAACGAATAAAAGAATCATAATTAAGACAATAATGTATGAAATTTCCAAATTTTAAAAATATTCTCTTTGATTCTCTTGATTTATTTATCACTTAAAAATACCTTTAAAAATATTTGAGGTAGCCCCCGAATATTTGTTATCATGAGCAGCATTCAAAATAGTTCAATTCAACTTAGATATTAATAGGTATAATGTTATTTCCTTTAAATTGTTAATTAACACTTGTGTCATCACCATTATTTAACCACCTAAAAATATGGTCAGCTTTCCTTGAAGAGATATAAGATATCGCAAAATAAAATTCTCAAAATTGAGCCAACTTTTAAACCACTTTTCAAGAGCAAGAAAAACCAAGTAAAATGCGCCATGTTTATTGATCAATTTTAACAAACTACTTTAGATTTCTATGGGTTTCAGTTTCAGTTTAGTTATATTAACGTCCCCTTGTAAAGCAACACTTAGATTTCTATGGGATTGAATCGATCTGATGTGTCAAGAATATGGTGAAACACTTTTGGTAAGAGAAAGAAATTGCTTATTTAAGGCAATATGCTGTTATTATGAATTTATTTACTTTTTTCCTTGCAATGTAACTCTCATCTTTGAAAAAAAAAGATTTATAGAAAGAAATGTTGGCATTGTCAACAAAATTGGTGACAAAAATAAAGGTTCTAGAAATTTAGGATCTATTTCTATAAAGAACAAAGATCTAGATATTCTCCTGGAAAATTCAATAGCCTGTTGGGAAACCTGTATAGAACCTGGAGGGCTGAAGAGATCCTATCAGTTCTTTTTTTTTCGATCATAGTTTACTTTTATTGATTTTTTAAACTGACGTTTGCTGATTGTGTATGTGTTTTAGATTTCCCCGCTTTTCTTTGTGTACACGCCAGCTGTGTTTATGAAGTAAGTTTTTCTTGTTTTCTTGTGGAATAAAATGTCGTTTTTAATTTATCCCACGTGTTGAGCTTTCTTTCTATGACAATCATGAATAATATCTATATAAAGAATGAATAACTCCATAACTTAAATATAATAACAAATTAAAATAAACACGAAATTTTATAAGTTTTCTCGATATAACTTTATCATTATAACTAATAAGTTGTGCAAATTGGGTGGTTGCTGAAGGCGGCTATTCAATTCTTTTTTATACACTGTACAAAAAATATACTAAAATTTAATAGATATAGATAGTAAATGTGACAAATTTCTTGGAATTAGATCTAATATATCTGTGCTCTATCTCTGTAATATAAGCGTGCTCTCATGATTATCACATCGCATATAGTTGAAGCAGAAATTATCATCAGCGTTTGTGATAAATAATAAGACAGCGGCTTTTAAGTCACTTAATGCCTGAAATTCCGATGCCATTTTTTTTTCTCGAGAATTTTTCATTTTAACGTGATCAAGGTGAATTCAGAAAATTAAATCATTTGCTGCAAGCTTGCTTTATATAAGCGACAATATTATTTGTGATTGTTATTATATAGATTTTTACTTTCTAGTGTACTAAGTATATACAAAAAAAAAAGTAATCATTTAAATAATTTGTTCGGAAGAATTTCAACGTTTTAGGCTTGTCTGGATCCGAAAAACACAGTGTTAAAATTATGTCTCTTTACGAACGCGGTAAATTAAAAACACTTTTAGTTGGACAAGTAAAATTTATTGCGTAATCTTTACACCGAATTTCTAGATTGCTGTCAAAATTTGAACAAAATCCGTTCAGATAACTCTATTTTTTAGGCTATTTAAATACATATGTGCTATACATAGTATAAATGAAGTCTTCAAGCATCTGTATATTTGAACCACAAAAACTCGAGAAATAGTTAACGGATATTGGAGACATTTATACCATTTTGCAGAACATTTATTGGGAAATGTTTTTGTACATTTAAGTCATATCAAAATAATAAAGGGAATTTTATAGTTGCTGTTTTAATTATTCCGTGCATGCGCGAAAACTGCGCATGTGCAAATAGCAATATGCATATGTGATATATTTCTTTTTTTTTACGTCTGATTTTAAACAGCTATAAATATCTCATTATGCCCAAAGAAAAACCAACCTTAATTTGAACATTTTAAGTGCCAAAAAAACTTTGTTTGTGGCTTGATAAGGAAAATGAAGGGGGAAGAAATATTCGGTTAGCAAATATCAGAGAAATAAGGAACTTAGGGAAGGAGCACTTCTGTAGAGCGAAGTAACCATCTCTCTTTAAAATCTCATGAGGAGTGCAAATTATTACTATATCAAATTATACAGAGTTGATAAACAAATGTGGAACAGTGGGTACAATGATTTATTTGTATATCTTTAAATTTTAAAACTTCTTTTCTATTGTATATTTTTAGTAGATTGTTTTGTCTACGTACATATCATTTTTAAATTTTTACCAGTCTAAATATTTCTGTACGCTATAAAAATTGTTTTTAGCTATTTTTGATAATTTCTAAATATATTTTTATGTTTGTTTGATATTGCATGTGTGTGTGTGTGTTAAACGTTTGCCGGCATATAAACTGGATAGTTAAAGAAAACGTAGCGACTCAGATACATGAAAATTAGTTCAAAGTTTCAGCATTGAAAGTGTAGATTCTTATACATTTCGAAAAAGAAAATCTGTTGTTGTACAGTTACCTTTTGTTGATCTGTACATCCACCTGGAAGTAAACGAGGTTGCTCATAAAAACAAAAGGATTAAAACTGATGAGGTCTTGTTATTTGCAATTGTAATATCGAATCAAATTTCTTTTCTATTGCTTAAAAACAAGGCATTCAGAAAAATTATTATTTGAGAGGATTTTTTCAGTCAAATATAAAATAACGAACTAACTCATGTGTAATTATTATTCCAACATTAAAAAGTAACTGTATTAATGATTTTTACTATTTCAGTTTACTTAGTCCTAACATTTTATAATTCAAAATATGTATTTCACATAAATTTATTTTGATAGTTAAGTAATAACATTTTTAACCCTTAATGTGAGTCTAGACGAGTGGTCTGTGAGAGCACTAACGATCTGCGTTCACCTCTATTTTATTTTTAGCACAATTGAACGGATTAGTCCTGTAGCTTCCTGTTTTGTGACTTTTAATACGCACGTACCTTTTTGAGTTATTTTAAAAAGCATCAGAGAATGCTGTTTAAAATAACTCAGTTATTTCTTTGAGCGATGTCTCTAAGATCACACCCTTCTATCAATGTCCCAGGGATAAACAATGTCGCTCAAACTTGGGCCACGAAATATCATCCGATTTTCTGATCCTATTCCGATGCAGTGCTCCAGAGGCTTTTAAATAAAACAGAAAGAGATTTTAGTGACGAGGACAATAGTACAGAAATTTTTTTCGATAAAAGTTCGCATTCAATTGATTCTTATATGTATATTCAAACACACTTTATTTTTCTAGTGATAATATAGCTTGAAAATTTTATAAAAATATATTAATATTCCAAGAGAAATACATACAGAATTAAAAGTTCATTTTTATACTAGTTCTTAAACTGTATGTTCAATATATCTTCGATATTTACGCTATGAAAGTCACACGTCGATAAAAAGAAGTCAATTCTCTATTAATTTTTCATATAATTGTTGAACTTTTCATTATATTGTTTTCTATATATCTTTACACTGGAAAAATATCTATACATTGGAAAAATAAATATGATTTAAAAAGTAATATGCTTTTACAAGAATATTATTTGTAACATGTAATTTGAGAAGAAAATATATGTTTAAACATATTTATTTTTTTTCAATTATAATATGTTTCAAAAAATTTCTAAAATATATCTATAAATCAAAGCTTTTCTCAAAACTTTCTCGAGTATTCATGAATAAATTCGTCAGGGCAGCAAACGCCTTTCATATCATTGGAGTACAATAGTTAGGAAATTCTTTTTGGCATGTAAGTAGTCTTTTTTTTTTTTTAATCTCGCGTATCATCGTTGGGGATTAATTCTTAGCATGCTTCAATAGTATCCAAAAAAAAAAAAAAAATGTGTTTTAGGCACACTATTCACAACCAATTTGAATAAAAAATTGATAAAAAACTGCACTTAGTCACAAAATTCCATACAAAATTTGATATATTTAAGTTTTGAATTGGATTAACATGTTTCTGAAAGTGCACATCGACAGACAATCAAACCGTTGTTTGATTTCGCTCTGCTTTCGGCAGGTTTCCACATTATAGATGTTAAATTTGTTTACTAAATTTGTCTGCCCAGTTCTTGTTTTATAGTTATCGTGCTAATGTCTATTCAAAGAACCAAGCAAATGAATTTCCTCTGAACAGATTTTACTCAAAACTTGACGGAAGCCTATAAGTTTGATGTCAAGTCCGTATACCAAATTTCAAACATTTAGCTCAAAGCGTTTTGGAGTTTCGACTGTCTGAGAAGACACATAAAAACTTCCAAAATTGAGTTTTTTGAGCTCAGGGTGGTCTTAAATATAAGATTCATAAAAATCTTGAGTTCAGATTTTTTTTTGACGATTACTATACATTTCTATATTACTTATATATGACAATAAAAAAGATCCTGTATTGTACAGAAATGGTACTAATACTTATATGACTATAACCTCAACTATATGCTTCTCTCTTAAAGGTATTAAATTAATTTTGAAAAAGTATTAGAGCATTTAAATTTTAATACAGCATTTTACTATATATGAATGTGTAAATGTGACATAATCTAATATTATTAACTAGATGAGCATCCAGTAGTCATGCTACAAATCAAGTCGAATTCGACCATCCATTAGTGGTTAATTGCTTATAATAGGTCGGAGCTGATACCTAAATTTCGAAGTCGAATGGATTCTTCCGCTCAGAACACTGGAGTCGAAGTCACTAAATGAGCCTCTTGCGTAATTCCGACACCATTCGGGGCACAAAACAGTTAATGCTCCAACAAATTGTCCGTGATCGCATTTAACTAATTATGCTATCATGTGCTGTATTCGAGTCAACTCAATGATGCCATTATTGAGAACACAAATATAGAAATTAAATTCGACAATTAGAGTTTGGGTATCTTTTATGTGATTAACAACATGAAAGATTTTGAATAATTTCTCACATTTTTTTAAAAAGTATAATGCATTTTATAGGTACATTAAAACTATGCAATGTAACAAAATGAACTTGATTTTGAGAACATTAAGACAGAGATAATTCCGATGTCAAAAATAAGACAAATAAGACAAGAAAGGGACAAAATAATATACAAATATAATATTAAATCTCTGTTCATTGCAAAGGGTGTACCAAAATTAAAACAAGATTTTAATTTGCCACTGTTCGTGAAAAATTTGAATATATATATATATGGGATGCTGGTGGATGCAGCGTTGAATTTCATTCCACAATGCATGTGTGCTTCTGAACTTGTTGACATAGACCTTTGATTTGAACCACATAAAAAGAAATCAAATGGTGTTAAACCACCTAATCTAGGAGGGGAGGAGGAGAATCCACAAATTTTCCAATTGTGAATTGTTAATAGTTTGTTAACAATTGTTAAATAGTTGTTCAATAAAACTAATAACATTCACTGTAAGAAAATGGTAGTGAAAAAAAAATATTTACTGAAACCTTGGTGTGAGCGAAAGGCACAAATAGTTTATTATAACAATACAGTTTTTCACAAACGTATGCATACTTTGAATAACTAACATAACACATACTAAAATGGATAAAAAAATACAAAAATTTAGAATTTTATTCATTAATATCTAAAAAACTAAGCTTCGCAAAGCAAGGGTTTTTTTTTGTTGTTGTTGTTGGAAAAGCGTGTTTTTTCAGAGAATGGTTTGGTTTAATTAACATCCCGTTTAAAGCAACACTAAGGCTGTTTTGGGAGGGATCTCGTAATTTTGGAGGGATCTCGTGGGTGACTCCTAGCTGGCTTTCCCTTTCCACATCACACCACACCAGAAAGAGGACGTTTGGCCTGATGGATTTATCATGCAACAGATCCCCTTAATGGACGGCTCTTCGGTGGAATCAGATCTCGAACCTGAAACCCTATGGCTTGCAAACCGAGATCTTACCTTCAGGTCACCAAGGCCCCTGTTTTCTCCGTCAATATATTTAGATACATACTACTACTGATAATATTTGAATATTTTTATAATATAATTATATCCTGATTACATATGAAAATATACGAGATGTTAGCAAGTGAGTATATAGAAGAAGATTCTAATGTTTGTGTTAAAAAAAATATCTTTGTGTGTGTATCTGTGTGTAAAATCTCCCTTTTTCCATGCGCACCTATATAGACAAACTTAAAAAACAAAATCTTATCTAACTATATTACTAACTAACTATAACAGAGCCTATTTAACCCAAATCTTCAGAGCCTTTTCCAAGATAGACGAAATAAATTAATGCATGTACAAGAATTGCTTGTTTAAAGTTATGATTAAGAAGTGTTGAAAATACTGGCAATAATTGTCCCGATTTTGCTGAAAACATTGACAAATAGGATTTCAAACAGAGAAATAGAGGCTCTTTAACTTTTCCCAACTTTCTCTTTAAACTGTACGCTGAAGCTGATTCTAACTAAAATTAATTGATTCGGAGGTACAAATATTTAAGTTTCTCTCTACAATAAGAAATTCATTTCAGTAGGATCGGATGCATGCTTGAGTGAGCTATGTGTAAAACAGGATAATTTCTCTCTTCCATTTCTTTTTTTTTTTTTAAGTTTTGAAATAATAGTAGAAAATTATAATATTTGTTGGAATAATAAAAAATAGTTTGAAGTTTTAAAATCTATTTTTTTAATTATAAAAAAATTGTAAATATTTTTTAATCCACTTTAAAAAATTATCAAAAAATTGTATCTAGTTCTGGATTATTTAAAAAAATTATCAAAAATTAAATCTATTTTTAAAAATTAACAAAGAACTGAATTTATTTTTAAAAATTAACAAAAAAATGCAAATTGCCAAACCTTAGGAAAATGTATAATAATTAAATTTATTCAATGATAAGATAACTGCTTAAACTTTAAAACGGTGCAAACAAATCTATATTCTAAAATAAATTTTTGAGAGTAATTTATCAAAATTTTGCTTAATTTTAAATTAATTAGAATTTTTTTAAAAAAACTACTCTTTAAGATGCATATTTGCAGTATCCTAAGTATATATGTACCAAATCCGATAGTTATAAATCAAATGGTCTGTAGAACACATATTCATACCTATACATATACATTCTTTGTGATAACTAATAATTTTATTTAAAAAAATTTAACTACAATTTTTTTGGTGGAATCGGCAAGGAAAAACTTGCTAGAGTAAAACATTTAAAAATTTATCATTTGTCCGAACCCATTACGGAATTTTGATCTTCATTTTAAGAAACTTCAAATAAAGGAACGGATTAAATATTTTTTGGTGTAGGATAAAATCGCCAAATGTTGCTTTCAGAGCCAAATAGTGCCATGTACAAGACAGCGAGAAAGAGGAGGAGAGAGCGAAAACCCTCTTCTATCAAAAACATCCATCTGTCTTCACATAGCACTCACTCCGTTTTCTCTGCTCAGAAGAGAGAGCCCCTCAGAAAGAAAAAGAAAAAAAAGAGAGAAAGCCCTCTTTTTTGATTACTTACTCCACTTCAGAATTTAAGAAATGGCTCTTCTTTCGCTGTTTAGACTAAATTGATTTCCCACTCCAAGAAATTAGACATCATCAAATGCATCATCACTCATAAAGTACTAGAGAAATATGGTCCGCAGTAATTCAATGCCATCCATTAAAATGATTGCGAAAGCCCGCAATGGTCAATGTTCCCCTCAAACTGGCCACTTAAGACAAGTATTACAAGTTTATGCTGTAGTTAAGATATTAGTGAAAGATTCTTCTTAGTAAGTGATTCAGAATTTTCAATGGAATTTTTATCTCCGAGCTGATGATTTAAACGATTTCGGAAGATATATCCGTACTAAGATGAAGTAAAAAGTATTCATAGTATCTTTCTTCTATGCCTACCCCAAAGTTAGGTAAAAGAAAGTAAAAAAAAGTAAAGCTTTGTAATCGATTAAATCTCATATTTCTTATGAGGTAATACTTTTAAAACATTTCATAAATATGATTTTCCCTTACCTTTAATGTACACGGACGTAACAAGCAGGCATTTAAAAAATTATTTTAGACGAATTTGTGTGATGAATTTAAGCATTTGGGTCCCTAGGTATACGCATTTTAAGGACCATTTTTTAAATAAACGACCAAATTAATTTCGCATTTGAAAACTTATGTTTAACATCACATATTAATGATTTTTTTTTTACTTTAGAGACGCAGAAAAGTCTGTTTCTGTTTCGTTATTTTTAATAAGTATATCATAAAAAGTGACTAATATAATAAAATTCAGGAAAAAAAGCAGTAATAGTTGCCAGCAAATGATTTACTTATTTACAAATAGAAACATTAAATTATTCTGATAAATTCTGAGAAAATAATATATTTAAAACAAATATTTTAATAAAAATTAGTTATACCTTTTCTATTAAAATATACTATAACCAATTAAGCTAATAATCCTCATTTCTAATATATATTACCGCATTGAAAAGAAATAGTCGAAGTTTCCATAGCCGAATGTTAATTACACTGTTTTTGTAGTCCAGCGAGCGTGCTTTCGAATCCCGTTAGATTCATAATTTGTGTACATATTTTACTTGCCTTGTTTTTTCTTTATTTCGTGATCCAGAAGATTTTGAACCTTTCTTTAGTTTACTAGATAATTGCTCTGGACTTTTCTTACTGTCTAGAACCGCAGTTTAGCCAAGATATGGCTCTTGCGCCAATAAAACCCAATAGACCAATACTGTCTCCAGAAAAGTATTTTGGAACTTTCCCTGCTGGTATAAAAGTTGAAGATCTCTCAGTTCATCGTTGAATTATTAAATTGGTTTAACTTACACTTCCTGTGTGTTCTTGATTTCTATCTGAGCTATAATATTATACTTGAGTGATTAATTTTACTATATCAAGTAATGGTTTTAATAATTTTGTGTAAACACACTTCATTGTTATATTATTTTATAATTATTCGAATATCTATCATCTGCAAACTTTTTTGGTTGTCATCCAGCCAAATAAAATTTTTAATCAACTGCGAACCCCTTCAACTCAATATTAGGAAGTTTCCCAGGCAGAAATACACCACTGCGTTTAAAAGAATACAAATTTAGCTCGATGCCTCGAGTATGTATTGTATGGCTGTTAATAGAGAAATTTAAAATTGCAATGCATACATAAAAAGAACTTTTTTGCTTGATGTTTACCACTGAAATTCTATATTTATATCCAAAGGTGAACAAATCTTGCCAGTCGTTGGTGCCTATCTGTTTATTCGTATACATGATAATTCAAAAAACACTAGAAGTATGAATTTAAAACAAAATTGTAGACTTACGTTAAAATTTAAATCGATTGAAAGAGAAAAGATACTATTCCAGAATGCTTACTCTATTTTTTTTTCTGTACAAGAAGAAAGCTTAAAACGTACCATAACGTTGAAGAGCGAAAGAACGTGGAGGTAAATATAATGGTAGGAATTTGAAAATATCTTGTACCCTGCCCAATAAGTTTCCTGGAAAGAGAGCTAATTTTACAGAAATAGTAATGGATGCTGCATGGGCGCTGAAAAAGGGCTCCCAGCCTTGGTCACAAACTAGGTGACTATTCGGCAATCTGTCTACAAAAATCAAGGACATGGAATATCCCAGACTATTTACGGGAGTTTCATTTGGACTGAAATTCGATTTTTGTGCTAGAATATTCGATGTTCTGTCATTGAGATTATAAATCCCGAGGAACGAAATCAATGCCGGGGTCCAGGGATTGAGGTCGCTTGCCTTCCCCGTGATCAAGTGTCCCGTGTTCAAATCTCAGTTCGGGCATGGCTGTTCCTCTTCTGTGTTCTATCTGAGAAGTGTGTAAATGTGCTCCCCTGAAAAAAGGAGTTGCGAAAGCGATGCATATAGTTGCTAAGACGTACTCTTGATTCGGGTTGGCGCTACTGAAAAAATAAGTGACTCTGACTCTACTTAGTAAATCGCTGACAGATAACTTTCAGTGGGCTTAGAAAGTGCCACAACAACAACGTAATCAATACTCAGTAAACAAAGCGATAGACATGAATAATTTAATGATGTCTGTTTTTGTAATGCCCAGTCAGAAGTGTGGAAGTTTATATATATATATATATATATATATATATATATATATATATATATACGTGAAATAAGAATAATTTATCTGACGAGCGTCAACATTTGAATTTCTGATATTTAGTTTAGAGTAATGAGATCTACGTGCCATTTGGAGCTATAATAAGAACCATTTTGAATCAAAGTGGATTCAAACAACAAATGAATCTGCAGCTCTATCTTCATATAGTCCATTTATAAAATGTTCGTTACTCAAAGAATTGTAGTATGTTGGGATTTATGTAACTTTTACAAGCCCACTGACAATTATCTGAATTATTATTGGATTTCTGATATTTAGTTTAGATTAATGAGATCTACGTGCCATTTGGAGCTAAAATAAGAACCATTTTGAATCAAAGTGGATTCAAACAACAAATGAACCAACAACTTTATCTTCACATAGTCCATTTATAAAATGTTCTTTACTCAAAGAATTGTGGTATGTTGGGATTTGTGTAACTTTTACAAGCCCACTGACAATTATCTGTCAGTCATTTAAGCTGAGTGAGTACCTATTTTTTTCCGTAACGGAAACTAGGGCCATGAAAAAGGGGGCACATTAACACATCTCAGGGATAGAACACAGAAAAAGAACAACCATGCCCGAACCGGTATACCCAAATCAATGAAAAGACCCGTTACCCCTATGCCAGGACGACGGCAATTAAAAGGGTTAAAAACTAATTCTGTTCTAATCCTTTTCCAGGTCCACATGTCTGGCGGTATTGGAGAGTCATCAAAATAATCAAACCTTGAACTTGTTACCCTTCTGTCCCGAACCCGAGTGACTACCACGTGGCTATCATTACCCTATATGATTGATGTCTTGAGGCCTTTTGGCAACTGAAGAAACACAGGCACAAGCAGTTCGAAAGATTTGTTACTCATAGATTCGTGTGTGAGAGAGCAACACATCTTCTCTTTACAATGAAGCAGTAGCCTATTTCATCCAAGCCTTATATCAAAGAATCGAGCCTGAACATTCTAATACATCAGTGACCGAATTTCGGTGTAGCTGAGATAGATGAGATGAAATGACAATGCTGTAGATAGGATACTGCCCCTTGGTTATGCTCTTAATAATTAATAAAATGATAGACCGATGTACACTTTGCTCTTTGAAATATGACTTTCTATTTCTTTGTTTTAACCTAATCCAAAAGTTAACTAGTTCCCCTCGGAGTAGATACATTTCAATATGCTAGTGTAAAGTAAATCTCTGTACCCAATGTTAGTCAAATATTTCAATATAACTTTAATTAACAGGAAATTCCATACTCATGTTAATCATTAATTCATGTACAGGTAGGTTATGGGAAACTTAAGTGGTTATAGAACTCTTCCCATGCACTTTTCATAGGAAACACAAATGTGAATCATTTTTCCGATGAAGCTTCTCGGCGACTTTCTGTATCCCTATATTGGATATAAGTCATGTTTTTTTAACCCCGACTGTTTAGGAACTCTAAGATGATATTTTCTGTTAGTCAGAAAATTTCACACTTCTGCTTTATCATGAGTCCTTGATTCATATGCTGCTAGAATATGTTAGACAAAGTTCGAATGGAGCCCTTCACTAATAGTCACTAATTTCCTGTGATTCATTTTACCCCAAATGTGAATCTTTTACCACTGAAGCTCATTGGGAAGACAATCTTTTCTTATATATTGAATCTAAGTTAGATTTCTGCAGCTTGAACTATTTAGAAGCTTCAAAATGGCTTTAACTAACAGAAAAATTCCGTGTCCTTGATTCATGTACTACAACGATATGTAAGAAATGGGCGGATTGGACTCTTTAACTGTATTCTCCATGTGATATACAAATGTGGGTCTCTTTCCCCTGAAGCCTACTTGGAATACAATCCATTCTTATAAATTAGATCTAAAATAGACTTCTGTAATCAATGCTAGAGTGCTTCAAAGTCGTTTAAACTAAGTGAAATTATGTTCTGTTTTTCAAGAGTTCTTGATTCATTGAGTTACAAAACATGTATGGTAGTTGTATTGTTACTACCCACTTATCTCCTTTTTTCCCTGTCCATCTGCCCTAAGGTGGAGCTAAACAATTTATTAAACTTCCTAGTATACAGATAGTTATCTGAAGAAATATTAACGAATTGTTCACATTTCGTGTATGTTTTTTATTCAGATAAATATTATTTTCCATGATTTATTCTACGGATAGTGAAGAAACTAGACACATATTTCTTTAAATCCAATATCCACTATGGATTTTTCTTCGCACATTGGCTTCTCCCTGTTAAAAATGGAAGCAATGATTAACTCCTAATGCACCTCGAAAACGACCGATCTTCCGCCGTAGCAGAACACTGCCTCGCTAAGTACACAGCGTTTAAATTCTACGCTACCTCAACAAACAATAAAATTTATTACCGAATAAAAGCCTTAATATATTACTCCAATAAATAAAGTCCGTGTCTGTAGTGACGCAACATCAATTTTCTTCGCACTTAGCCGAACTCTTTGGCAAATCGACTTCTTTGTTTGTCCTGTCAACACGAGACTCCAAGTTTATGGCTCTATAGGCCTCGGCCTGCGTTAATGACGGGATAGGCCCAAGGTAAGCAGCCTTCCGTTTGCTCAAACTGAGCCAGAGCTCTCGAAAAGCACGAAGAGCCCATTTTTACGAGCTTTCCGAGCTTTTAAGACCACTGGATGAATGGATAAAAAGTATGGCTCCAGATGAACAGTCGAGTGTCAATAGTTTGCGTATAAAAATAATTTCGCATACATGAATATTAATTTAAAGGATTCTCTAAGTAAAGCGAAAATTCTAATTGATACTTTGAAGGATTTTATACATTATAAAGTTTAGAGCTGCGAATCTGAACTACGAATTAACGATTTATGATAATAGGATGGAGTACGATTCTAGGATTTTGACCTCGTCGTAATTAATTATTTCCTTTATAATAATTACAGAAATTTCAAATTTAATAAACAGCAGGACTAAATATAACATTTGTGATGATTATTTTAATTTTAAAAAAATAAATTATTCAGATAAGAATTTCTATATTCACATCGGAATAGACGAATTAATATAGCTGAAACAAATACTTATTTTACGCAAATAGAAAGACTTCGCCATAAATTTATTTATTCATAATGCAATATCAAATGTCTTCAAATGCAAAGTGATTATAAAATATCCTTCTATATTTGGAAGATATAATTTAATAGCGGATAAATTTGTTCGAGAATTTTATTGAAGAATATGAATCCATTAAGCCCCAGCTTTTTTCTAAAGCCAGGATTTGCCTTTTGTCTAAAAGAAACTGACAATGCAATATGCGGCACCCAAATCATGAAGCTTGACTATAATATATGTGGAATCCCCTTAATAAAAGTTTATTAATTTAATTGTATATTTGGATTAAAAATAAAAGGCAAATATGAAGAGACTCTATTGGACAGATTGCTCAAATCCTCTTATCATTTAATTTTTAATTTTTTTAATCATGATTAAACATTTTCATGGATAATAGGTATGAAGACAGAGTGTTAAGAATTATCTTAAACTTAGTGTGATAAAAAATAATTGATTTTTCTTTTTTTTTTTCCTCTTGAAGCTTTAAAAAAAGGAATTGCATGTTTCTGGCTGTCTATTTATCAGATAAATTGTATAATCTCAAATAACTTGCTTGATAATTAATAATGGTTCTCTGAATTTAGTGATTCCCAATGCATAGTTATAAATATCATAAAAAAAATCATAAACATGTAAAATAATATCATAAATTTTCCTAAAGTTGGATCTCTGGTCCTCTCTTCATTTTTTTACGTGTGTGAAGCTACCATGACTTAAAGAAGTGGTATGGCACAGTATTGCTCTTAACATTGATCAGGATTTTGTTAGACATTTTATATTTGGATCCTATTAATGAAAGCAGATTTGCAGATGTTGCAATTTTTCAGCAAGATATTATCACTTTATTGAAAATTACTTCTCTAATCATCGTCAAGGATGTAGAGTTATCTTATTAATTTATATTTTCTAGTGCCAAAATAACCCGCAAGAGACTGTATGATCTAGTTGAATGAAGCAATTGAATCTATCGTAGAGACTGAATAGAGATCCTAGATTTTTTTACTTAGGATAAAAGTAAGTAACGATTACTATTGACTTCTTGCGCCATTTCTTTTTCGTGGTATGTAAGGTGTATAAAGGATAGATATTATTCTATACTAGACGCCTTTGGCGACCAGCTGGTTCGCCAAGAGTAATGGGGTCTAAGATTTTCAATTAAATACTTATGTGCCTTGCTCTCTTTATAATTTCTCTGCCAGATATACTTAAACTTCGAAAGTCACGCAACACTGATTCACTAAATTAATGATATAGATGTTGCAAACGATCATAGAAACCTTTGTCTTGTATTTCTTTTTTAGAAAACATAACATTTAATATTTATTTAATTTCATCCAATCACCTGGTGAATGTTACATTTTTTTAATTTAATTTGCAGTCATAGTTAATTTATTTTTTAATTTGAACTTCTGTCAGTATGATTTCAACAGTTTAATAAAAGCTATTTTTTCCCTTTGCTCGTTCATTATTTATTTTAGAAAATGCCACATATTATATTTCTTTTATTTTATCCAGTCACGTGCTAAAAGTTGCATTTCTTTAGATTTAATTTGTAATGATAGTTGTTGTTTTTTAGTTTGAACTTCCGTCAATAAGATGGCAACATGCTAATAAAACCTAATTTTTCCCCCTTGACGTGCTCGTGCAGATTAAATTTTATTGTTTTGTCCGAAATATATTGTTGTAAAACATAGTTAAAATATTTCTTTAAAAATTCGTTAAAAATAGAAGCTTAAGTTATACATTAAAACACTGATACCATTAGAAAGCTAATTTTTCAATCTTTAAACTGATGTAAAAATCACGTTTGTGCGATAATATTTTCGGAAGTTATAGCGGAAAATCGTCGAAATTTCGCTTAAATTTTAATTAATTCAAATTCTAATTAAAAATTCGAAAAAAGGGCTCCGAGGTGCACATTCCCAACCTCCAAGGTATACATGTACCAAATTTGGTAGCTGTAGGTCCAACGGTCTGGTCTGTAGAGCGCCAACACACACACACACATTGAGCTTTATTATAAGTATAGACTAGAGGATTACCATATAAATATTCTTTTTCCTATTGTTAAGAAGAATATAAAAGAAATTTAATAAATTCCAATATTTCAAATTAAGTTGTTTACTAACCATTAGAAAACGACATTCTTATATGTAGCAATGAGACGACATAGCGATTTGAGGAGAGCATCATGGAGTTCTTGAACTCAAGGTTCTTAACCTCTGGACATAACAAGCGAATAGAGTATAACAGGAAAATAATATTACTTAGTAAGTGGTTGTCCTAAAAAAATAAAGGATTTATTTAGTAAGTAATTTATAATCAGTAAATTTGATAGTTATGATTTATGTACTTTTGGTTAGAATGAAAAAAAAGGATAATTTTGAATATTTAGCTTGTTTTCCCTCATTATATAAACGATAAAGAGGTTTAACTAATGTCACTATATAATCCAAGATGATAATGTATCTAAATTAACAAATATTGGAGGTATAATATAACTTTTTTGCACTATTGCTTTCGTCAATAGTTTAATGAATAAGATGATGCAAAAAACAGCGGTAAATATAAATGTGCATTGTATTATTTCGTTAGTTCTTTAGTGATACTTTTATTTTCAAAAGTAAGATTAAAAAAATTATTAGCATATTGAAGTTTTATCCTGATGCCGATCCATAAGCCATATGCCCGAAACATTTATACACTCCTTGCACCCTCCCCTTCCTTACACCCCTGGAAACACCTGATCTCTCTCACTATCCCTCACAATAGCGTACAAAATAATATTACAAGCTAGAGATTATACATAGCAACATTTAAAATATAAACGATACTAAAATACTCCTATTCTTTACAGTTTAGTTTAGTTTAGTTATATTAACGTCCCGTTTTAAAGCAACACGAGGGCTATTTTAGGACAGACCTCGTAATTTTGAACCACGGTCAGATGACGAGGACGACACCTGAAGTGGTACCCCCCTCTCCACACCCCGCTACACCAGCGGGAGGAGGTTTGGCCTGACAGATTTAACGTGCAAGAGACCACCTCACACGACGGTTCTTCGGTGGAATCAAGTCTCAAACCTGGAATCGGGCATTCTAATTTCTTTAATATGAACATATATTTTTTTTAAAAATCAAATAATCCCACACATGTTCAATCCCAGATAATCCAATCCATCCAAGAAAAGATGTGTCAGCTCAGAAGTCATCTTCGTCATTTCATAATTTTTGCTTTAGCTGGTACAGAAGTTTGAGGGGTTTGTTAAAAATTGCTAGTGTCTATCAGTCAGATGCAAATTGCCTTCAAATTCAGGGCTGGCCTATGGGGTCCTGGGTAAAAACTTCTTTTGGGTCCCCTCTGCTTCACCACTTCAGTAATTAAGATTCATGTATAGAACTTGTCTATGGTATTTCTCAACTTGCCCCCACCTGACATTCTGGGGCCTGGACTACTGCCCCGTATACCTCTGTTTTAGTTGGGATCTGTTTAAATTGCCTATATTATACCTGAAAAGAAGTTTGAGAAACTAAAAAGTAATATAATAACTTACTTTTGCCCGAAGAAATGTCTGCTATTATTATTATTATCACAAATTCTCAAATATATATATATTTGTCTTAAAACTTCTCGCAATGTAATGTTTTTTCTTGCATAAGATTTTTAAAATTACTTTCGAATTGGTTAACTTCATCGTATTGTCAAAACTCAATAGTAAAAGAAGTTTGATTCTTTTTTTTTTTTTCATTTCAAATTAGTTTGAATAATAAAAAAGAATTGGAAAAATTAAGGATTGCAAGCATGTCATTTTCAACTGAATCATATTAAAAGTTTTATTATTAGAATCTTGCAACCCTCTTGATAATATTTGCGTGTACATCATACTTCCTACTTTCGGTCTCAAGATACCAACAGGAAGAATTCAACTTTTTCCTCATAGAAGAATTACTAATAAAGAAAAGCATCCAATACAAATCTTAAAACAAACAAACTAACAAGAAACTCACAGCTGAAACAATCGGAAAATTAAAGATAGAAAGAAAAAGAAAAAATATAAGAATGAGAGAAATAACAAAAGAAAACCTCAAAAGGAACGTAGTCGATGAACTAAAGAAAGGAAAAAAAAAAACAACGAATGTATCTTTTGGAGGAATAGATGGAAGGAGGGGAGGACAACAAACTATAAGTCTTCTCTTTTTGAAGAAGGCTATCGGCTATAAGTTAGTGTTTCAACGGCGTGTAAAATTAACTTGTCAAAAATATAAATTAGTGATGGGGGGCCTGCTAGAAGGGGGTGGGGTGCAAGGGGGGTCACGCCGAACCCGATCAATGTGAACATCTGGCGTTTTCAGCTCTTGTCAAAGCAAAGGGGCATTAATTAAATCTAATCAATATCCGGAGCAGGCAACCGACAGTTGTTGCTCTATATCGTTGAAGGGTGGTCCACTTGGTGGGGAGGGGGATCTGCAATCTTCTCTCCACCCCCCCCACCAACAGTCTCCTCTGTTTTAGTGGACGGATTGTTATGGGGGGGATAAAATCCAGGTACGGCTTTGTGGATATCGATAACCGGGTAACATTGGGAACTCGTTATACATTTTAAATTGCTAAGAGTTGACGGTTGTTATTAGTTGTGGGGATCGTCCCGAGAACTGGTCAGTTGGAAAGACTGGATCGATACTGTTGAGAACTATATAAGAAAGTATAGAGATCTTGTTTAGATAGATAGGTGAGTAGTCAGAATTCCCGATGTGTATCGACCAAAGTGAAGAAGTTTGTTTCTTAGAAAGTGCTTTAATGAAACAATATATTAGTAGAGTTGGCAGTAAAATATTGCAGATATTTTCCGTTTAATCTTTCCAATATCATTAGAAAAGTATGGATACAAATTCTGAATCTATGGGTCTCAACAGATAATATAATCATGTATATTAATTTTTGGATAGTGAAAATCGTTATTGTCTGTATATCTATCAGATTCTTTAACATATTAATAAACAAAAGTAATTCTTCAAATTTAGTTCTTTTGAAATCCATTTTTTTTTTCAAAATATGTTTTAAGATTTTAGTACCACGCTTCCACATCTAAAATTTTAAAATATCCACATTTTACTCAATATCTTCATGTCTACTGTTGATTAACAGCTTATTGATATATTACGTTTACCTCTCATATGTCCATTGGGTGATACACATTTCCAAATTAGTTTCTGCCCATTAATAAGGTGGTGAAACATGCATATATATGCGAAAAGAGGCATACCACAAAAGGTTCGGGGATCTTTATAATAGATTTTAATAAAATTGAACCAGTGAAAGGATTAGAACAGAATTAGTTTTTAAATCTATTAATTGCCGGCTTCATTGGCATAGGAGTAGCGCGTCTTTTCATTAATCTGGGTATCCCAATTCTAGCATGGTTCTTCTTCTTCTGTGTTCTACTCCGTGTGTGAATGTGCCCCCTTTTAAAAAGGGATTGTGAAAGCAAAAGTGAAGTATGAAGTAGCTAAATCATACTCTTGGCCCTAGATGGCGCTGCTGAAAAAACGAGAAACGTTCACTCGGCTTAAATAGCTAATAGATAACTGTCAGTGGGCTTGTAAAGTACCAACAACAAAAGGTTGATTGAAACAACAAAGAAATTAGGCTGAAATAGCCATTTTTAATATTTGATTCAGAAACATTTTCCTTCAGTTACATCTTTGTAATCAAATGTTTTTTTTTTTTTTTTGCTGCTGCTGCTTTTAAATTTATAAATCTTTTCAATATGAAGTGATCTTGGATCATATGTAAAACTGACTCCATATTTCCACTGAAGGGATCATCAGAGTAATATTCCATAGTAAATTTTTACACACATATTTCTTGACTTGTTTTGAGAATGGTTATGGAAACATGAAAAAGTCAGAAAATTACATTCGCACAAATCATTGAATAGGCAAAATAAACAAAAGCAAAACGTTAGCACGAAAATAAAGTGTCAATAAAAATAGATAATTATGACAAATGAATTATTTTATGTAACCAGATCAATTCGGAGTTTTACTTTCGATTCGTCTATATTCGTCTACAACATTCAACAATACAACATTTTAACATATTCTTAATTTATTATGGATTAATGGATTAATTATAACGATTATTATTATGAAATCTGTAAATCAATAGTTTCAAATTCAGTGGTCGATTGCGCGTTTCACAAAAAAAATTGATTATAAATTTCTATAACTAATAAATTATGAAATATATCACAGATCACAATAATTCGTCAAATTTTGTACATTAAAATCAATATTTAAAAAGATTTGCTGAATCCAAGATTTTTAAAATGTTTTTTGACGAAGAGACTTATTACTGGCGATTAAAGAAAATAAATAAAAATGTGATTTGAAATATATCATTCCATCCTTTGACAACCAACAACAAATACACATATATACAATCAAACCTCTCTTGGTGAGCATCTCCCATAATCCACAATTCGCATAACGAGCAAAGCTAAATGTAAAAAAGAAACTCTCTTAACAAGTGACGTTTCACTGAACGAATTTCGATGAGGCATTGTGATATCATAAGGAAGATCACTCCTTAATTCGTCTAGAATTCTGTGTTTAGCTCTTGTTTAAACTGAATCGTTATTTCTTCATGAAAGAAGTTTTGACCAAAGAGCGTCATCGAACACTGCTCTTAGGGCAAGTAAACGTGGTGGCTGTAATCAATGAAATTGTACCTCTAGCCAAGGTTAACAGAGTTCCCTATAAAAAATCTGACACAAGTACATAGAAAAATAGTGAAAATGAAGTTTCGATTATAGATCAAGAATTTAACAATGTACAATAATATAGATGGAAATAAAATATTGAGAATGCTTTTACCAAATACAAAATAAACTAATGATTCCCATCTTTTGAAAAATTATGAGGTGAAGTAACAATACTACCCAATATTCATTTAGTATCTTTAAAAAGGAGTGTAAGTATAAATAAATATTTACTGAAAGATAGCATCAAAAAATTAAAAAAATGGCTTTAAAAATTGTTTAAAAAATAAATAAACCATTATTAATTGATCAGAGCAATATTCAAAAGAAATGCTTCATAAATCATATATCAAATTGTAATCACAAGACAAAATATATTCCTATAACTGATTTAAAAAATATTCTCGAATGATGGTGCTTCGCTTTCAGTTTTTTTTTTTTTCGGTTTTGCCAAGAGGAAAGCTTTTAAAGTACGAAAAGTGATCCATCCTAGTTTGCATGAATGGCAGCAAAGTGATCAGATCTCACTCCATGTGATCTTTTGTAATGGTATTGAAAAATGATGCTCGCCACCTGGTAGATTTTCTACTCCGAAATAAGAATGCAATGGATTTCGGATTCCACTACCACAGAAAATTCAACATGTATAAGAATCAGAGTAAAATTCAAGGTCAGACTCTACGCCAGTTGCGATTTAGAAATTAAGTGGAAAGGTGTCAATCCAAATGTCGTAATCATCATCTCATCGTGGTTCGAAATTATAATCCTTACCCTAAAATAGCCTTCGAATTACTTCAACGAAGAGCCTTTCTATGCATGATTTTTTTCTACTTTTTGTGAAATAAATTGGGATGATATAAATTCATGTTCTAGATTAAAGGAGTGTTTTTTAAAAATTCTTGCATAAATATATAAAAAATAAAGTAATTAACAAATAGTTTGATTATGTAAATTTACATGATGCAAAATCTTCAATGCCTCTCTCTTAAAATTTCTCCACTTATTATCGCTTTTATTAGAAAAAAAAATCCCAGATTAGTTATTAAAAATACTCAAAAAATCAGGCGTTTCTTCGAACCGCATTAAATAACGGAATGAGACGTTCAAAAACATTGTAATGATTGTCATTCGGTTTTTTTTTTTTTTTTTTTTTTTACAGCAACGTTCCTTATTAAGCAATAGTCGTGAAAAAAAGTTGCCAGCAACAACCAATTTACAGTAGACCGGTTTTAAATAAAATTGTTAGTTCACTAAAAACTATGACGGAAAAATTCCATCATCATACAATGAAGGGTTAATATAAGTAACTTAAATTGAACTCAATATAGTGAAACCTTCTATATTTCACTGACCGTTTGCGATCATGTTTAAAGTAAAAAATCCCTCAGGAATGTTTTTATGAAACAAATCTTAAGTTTCTTAAAAGACAAATTCTTTTTGACATTTACCCAGCACTAACTTCGACTTCATTGGCCTGCCTTTGAGTTTGACATGTTCGCGTCAGTCTTATCCATTCTTTCATTTCAACGGTCAATAAACGTGTCTACACCCATGAACCATTTTTCCGTGACTCATCCTCCACTCCCTGGCTCCTGTGATCCCCTTTCTACCCCCATTTATCAGCATCCTCACTCTCTCTCGGAGAGAGAGGAGAGAGTGAGAGAAAGAAATTAGCGGTGCTCGTAGATACCTGCAAGAACTCGGCAAGACTTTGCAAAATAATTAATTTCTCGGTGGCCCTCCTTCATTAATCAGGGGAGAAGAGGGGTGATTAAATTTCATTAAAACACAAAACTTTTCCTCCTCCGCCTATCCATTTCCCCCAGATTAAGAGCCGGAAAAGAAAGTTATGATGCAATATTTTGCAATTTGCCTAACCTTAATTTCGCCTTTTTCATCAGCCACTCGCCTCTCTCCTCTGTTGCTTTGTTTCGGAACATCCTCCACCCCCTCTCTCCTCCACTCTCTCCTTCCTTACTCTCCTTCCCGTATTTTTGTTGAGAAAGAGCCAGGTTTCCTCCTCCTTCGAGAAAAGGAAATGAGTAGTGAAAAAAGGAAGGATTTTCCCACTGTAAGACTCGGTATAATGATATTAATAAGTCTGGTACACAGAAGTGGTATTTATAAGAGCTCCCGTGAGCGTGATTCCATGCGTGTTTAGATATTTATTTTCACGAGTAGGATTTTCGTCAGTAGGTTCGTTCTTGAATTTGAAAAAAAAAAGCACCTTAAAGGATTAAATAGCCCAGATGATGGCATTTAATCTTTTGCATTCCAAAATCTTCGGTTCTTATTTTACTATACGGAACCCTACTTCCGTATCAGTTTTAAAAGTGTCTGGTTAGAATAAATTTTGTTGTTGAATTTTAATTTTCCTTTAATGAAACGAATTGAGTCGTGGGAACCTTATACATGGAGTATTTCAGTCAGTTTATTGAAAATTAGTAAGGAAAATCAGTACCGTAATGTAACTTATATATCAATCGTCAACAGCCCTTTTATCAATTAAGGCGAATTTTACAATGATGAATCAGTTATCAGTGAATTGATTTTTTTTTATCAATTTCAATTTAGTATATTTACGTCATGTTAAAGCAGTTGCTTATTCCTTATGATAAGGGAATTGTTGAACAATGAAATTAAAACCCAATTGAATCTTGGAAATCTAGATTAGCGGTATAGACTATAGGTGTATAAATTAACAGGGTAGAGATCGAGAATTTCAGTTAATTAGTTCGACATAGGTATGGAAAATCATTATAGAAAATTACCCTACACATCCATTGTCAGCATTTTTTACCAACTACTGCAAATCCTACGGGAATAATAAACTATTATCAGTGGATTGGATGGTTTAACCAACTGCAAAGATGATACATTCAGTTTATGTTGAAACTTGTAGAAAAGCCATGCAGTTGATATATGAAAATAAAATAGAGAAAAAAAATGATTTAAGAGTTGAAAATGGATTTTAAATTCTTAACTAAGGTATAATTAGTCGATGCAGCGCTACAGCTAAGTTAAAAATTTTAAAAATGTCTTCTTCGTAAATGTTTTGAAAAACAGAGATTTTTGTAAGTGAGTCTAAGTAATTAAAGTTGGTGATTTCAATAGGAATGAAAGTATTGAAAAAAAATACATTCAATTAACACTGGAATCAGCTAAATACTTGATATTTTGAAATTACGCAAGTTTTAAAAAATCAAGTACAGGGTGGTTATAATTAAAATAACCCTATTCAAGCTAACCCCTTCTAACCACTGGATTTTGCAAAATTCGGTATACACTTTATATAGACCATAGGAAAAAGATTTCACCAATCACACTTGACTTAAATACCTGTGATTTCTGATCGTGGGGATTACTGAAAGCCCGTGTTTACGGAGAAGGAATAAGAACTTTATTTGAGTTGAAAGCCAGTATTACACGTCATGTTGCTGCAATCCCTCGAGGGTTTCTTCGCGCTTCCATTAAGCACGCTATAATGCACTTTCAACACGTAACTGATGTTATCGGAGAACAAGTTGAGGACATTCTGTAACTGAACAAATTTAATGATTCTGACAGATTCTTTATTATTCTTTAGAAGCCACGACTCCCCCTGGTGGTCAAAGTTTTTTTTATTATTGCGGTCTTTTTTCCCATAATCCACATAATAACGCATTGTTTGATAGTGGATCCTAAACTCCTCCGCGCTTTTGCGCATATATTAGGACAGGATTCATTTGCCAAAATAGTGGTGAGAAGAAAGATAAAAGGAGGAGATGTTTACATTTACTAAAAAAATAAACACAGTTTACTCGCTGAATGAATTAAAATAACAATGTCAGAAACTACACGATACTTTCATATAAGAGAAAAAAATTGAACAAAAAAGTATCTAATAGGGCGAAAATCGCCAAAGGATAACGAATTCCAGAACTCCTTCCCAGTCCCCTCTCATTAAAGCGACAGAATAGTCGGAAAGTGGTCGTCTCAGAATACTTAAACGAACGGTATATACCGAGTTCCATCAAAGTTCGATAAGAAGAACAAATTTTAGAGGGGGATTTGAATGGGGTCACTTTAATTATAACCATCCTGTACGAACAATATATATGTTAACCGCTTATTAATAATTATCGATAAGCAATGTTTAATGAATTTTGGTAGATATTATTTGATTTAAATAATAGATGAACAAAAATCAACATGCTTTTGATTGGTTCGATGTGTTAAAAATATAATTGGTTTTACTCAATTCTTTAACCAATCAGTCAACAAAATCACAATTCTTTAGGCCAGAAATGATTATATTTGATTGCAGGTACTCTACAATTAAAATAATTTTTTAAAAAAACGAGTTCATTTATTTAAATGTTTGGTTTTCTCTTCAAATTTTTGTACTTTTTTTTCTTTCTGTTAAATATTTTCTGATTAAAGAAAAAGAGGCACATGCAAGTTTTCTCTCGTTTCTTCACCCAGAATAATTAATCAAACTCTTAAAAGTAATTAAACATATATTTTTAGAAATAATTTGGAATTCAGAAAATTTGGCTTTACAATTGGACCAAACTGGCCTAGAATCGAAAACGACTCAAATTAATCTTTTCCTGAGTTTTCTAATGCGACTTCAGTCTGCTTGCATACATACATTAGAAGAAAACCTCCGCTTCGGAAAAGGGCCCTCGCATTCCATAATCGCGTATACGTGCCAAGCGGCGAAAATATCTCAAAAATAATCGCCAATTATTACCAAAATGCACCGAAACGGAGAAACCGCGAGAGAAATTACTTCACAATTTACCCATTTACCCCTTGAAAGAAGTAAAAAAAAGCAATACAAAAAGAAACCCGACCACAAACCTTACACAGTTACAATAAAATAAAAATTATTAAGCACCCACTTTTACTAATGGGCTTGCAAAGGTGCATACGGGGCCTCATTAAATATGCGAGGCACGTACGTCACGACTTAGCTCCGCCCACCCTTAAGCCACATTATTACACCAAATGTGGACCGTACCTGAGTACGTATAATTCAGTCAGAGAACGCAGTTATCATTTTTCTCCACTGACTGGTTGCCAGGTGAAGCTTCCAGCAAATGAATGTAATTCGAACCATTAGAAGAGGTGGAAAAAAAAGAGGGATCCACATTTGTAGGAACACAGCCGATTCGACGACTTCGTTTCAAATAGAAACACGACTTAACATTAATCATTGTTATATATAAAAGGTCAGAAAATGTATACAGTTACAGGCAACGAAATTTCTGGATACTCGAAACTTCAGCGCGTGTTATTATTTCGTTTCGAGAAATGGTTTCTTTTTTGTTCACGCTTTGGCGAATCACTTGGGTTTCGGTCACGTTCGGATGGGATACGAATTTTCTATTATTATGTCTGGACCGCATGCATTGAGATCTAAAAGTCTCCTCCTCCCACTAGGCTCTCGCAGATGCCTATTAGAAGCCTTGTTTCGTTTGCAGTTTGTTAACGCAGGGATTTTTTTTACTCCACTTTTGAAACATGATTCTTTTTTGTAAAGGTCTTGAGGGCTGGAAGATTGAGGTACTGAACATTATTGCAACATAAAACTTCTGGAGAATGAAACTATGGAGCATTATTATATTATGTAACTTCTGGAGAAGTGGACTATATATATAACGTAACACTTCTTTAACGCTTCTGAGAACCAGAGCCTTTATGATTATATGAATGGTGTTCTGGTATAAAGCAGAAGAGACGCCTAAGACTCTGACAACTATCCTTCTGTTAGACTATCCGTCTGTTGGTTTCAATGGACTATACTCAAGATAAATGGCGCAGATCTCCACCAATAAATGTTTATGGATTAATCGCGCACATCAAGACTAATCAGGCTTGCAAGAGAACATGGTCCCACAAATATAAGTGTCAGTCCTCCAATGGACTCTTTTGCCAGTAAATTAGACGAAAAAAATATGTTATGTCTCATGAAGAATATTATTTAGATTTTTATGTAATACAAATTCACAAAAGTACAACGACACAGAATCTTGAATAGTAACATATAAAATAGGAACCGTTTCAGAAGTAAGACTTATGAACATTTATTTCAAGTTGTTGGTATTGTCGTATTCCATTGTCGTATCTTTCGTGCGGAGTGCGACAACATAACTGTATGTAGCTAATCCATGAAATATGCGATCTGCAGTTTGAAAATTTATATTCCATTAAACCTGTGAATGGTCCACATATTTTACCAGGTACAGCGTCAAGGAACAACATGATTAGTCGATGTAATTAATTCACAAACTATGCTACCTGCAGTTTGAGAATTTGTATTCCACAAAAACTGTGCTATGCTCTTCATTTGTTGTTGACTTATGGAACAGCATAATTGCATGTAATTACTTAATTCACAAACTATGTACCCCACAGTTTGTGAATTTGTATTCCTTTAGATCTGTGCTATACACTTAATCTGTTGTGGTATTTTATTTTATTTAATTCAATAGCAAAAAATCCCCTATAACGGCCATTTCTTAATTTTGCAATACCATATCTTATTGTTAAAATTGTTTTCCTTGGTATGGACCGTTCAAGTTTTTCTGAGGAATTCAGAACAAACCTGTATATATTTACAAGCTATTTTATTATTTCTAATCATTAGAATTAAATTGTTGCAAATCTCTTTTCATTTCTCAAAAAGCTCCTTTTGGAATCCACTACAAGTTAAGTAATATTAACACCCTGCTTTCAAACAACATAAGATCTAATTCAGTACGAACCTTGTAATTTTGATCCACAGTCGCAGGAGGAAGACGATTTTTGAATCAGTACAATCTCCATCAGGACATCAACGCCATGTCAAATGGGAGGGCTCTTGACTTTTAGAAACAGAATTATTTTTTAAATGCCTGGATATTCTGGCTGGTAGGGTGTTGGATTCACATCCCTTGGAACCCCGCCAGCTGAAGACTCTCCTTGTATGTGGTGTCTGAAGCACGTATAAATATGTCATAGGGTATAAATGTCGTATGTCATAGGTATAAATGTCATATGTCTTAGGTATAAATACGCTTCCTCCAAGTCAAGACAATGCCACTGGGAGATCAGAGCGGATAGTTTTCCGATTCAGGGCTAAATTACAATATGTCAACGAATGAATTCAATTCCTGAATGAAGTCCGTCCCATAAAAACGGTTGTGACGCATGAATAGCTAAGACATACTCTTGATCTTAGAAGGCTCTATTAAGCACAACGACCCCATTGATTAACTAGGGCCGCGGTGGTCTGGTGGTAAGGTCTCGACTTCGGAACCGGAGGATTTCAGGTTCGAGACTCGATTCCACCGAAGAGCCGTCGTGTGAGGGGGTCTCTTGCACATTAAATCTGTCAGGCCAAATGTCCTCCTGCTGGTGTGGTGTGGTGTGGAGAGGGAGGTGCCAGTTCAGGTGTCGTTCTCGTCATCAGATCTTGGTTCAAAATTACGAGGTCCGTCCCAAAATAGCCTTCGTGTTGCTTTAAACAGGACGTTAATATAACTAAACTAAACTAAACCCATTGATTAACTAGAAGAAAGATTCCTTGTTCTCAGAATTCCTGTTACCGTGACAAGATCCAGTCTTTCACAACGTCTTTGAATTTGCCTCCCGAGTTGATATTTTTTTAGGTGACCAAACGCATGAAAATTGCAGGGTGGTATGTTCAAGGCACATAGAAGGGCAGTTCCCACTTAAACTTGGCCAGTTCCCCTTGTGTGTGACCCTGGAGACCTGATGACGCGCACTATGGAGCAGAAATACACCATCTTGAGTAGTCCCGGACTTTTGCTCTTGTTGGACGCGTAGTTTTTGGAATGTCTCACAGTACACTTCGGAATAAACGGTTATTTTGTGATCGAAGAATTCAACAAGTAGCTTCAATTAGATGACGCACCTTATAAGAGCTTCTGCTCTCTCCTGAGCATGCTTCTATCTATGCCGGAGATTTCAATCACATCCTTAGATGTCCCGCTATGTTCTCCCATAGCGACATAATCAAATATGTTAACTCTTACTTTGTTACGACGTTTTTCACACCCTTTCATTTGAACACCCCTTGTATCTACAAATAATAATTAAGTATAAACTATCCAAAATATTAAAGTATTAAATGAACTGGGAAATAGTTTCTGCAAGCAAAAATTGTTCTTTTGAAAGTTGAATTACTGGTCAGTCGATTATATGCTAGCATCTCTAAACAACTGAATAATTTATTCAAAAACAATGTTAGTTAATTTTTTTAAGTCTTACTAATTAATCAATTACAATGTATCCCGTTGTTTTATGAGTACATGAAAACTATTTTTATTCTAATAAATAGGATTTATTTTTCTGTTCATGAAAGCTCTTAAAAATAATCTTGTAAAGTATTAACAATGCAGATAAAATAAAATCCCCATTAAATCTAAATTTTTCGATTTCAGCGGAAGAAAAAATATATCCATCATTACTTTCTCTTTTTTTTAAAAAAAAATTATTTTTAAACTCGATAATTTCGTTTTCTTTCTCATTATAAAAAATTCAAATGTCTAAATTTAAAATTCGTTTCTGGAAATCCTTCATTCGAATTTAAAAATTGCATTTTAATTATTTGCAAAAGATTTTTTAAATTCGGCTTTACTCTTTTTTATTATTATTTGTTTATTTATTATTTATTCTTTAGTCAAATCCAAATACATAAAAAGGAAAGAAAAAAGATCCAAATAATTAAAAAAAAAGGAAAGAAAAAGACGAAACAAAAGCTAAGTGGAAAAAAAAAGGACAGAAAGAAAACCTCTAAAAATGAAAAATGGTATTGAATAGCGGCTAAAATTGCAACGGTTCATTAGAAAATAATCATTTCTTTTCAAATCGGTTATCAAGGGTTATCTTCCAACTCATTACAAAACACTACACTTTTTTTTTCTGTATTTCCCTATTTATTTATTTTGAAACACTGCTTATTTATTTAGTAGAATGTAATAGGAGGAAAAAATTATTTAGATAGCTTATCAACTAAGAGAAAAAAAAATTCCTGATGTTTGAAATTAAGATGACTGTACGCATAGGAAAGAAAAAAAAAATGAAATGAAAAAAGTCATTAGCAAGTTCTGTTGCCTTAAATTCTCTGAACTTGCATTAATTATTTAAATTACAACATAATGCTGTTTGTTTTCCCATTTTAAATCGTTCTTTATAAATTAATTGGAATAGAAAATAAAGAATGAATGGCTGGGGAAAAGCAGGGGGAAAAAACGGCAAAAAAGAATTTTAAATTTGTGTTTTTAAAACACTGCCGTTATCTTTTTTTTTTTTTAAAAAAAAGAAATTATTAGAAATGTAAGGAAATAAATAAGATGGGGTTTTATTTATTTATTTATTTATTGAAGTTAAGTTGTTTTTGAAAAATCTTTTTATCCATCACTAATATAATTCTTGCTATGTTTTGCAGTGGGGAAAAAAAAGAGCTCTGTTTTTAATTATTTATTCAATATGAAATTCAAGAAATTAATCTTATTAAGATTTAGAGTATTTTTAGAATTTCATTCCTTAGATTTTTTTTATTCCTAATTTTCGCAACTTCTAAAGATAATTAGATATGAAATGGGAAAATAATTAGTGCTTTTTCTAATTAGTTTATATATAAGATTATTTTTTTCCTGGATTAAGCTCATAAACGTTTAGAATTTTTCCTCACATTTTTTTTTTTTTTTTACTCTTTCGAGATATTTTAATAAAAATTAAGCGAAATAAATACTTATTAGAGATAATTTCTCTAAATAGAAATTCTTATTTAATTAATAATATCTCATTTCAATTCTGTCAAAATTTGTGATGGAAAATAATAGCAAATTTGGGGAGTAACTTTGTTTATGTATGGAATGTGTTGATTATTTTAAGAATCCATCGTAAGGTAAATTTACAATTAATAGCGCCATTTGAAATGAAATATTTAGCGATTACTATTTAACAAATATGAAAAACTTAAAAATCCTTCCACCTTTTTAATCCTTTTTCTGTATTCCCTATTTTAGAAATAAATCTGAATGTAACTGACCAAACGTTTCAATTTGTATCTACTAACATGTTTAACATGACGTGCTATAGTCCAAGATACCAAGAATCTGATATTTTAATGCACCAAATTTATTCCTGAAAGATGAAAACTGAGGAATCGCCTCAAACAGAACAATGTAGCTTGGCCTCCTCATTTAACTGCCTTTATTCTGAGTAATAATTTTTCATCTTCTTTTGTACATATTTTACTAGAATTTTTTACCAATATTATTTACGTTATATATATAGAAATATTGCCTAAATAGCATTGGGAAAAAATATTAATAAAATATGTAGTAATAATAAATTTCATAAATACTATTGCAAAAAATAGTTTTGCATCAATTTAAAATTATTTTTCATGATACCAATTTAATTGTCATGCAATTTTTTTTTTCCTCGATTTTTGTACATCTTTCAACTTATTTTGTGTATAAGTTACAACTAAATATTTTATTCTAGAAAATTAAAACTTTTCATTTACTTCATCAAATATTTAACAATATGTTTTCCTTCCATTTTCTTAATAGAATAAAAAGAAAAATTACCTTTATTATCTATTCAATTTTTATGAGGAATTAGAAAATACCGTGAAAGGAAATTTTCTATTGGATGCCTGGACAGTTACGTTTCTAAAGACTTTATAATCAAATGAGACTGTCTCCTGTAACATTTCTTTAGAACATGTATACGACAAGAAGAACAAATTTAATATAGAAATAACAGGGTTTTTATTCGATGTTTAAATATACTTTATGAAATCAAGTTATAGATAAGAAAAAGATATAGCTGAAATTTAACTCAGCCAATATTTTTTAGAAAGTCATTTGGATATCAAGCCGGATAGTATATAACATAAAATATTTTTAACAGGAATATCCTTTATAAATCAGTTAAAATGAATATTCTTTAATAGAAACATCTTTAAATTGCTGTAAATATTATGACTAAAATTATTTTTATTCGGAAATTTAAATGTTAATGTAAATAAATGAACTGATTCTTCTAATGCTGTGGATTCTTTTTGATTTTCTTGTTATAAGTCTTATTTGATTAAAATATTAGAAATTAGAGTGATTTAAAATACATAAATACAGCAAGGTGAGAGTAGCGGAATCTGTTTAATCACATAAATGGTGTTTACCATCAACAAAAAAATTACCATTGCAGTAAAATATGTCATATCAAAAAAAGCAAACCTCTGATGTTACTAACTCAAAATCCACCTTGACCAAAGTTAATCGGATTTCTCACTTGCCTTTTCCCCCTCCTCTTCCTCGTCCCCTGATAAACAGAACCCCCCCCCCATGTGGAGGGGAGGAGTCGAGGGGTCAAGAAACATATCGTGAAACAGACCCCCACCATCCCTCGCCTGTTATTTTTAAAGAGGATTTTGATCATGTCTGTCACGTTTCTACTATTGTGCGGACCCGCCCCTCATTTGCTGCTGAGGGCCGCAAGGATTTTCGAACACCTCAACATCCCCCCCTTTCCAAGCCTCCCCCCCGCCAGTCTCAAACAAGATTATGAAGTTGGTAATTTCTTGAAACCACTGGAGGCTTCAGAAGTTTCTTTTTTTTCTTTGATTTTTGCTTGTTTCTGCAGCATTCAAGTCGATGGCTGGAGGAAAAAATAATAATAAAGCCAAAGAACAAAAATGAATAAAACAAAAAAGAATGTTCAGACTTTTATCTCTTGGAACATGAAGCTCGTGCATTCGCGTGAAAACAGAGAGTTATCAAATCTTATCTTATTTTTAGTTTCTCGTAAGCGAAACATAATCGGTAAGAAATTTCCAGCTATAGATTTAATCGAATCTCTATATTTCAAACTTCCCTGAATCCCTCCTCCCTCCCAAAATGCCTCTGTTTGCCTTTGAAAACGAAAAAACGCTTTGAACTAGATGGATGAAATTTGGATTTAGTCTGTGAAAGAAAAAGAATATTTCTATCAGGTTTTGAACTAAATCCTTGATGATGACGTGTTCTTGTTAACACGGAAAGGTGATTCAGTGACTTCTGAGTGTAAAGACAGGGTCTTCTATAAAACTTTTATTGCTCTCTCGTTCTCTGAGGTCTCGGTAGACCTCTGAGCACTCGAAGGCAGAAATTCGACCTCAAATGAAGATGACACACATTCGCTTGCATAACCCCTTTTTACGTGGGGGGGGGGTCATTCACACATCTCACAGATAGAACACAAGTGAAAAATAACAATGTCCGAACTAGGGCTCAAACCCGGAATGCCCAAATCACGGGGGAGTCGCTATCCTTAAGACAGAACGCCGACAACTAAATCCTTTTAGAGGAAATATCTTTGTCCAGTTTGCTTTTCAAATACAAGACAAAACGTCATTATAAAACATTAAAATTCAGATTAAAAAATTGATAAGCAGGTTTAATATCTAAAATGTAGATTCTTACCAAATTTTGTATCAAATCTGTCAAAGTGTTGACTGTTTATAAGTCTGTACTTACGCATGTAAACGCAGCAACTCTGAAATGCAACGATTTAAATTAATGAAATTCGATATGTGATCTTGTGAATACAATTGTAGTTCTACGTCAGATTTGTTTTTTGTAGATCAGTATCAAATTTTGGCACCCATTGGCCAAACGCGTGTAAAATGACATCATTTTCTTTAATTGAGCATTACACTAAACATGTTTCAGGATTTTGATAAATAAAACTCTGATGAAACTACTTCTAAATGCATTAACATTGTATGGAAGATTATTTTCTTGCTCCCACTATTGCAAAGCTCAATTTAAGCTATACTGTCATATGTAGATGTCTTTTATTTCCTGGTTGATTACCAAAAAAATAATATAGCCAACTGCCTGGAATCCTAAAACGCAATGGAGAGAGGCTGAAACTATGCGATTATTATAACTTGTTTTATTTTAATGGTAATTTTACACTTTTGATTAATAAAATCTTTTTATCTTAATTTATTGAAATAAGATCAAATATCTTTAAATTATAAAATATATTTCTTAAAATATTTTCAATAGCTTTAAATTCTCTTTCAAATTAATACCATCAATTTTTTCATTTGTGAAACCACCTCAAAAGTTATTAATCCTAGGACACTTAAAATTAACATATTTAAATTTTCTTCAAAAATGTTCTGTCTCTTTCTATTTTTTTTTAACATTTTGCTTCAGTTTTCATCTAAATTATAAATTCAGTTTTTTCATATTTGATATTATGAAATCATTTTTGAAGAAGACAATTAAATATCTTGACATTTTTAATTTTTTATAATATTAGTTTGCTCAAAACTATTTCTAATGAGATAAATATAAAGTCGATAAAAAAAATATGTTTTTGGAAACTGGAGAGAGAAAGCAAGGCGAAACTTTCATTGCATAAAAGCCCTCACAGAGTAGAATGCAGCCTAGTTTTATTGGAAGGATGAATTTCTTAAAAAGTTCCTTAAGGTATATTCTAAACTTTTACAATGCGTCATTCATACAAAACAATGTTTTAGAACCCTTCATAACTAATATAAAATTTCTTTTGAATATTTGCACTTTAATAAGGCAATAAAAATATTATATCATAAGAAACTCCTTCTCAACGCCATTTTTGAATGCCAAGGAAATATCACCCCCATTCACTTGGAAATAAAATGCCCTATAAAAGCTTTATCTCATCTCTTCATTTTCATTCAAATCCATCTTCGCAGAACAATCTACTTCTGAAACAGAAATTCTACTATCTTACGACTTTTGAGAAAATGAAACAGAAAAGAAAAGCAACAGATACGAAATCATTGTCATCGTCGCAATCTGGCGAGGAGGCAATAAGCCCTCTTTTTACATCTTTTGGCGTCCTTTTTAAATCGCGTGTCGGAAATTCAATAAAGTCTTCTCCCCGACCGCTGAAAGTGATTCTCGAAGCGTTTTCTGAAAGCCGCTAATGCAATTTTCCACCGATTTCGGTCGCCTCATCGGCTGATTAGGCGCAACTCGTCCTGGGACCGTTTTTAAATATTCACAGTTTTGCTTCCTCTTCCAGCCAAAGTTTATTTAGCCATTTAAAGTCTTTTCTCTTTGCCTCTGGAAAATCCTTTCCCAAATCCCCCCGAGGTATTTACCTATAATGGGGCTTCTATCGCCGGCCAACCTGGCTGTCTTATTTCTTGGCGAGGAATGAGGGATCGGCTACCTATTGTTTGGCGAGCGTCTTTTTAGGTCGCCAAGAAAGACATCGATTGGTACAGTGGAATTTCCCTCATTTGATTTAGGAGCAGAATTAAATGATTCCGACCGGTTTAATTTGATTTGTAGGTTTGTTGCATTCACAGAGAAAAATAAAGCGAGTCCAGTTCGTTCGATGAATTAATGACTATATTTCATGTTGTACCTAGGATTGGTGTTCGAATATGTCCCGACTTCGGAATCTAAGAGTTGAAGGTACGAAAGCTGGTCCCATTAAAGATTAGAACATTAAATCTGACATCTTCTCATTTATGTATCAGAATAACCTTTATGTTATATTAAAACGGAACTTAAATACAATTTAACTTAAAAATGAATTAATAAAAACAAATTTTGCAACTCAAAGCATGATCTTACTCAACAATTTCCCAAATTTTCCTCCGATTTAACTAGTGAATTTTGTGAATTAGGACTATATTCAACATATACTAAATACCGATAACGTAGGCATTTTCGAATGATATCAAAATTCAAAACCTTTGATTCTATTACAACCTGTTGTACAAAAGTTCTCTTTTAAATTGCCTTAAAAGGCTCGATTGGTTCAGTGAAATTTCCCCAGCCTGAATTATTCAGGCCGATTTGATTTGATTTGTAGGCTTGTTGCATGCATACAGTTAGAAAAATAAAACGATTTTATTTCTAAGCGAATTAATGATTGTATTTCATATTGTACCAAACACTGGATCGCGGTAGTAGTATAATAATTCTTGACTTCGGAACTTGAGAGTTCTAGGTATAAAAGCTGATTCCATCAAGGATTAGCACATCATTCTCATTTTAAAACAAACTTTAATATGAATTAATAATGAATTAATAAAAACAAATTTCGCAAACATCTGATTCATCAATTTCTTGAATTTCCCTCCATTTTAATCACTTTTTTGAATCATGACTATATTCAACATATACTAAATGCTGACATTTGCATGGTTTTGGATGGTATCAAAATTCAAAGCCTTTGTCTTTAGTACTACCTGTTGTATAAAATTCCTCTTTTAAATCGCCAAGAAATGCATCGATTAGTACGGAGTAATGCCCTCGTTTGTGCAGTAGAATTTAACGATTCCAGTTCGGCTTAATTAGATTTGTAGATTCGTTGCTTTAATGGCCTAGTTTTAAGAATTAAATGACTCCAATTGGTTTCGTGTTAGTGATCTTCCTTAAATTTGCATTACGAAATAGTGAAGATAGAAGAACCTAGTCTAAGTGCATCAGACTTCCCTGAATTCTACACCTTGACGGAAATGAAATTTTTAGTTATATCAAAATTTTGATTTCTAGATGCTGGTGATTTCTAGGTGCTGGCTTTGATGTACCAACTTTTTAAGATGTAGTTGTTGTAATGGATCCACTGGATGACAAATAAACTAGATAGTTTAAATGTCTGAAAAATCGTGAATCATCTTTATGAGGGCTTGTATTCAGTGGTATAATTGCAAAATTTCAATGCATTTTTTTTCAATGCAAGATTCAAAATAAGTATTTTTTAAGGCATTTATTAATACAGATTTAATTTCAATGGCAAAAGAATATTTACCTCTATAAGTAAAAGAATGGAAAATCTGACTTTACTTTTCATAATAGAGTGCTGAATTTTTCAAATCAAATTTTGGATCATGATATTCAGTCTTTTGACATTTAATCTGTAGTTATGATACTTCATCTTATATCTTACTTCTAAACTCTTTTAATCTATCTTCATTTTAAAATCATACATTTCATGATTATCTTCATAATATAGTGGACACAATCTTGTATGTATTTCTGAGATATCTTTTTAAATCATTTGTACCCAAAAATTGATTAAATTTTAGAATGTGGATGCAAATGCCGCTTAATAAAATTTACAAATCTATTTTGTTGCGTTAGTGTCATCATATTTACATAATAACCATTAAAAAATCGAAAGATAATTAACAATCTTTGATGGATATTTTTAAAACATCGAAATAGATATACCACTTTAGTAATTAAATTACGTGCTAAATTCCATTTATCTAACGCATTACATTTTTGTGTTCAAATGTCCATCGACATACAGACAACATCCTGTAGATGGATTTCGTGCGAGATTTGATGTAAATTTGCAATTCTTAAGTTAAAACCATAAAATAAAATGATCCACCTAGCTCGTGGTGCTGGTACATATTGCCATTTAAATACATATGATAAGAATACCGATACACAATCAACATTTTGTCAGATTTTAAAAATTTTTAGTTAGATCAACAATTCTAATAATTCAACCATATCTCAAATTTCATCTGTCTTATTATATTTTTTTAATTATCTCTTCACATGTTCACTGCAGGACTGACAGACTTCAAATTGATTAGTTTCGTCTAAAGTTTGACAGGAATCTACAATTCTAGTGTAAAAACCGAAGGTAAAATTTAAGCAATTTAGCTTGTTTTTTTGACTGCTTATATTCATTGGCAAACAAGTAAGTAAACTGACAAACAGACTGAGAGCCATAATTCCAAAAATGCCTTATTTTTTTAATACTCCAAAAAAATCTAGAAATGTGTTGATTCATCACTTTCTCCTAGTATTTTCCATACAAGGAAAGTGGGAATGATGATTTTAATATATCCTACGTTATTATTTTTTCTACGTATAAATATTAATCTAAAAGACATTTTAATTAAAATTAGACAAATTTTATACATTCTTGTATTATTAACCCACGATATGTGTCACTATTCGTTCCTTAACCACATCGTTGAGAATTATTATTCTTGCAATCATCTAAGAAACAAGCAAGTTTCACAGCAGAGCACTAATTTTATCATTTGGATCAGTCTATTCTAATTCCCAGCTTCCCAAATGAACTGACCGCAGAGGGGTGTCGCTGAAACAAAAGGCAAAAGTTCATTTCGCATTCGCCCAATTGCAATGGCCTCTGCCCAGATGTACATCTCATTGGGTCTCCACAATTGTAATTATGACGTTTGCCGACTTGAAATGGAAAAAACCAGCTGTCATTGCCCGCGAGAGGTGGAGTCACTCTCTCTCGGAGGTGGAAGACGGAAAAGTTGATGCTGGATTCTGAAATGGGTTTCAAAACAATGCTACTGAATCTAAAGTTAAGCTGCCTGTAAAAAAGAAAACATAACTGCAGAAAATTAACTTGAATATAATAAATTATATAATATGAAAAAAATATTTAAATGTTTTTAATTGAAGAAAGGATGCACTGGAATAGGCGGATAGAGATTTCGATTATTATTATTTCTAGGTTAGAATGATATAAGAATGTTTCAAAATTTCATAAAAACAGTTTTTAAAACATACTTTTACTAATAATAATGAATTAATAAGTTTTTTTTCCAAATTTTAATTTTTTTAAATTTTAATATATCATTATAAATATGTGGCATCTTTAAATAATTTTTTCTCAAATTCACTTCCTAGTAGAGCCACATATATGAAACAATTTTTTTAAAAAAAGGAATCAACTGTTATTTAAATTCAGAACATTTAAAAATCGTTTATAGACGTCGAAACGACATGACTGTGCAAAGTTTCAAAAAGAAAAGGGATTAAATTTGATACCAAAACTCCATCTTAATGAACAAGAAAAAAATCAAGTTAAATAAAAGTATTAAGTAAGGAAAAGCTATTGGTTTATTAAAATATTTTTCAACTTTCTCATAAATTTCACTTAAATAGATATAATTTAAACTGATATTATCAGTAGATCCGAAAAGTAATTTTCCTCTCCAGATTAATAATGTAAATGCAACCAAACATAACCGTCAATAAAACTCACTCCATTATTAGATAATGGGTTAGGTTAGGTTTATTCATTATAACACTCGTTCCACATTCTAAATCTTCAATTTCGATATTTTGGACTTCCCTGAATCCGAAGAAAGGATTTTTAGTATCAGGCCTGACCGTCTGTGAACACGATAACTCAAAAAGGGTTTTAACTAGAAGGATGAAATTTGTCCCCCACCTTGTCTCTATTCCAAATTGGTTCATCACATTCACATTTTGAACGAAATCCATCCCAAGGTAGACCTAATCTATCTATTGTCCAAATATAAATTGACAACTACAAAGGGAAAAAATTTATCAAGCGTATCAAATTTAGAACCAAATTTATCTGTCTGTTCTCCACAATTATGCAAAATCCCAATAACTTAAAAGAATGCTATGACTCGATTTTTTTTTAAGTCGCTACAGTTATTTTGGATTCTGAAGCTCTAAGAAATAATCGCAAGCCAATGTTATCGCAGTAACGCTCTCGCCTTGTATGCTCATTTAAGACACAAAATACTTATAGTTCAAGTTTGCACTTGCACAATTTTGACCAAGTTTTTTCAGAAATCATAATTATTTATTTATTTCGACTGAAATATAGTTTATAAGTTAACTGACATTTTTTTACACGGTTAGCACTGAACAAACTATGAAGAACCAGAATACTCATTTTGAAAACATTAAAAGTGTCAAAAAGACTATGTATCTGCAATATGAGAAAGATGCAAAAGAAATATTATGGTGTCACATCCATATGATATTAGAAAAATAAGCTTTACTGAATGTCGCAAAATTGTAAAACAGCTGAGAAAAAATGCTTTTTAAAAATAAGATTCAAGAATATTTTTAAGATTTTTTTTAAATAAGATTTTAAGAGCATTGTCTAATGATTTCGAACAATTTTTCAATTCCCAAATTTCTACTTGCAAGTATGCCAGTCATCATTATTTCACATTTTGATGTTTAGAATAGAAAAGATGAAAATATTTTCGTAAAAAAATTGAAAATTATGAGTATTTGTAAGAATAACCATTAAAGTTTTAAAAAAAATGCAAATGTATCTCAGAACAGCGAATGAAGTGTTACTTGTAATACTTTCAGTGAAAACCTTAACACTCTCAAATGAGAATTGAAGTTTAAAGTAATTAAGTAGAATGGTGATAATAAATCCAACTCAGAAATGATTAGATTTTACTTTTATGAATTAACGTAAGTGAATTTACAATTCCAACGGTATATTAATAGGATCAAATCTTGTAGAAAGAATTGTGGCATTACAACCTTACTATTTTTTTCAGGATGTAAATTTAAATCACTAATTTATTTAAATTTGTATATGATGTCTCAACCCATCAAAAGTCCAGACTAATTTCTCTTAAATTTTCCCAACCTTCAGATGAAATATAAAGAAGAATATAAAGAAATTGCTTTTTCTGAATTTTTTTATTCACATTTCACTCCAAATTTCCTTCAGTGAATTGTTTGCTAAAAAAAACCAAAGGTCCCCACCCCTTTCTAAATCTCTTCCTCCTCATTCAGAATTCAGTTAGCAGTCTATATAAACGGTTCCATTGAAAGGATATAAATATCCAGAAATCCAGACCAAGCGATGCCAATTCTGACCGGGTTTTTTCTGTTTCTATGGACTATTTAATTATTTTTCTCAAGAGTAATTTCATCGGATATTTGATTATATCTTTTAATACGCCGATTAAATAAATAATCGAGTAAGTAGCAAAAATGTAATAAACATTTTTTGTAAATCTAAATAAGTGTTTCACAGACAAAAATTTCTAAATTAATTCAAGCTGACTTAGTGAATTTAGAGTTAACTCATGCGTAGTTTTCATTTAAAGTAGTATTTATAAATAGGCATGGGGACTCTTCAAACTCTAGAGGTCGAATTGTTTAAAGATTACATTGCTTTCTCTTAATATATATCGTATACAAAGAAATAGAAAAAACTCTGATATCTTCATTTTTTTAATCATCTGATACTTAAAAAATTCCTGCAGACAAAAAATTTTGAAGCTTCTATTACTAAGCAATAAAAAGAAATATTAGTGTTGTATAGATTGCGTACTAAAAACAATCGTTGTTAAATATAGAACAATATATCATTAAAAAAATTTAATGGTTATTACTTGTATGTAATAATTAAATTTGTACAAAAATGTACATATGTAATAATTAAATGTGTCAAGACAATGTAAATATAGTAACTAACCAGTGCTGATGCTCTCCATGGACGTTTATAACATATTCCCTCATGAAAAAGATTTATTTCCAGTCCAACGCTTAAAAACTGTGAAGCATGAGCAAACCTGTAAAAGTCACAAGTACTCAGATTTTTATTTTCGGAATTACGTGCATGAAATTTTTAGCTTTATATAATAAAGAAAAGTGGATCTATATTTTCTAAGTTTATTTTTTTAAAAACCATAACTTTAGTAACAAAATCACTTACTTAATTTTATTTATCTAAGTCGTTCCATTTTTAAGTTATCGCATTTTTATACATGTGAAAGTAGAGACCGACAGAGGGTCAATTTATTAACAAGTTAGGTTCGAAATTGCATTTGATGCATTTTAAATGTTAAAAACTGTATACGCAATTTTTCCTATTTATTTCCATCTTTAATCGTTCTATCTTACTCTTAAACAAACAGAAAGATTTGCTTCTTAAAAACGGATTTCGTTCAAAGTTTGACAGAAATCTACAAAGTAATATTACCTGTAATATTTTTAATCAGCAATATATATTTAAAAAAAAAATCTTTTTATTTTTACGTTTAGTGTTTGTGAATTTAATTTTTTCCTAAATATTTTAATTAAAACTTTAAAATATTCTTGCCTTATCTTCTGAGCTACACGAATTTTTAATTTCTCGTGCTCCACCAGATTTAATTTTTGTAACTAATTCCCTGACATAGCTGCTAAAGTATTCATGACGACTATCCTTTTAAAAGAGCGATTACGTTTCACGAAAAGGAATTCTTTGAAAATATATTCAAAAAATATTGAACACATTCCCACATTTTCATCAGAACTGAGAGGATGCTGCTTCGATTCTTGACTATAGTGTATCTTAAAGAAAGTTCACAAATAGTTAAAAGATACATTTTATTATTATTTGAAAAGGAATAAAAAAGAAATAAGATTGTGCTAACAAATCTAACATTTTGGTTTTAAAAAAGTGCGTAATTTTACGCATTTTTTGATTTTCAATTTGAATTAACTGACACTCCATCACAATGCAGAATAAGAAAACGTGCAGTTAGATATTAGATGAAAAGCATTCTTTCAAGTTCTGGAACATTATATTTAGACTTTACAACTCTGGTTCATTTTTCTTAAATATATTATTCCGAATCTGCAATATTGCTTTCCTGCATTTGATATACATATTTAATGACCATTGAAGGGATACTAAATCCTGAATTCAACATACCTATCACAAATCGTATATATATATATATCGTAAATCATATTAGATATCTGTAAACTACAAGCTTCATCGAGGCTGTGTGTGTTACATATTTGGTTCAAATCCCTTCCGGGTGATCAATGTGGCAGTTTAATTGTAAGATCGTACTCGGAACGCTATGGTTCATAGCCAAGTAACAAAACTACTAGACAAAAGTGTACACTCGTGTCCTGAGGTTATTATCTGGCTTATAAGCCTCAACACAATACCTTCTCGGCCCTGGCAACAAATTTGATGATAAATATAACGACTTAAGCAACAAAGATTCTTTTTCGTGAAACTGCTGGAAATTTGGTGATGGGGTGGAAGAAGTAAAGATACGATATCCTTCTTGAAGCTTTTTCGCCTCTACATGGCGATTGCAAAAATTCGAGTGACAGGGTAATTCTAGCCAGTTGAGTAAAGAGGAGGTGGCGTTGAGTAAATTCTCTCTATGGAATGTTTGATATACAGCGAATTCTCTCAAAGCGCTTTGTGCTATTGGGATTATTTCTTGACAAATTATTAGACCTGTATAATTAATTTCTTCAAATACTATTTGTGTACACTTGTTCTGTCTTTTGTTACCTTAATCTTAAGGTCTTATCCCACGGTGAAATTTCGTCAGCACTTTCCCGTTTCTACCCTCAAAAACCGGTCAAGCAAGTTTCATAATCGACAGCTTTTTCTAACCAGCTAGAAAATGCTGTCGGAAATATTGTCCGCAAACGAAATTTAACCAATCATGTGAAACTTTGAAGTGACGTCACTTTCGTTGCCATTTGCTTACGGAAAGTGCCGATGACATTTTGCCGTGTGATAAGGCCTTTACAGAATCGCGTTTTGTTACGGTTGTCATGTTTCCGTATAGTATAAACCGTGATTATCCGTTACAAAACTTATTGTTTCTTTGTTTTCCCCAAAAATTAGAAGACAACTTCACTTTTTTTTTTTTTTTTTTTTTTTGAAAACTAATAATTGTATGAAAAAAATATTTAATTCTTGGTTTTCAAAACATAAGATGAAAATCAAAATTTGCTTTCTAGATTATCAAGTAAAGTTCTCGCACAGTTCCACAGAAGGTTGCCATTTAAAATGTGAAAAAAAAATTATTTTGGTTTTATAATTTCAAATGTATTTTTGATTTTTATCCATATATACAATGGTTTTTAAAATTGCCTACCCTATGAAGGCTTATAACAATATTTTTTTCACTTTTTCAATTTTAATTTTATTTTATTGCTATTTATTTCTCTAGCTGTTCCTACTCCCTTAAGGGGAAAAAATTTTGTTTCTTGGTTTCAATGTCACACATGAAAAGGAGCACTTTAATATGGAGAAAGGGAGATAATATTATAACTTCCTAACGCTAAATCCAAAATATTATAACATAATGTAAAGAATATTATGTATATCATACGATGATATATACAGAAAATAAAAATGTTAAGTTGAAGTTAATAGCTTGTTTTAAAAGGAAAAGGACACCAGCTTCGTACCTGAAACCTCACAACATTAGGATATATCTTACCTGAATTTTTTTATTCATTTCCTTTTATTTATGCATATTTTTGCGACAAAAATATTTCTAAAAAAGCTCCAAAAGTCGAAATAATAAATAAGGTAATAAAATTTGTCCCACTAAAAAGATTATTAAAAAAATAATGTTGGGAAAAATATTATTAAAAATATGCTGGGAAAAAGACACCTATTATTGAAGAAAAACTTTACAATTATAAATAATTTAAATTTTTCTTAGTTGAAAATAATCAAATTTGTCAAAATTTCCAAACAGAAATAGTTTGATAATAATGGAAATAATTTTTCCATTTGAATATAAATTTTAAAAATATTAATTTTGGATCACTAAGCATGATTTAAACTCATTTCTATTTTTAAACTTTAAACAAAACAAAAAGGAAAAAAAAAGTTCGAATATGCAATCGGGAATAGGATTATGAACAGAACTAAACTGTGGTCACCAACTATAAATAAAGTCACGTGGCAGTTCAAACGGAGTACAATTCTTTCTCAAAAGATGGCGCTACAATACTTAAGTTTCAAACCGTGCCGCAAGTGCGAATTTTTATTCACGCATTTACGAGTTTCTATGAAAAGCCATGTGTGAATATTTTTAAGGCACTTCTAGAAACCACTTTTAACAAAAAAATTTCAAAATAAAGTTAAAAAAAAAATTATGCATTTCAGAAATATTAGTGTTTTTACATGTGGATTATTGTTTGGGTTATTGGATTATAGTTTTTACATGTTTTTTAAAAAAATGGGCCGCTTTAATTTGTGTTGACTTAGGAAAGGGGTTTTAATTATTTTAATGCTTTTATGGTTGTGTGTATATATATATATATATATATATATATATATATATATATATATATATTTATGAAGAATCTTAGGGCTGATTTGTATTTACGATTTGGATCAATTCATGAGTAAGCGGTATAAAACAAATTCATCTCTTTAATTTAATTTTTCAGTCCATGGCAGATCTGTATGGACTGACAAGTAAACAGCAATGATTGGTTTTAACGGAGTGCATGGATTCACTGGTCCCTAATCTCCGAGACTGAAATTTCCTTCACATCCAGAGCTGGCGATTTTAATTTCAGTCTGGATAACTTTGTTATTTTACGATTGCAATCAGCTATTTGAATAGACTCGTATCAATACTAGTCTAATCAATATTTTTCCTCAACTTGATATATTTCTATTTGTTAACTATCTGATATAATAGCTTGCTCCGTTCATATGATTGGCACAATATTTTAGATATAACTCTTGTGCTGTAAAACCTAAAATAACAAAAACTGTAATAACTAATTCATTTTTATGTTTAGCAAGTGTGTTTGTTATATTAAATGAATAAAAATAAAAATAATCACAAAAAAGCGAATTGATCATAAAAATCGAAAAATCTTACAACTTTACACATACATACACACACAAATCTAAACAAATAGAGGTTTTGGCTAAGCAAGAAAAATTCAGACTGTTTTGACTGTCTGAAAGCTTATCAATTGCTGTCCTCTCAAAAGAATTTTAGAAATTGAAACGTGTAACCTGTTTCGAAGCTGTCAGTATAAAATTATATGAAGTTGTATTTGAAAATTAGGTATGCATGTTATCACTGCTATGCAATTATATGCAAATTTTAAAAATTGTTTTGAAAATTTGCATTAAATGATATAGCAGTGATAAAATGCATACCTAAAGAAATATTTTATTTATATTGTCATTGTAAACTTAAGTATAAAAATGAGTTTGAATATAAATTGAGTATAAATATTTAAAGCGATAAAAATTTTCTTGCAATATGTATTGAATCATTTTATTATTATTCTCGTTTTTGTATATATGCATAATTTATAAATGTTATACATAAATATATTTTCAAAAAGTTATTTAAGTTTTTAAAAAAAATTAATCCAGAATAAATGTATATTGGGAATTTGGTGCGTATTATTATTATTGCGCTAGGAGCAATATACGTCAATCTGAACACTTACTCTTTTTTCAACGAGAATGATATTTGACAAAAATCGAATTTATAAATTAAAAAACATTTTATTGAGAGAACCGTAAAATTCAAGATAATCACAAAATGTTTGCGCTCTATAACATTGGCGAATTCGTGGATTGCCAAAGGCAGCTAGTATTAAAAAAGTGTGGCAGATAATTTTGTTAGTACTGAGTAGCAAAACTCTACACTCAATATAAGAAGAATAAGCTAGAAATATAATTTTATTACTATCATTATTTTATTTCTCTAAAACTATCAATATGCTGTAGTATCGTTGATTATTTGACATCTTGAATTGTTTATCTGTTGATCAACATAGTGGAGAATTACAGAATTGGCTGACTAGGTATAGCCGCTCGTATGAGATAGAGTAGCAAGTTATCAATTAAAAGTATCCTTAATTTGCCAAAATATTTCCATTTGCGAAATAAATAAGTTTATTAAAGATATGAATTCAATGAATTACATAATAGAACAAAATTAATACTTTATCGTTTAAAATCACATAATGTTAAATCACATAGTTTTTAAAATCACATAACGTTCACTTAGTTATTAGAATATTTGCAAACACCGGATGTTTTCTTTTAAAAAAACCCATTGAAATTGAACAGTTTGCTCTCATGATCAATGAATTAAATCAAATGCATTTTCCCAAATTTATAAAATGAAAAATGTTAACTTAAGATTTTAACATGTTAAAAATGTTTGGAAAGGCGGAATTACACTGTCCAGTTTAATAAAACCAGGCTGAGTAGGATCACAAAATATTCAAATCCTCCATTGGATTTAAACACATTACTTTTTTACTTTCTCGTACAAGTAATATAGAGAAGGTATAGTAGTCGTCAAAAAAATCGGACTAGAAATTTTGACAAATCTCCACGTTTTAAGCCTACCTGAGTTCGGAAAACACATTTTTCTAAAACGTCATTCTATCTACCGATGACAAAAATAACTCAAAAATACGGAATATGGCATTCGGAAATTTTATATACGGTCTTTGTACCGTATAAGAAGACTTCTATCAAGCTTTGTGTAAAATCTGTTCAGAAGAAATCAATCTTCCATCTGATCGAATATAAATTAGCAAGATCATTACAAAATGCAGAGAGATAGATAAATTCGGTTCACAAATTTAACATCTGTTATGTAGACACCTGTAAAATTTTGAGCCAAATCCATCTACGTGTTTATTGTCTATCGGTCTGTATTTTCAAGAATACGTAGATAATACCAAAACATAGGGACAAATATATCAAATTTGGAATGGATTTTGTGACTACAAATGCAATTTTGTATAAAATTTTGGTTCTAATCAGACGAGAAAGACGATTCTAAAATAAATTCGATTTTTGGATACTATTAACGTATTACAAGTATTAATCGCCAAATAATTCGTCAAGAGTGACATGATAAACTCAGTACGTCATGTCAAAAATTAATTTTTCTTAACTATTCTGCGAAAATGACCTGTAAGGCGCTTCTTTGGCATGACAAGTTTATTAGAGAGTAAACGAAAAAGTTTTGAAGAGGCTCCTCCCGCTTGTTGCTTTTTGGCGCTCATGTCCTCTTATTAGCATTCCATTTGCTTATTTTTAAAATTCACTTCTATATCCATTTAGCCATTAAATTTTATAAATAGTTAAAACCGTTAGGCCTAATTTTTTTAGCCATAAAATATTCCGAAAACATATTGAAAGTGCGATATCTTTTGAAACATTTAATCATTTTATCAGTTTTCTTTATCACTACCGAAAAATGCGACACATGATAGATTTCGACAACATTTTCCACCGAATCTTCTGGCAGATATTGATGAGATAGATTCACAGTCTCTTATTTAGGTCACATGTTTAAATAAATATGGATTTTTTTAAAAATGCAGAAAGTTGTTCAATTGAAATATAATTATAATTTTTTTAAAAGAATTTTTTTTGAAAAAGTCATTTTATTAAATTACTAACAAAGTAGAAATTATAGTATTGCCATTTTTTTCGTTTTTCAAAGGATCAGAGAAATATTGATGGAAATTTCAGTAGACTATTTAGCACTTATATATTGAGAAAGCAGGAATGGTCTTTTCGAAATTTTTTCTTATATTTCATAATAAAAAACTTATATCCCCATGTATAAACATGTGAGCTCTAGGCAAAAGGGAGCATAGATTTTTATTTTCCATACCCATAGATGAAAAGTATGTGTTTTGAAGCAGAGTAAAAACAAAGTGTATTAATTGCAGGGTTTTGGCGTAAAATAATTTTTGAAATATCGATCTTTGGCATGATTTTAAACTTGCAATATATAGCAATTTTTTTTCTGTTGATTATAAATTGTTGAGAATTGATTAAAGCATAGTTATCCGGAAATTGATTATGAATTTTGGATACTATTTTTCCATCTGATTGAAACAAAAATATTACAAAAAAAAAAAAAAAAAAAAAAAAAACCCTACTAATTTTGAAATAAGATCACATACCAAATTTCATTTAATGAAACCATTACATATTTAAGTCACGTAATATTATAACTTTTTTATTCGTCTTTTAATTTATAATAAGCAGAATCTTTTCTTTTTTTTAGCTTTCATGAAAAAAATAAAATATTAAATATTAAACGACACAATCAAAATGGCTCGAATCTCAGAGCAACAATGTACTTACTCTATTGTTGGAAACTAAGCAAGAAATATTTTTAAAAAGTTGCCATAATTCATTAAAATATTGCACAATTACTAAATTGGTATCACTAAAAAAAAAAAAAAAAAATTAAAATTTGAAGCAATGTAAAACTTATTTTTGTTCAATAATACGGTTGGTAGTTGGGGAAATGCTGAAATTTAATCTAATTTTAATTAATTAAAAAAGTCACTCCTAATTGAACAATTTCACTCTCTTAAATATGGATATAAGTACAGAACTTGGTAATTGCAGATTAAACAGTATGGTCTGTAGAGCATCAATATGCACACATACATACCATACGTTTTTATTATTAGTAGAGATAGATAGATCTTTAATATGAATAAATACTAAATACGAATAAATTATTGGCGCCGTTCTAATTTTGTTATTCGGCTCATCCCCTGATTAGAATAAATGAAATTAAGATATTGTTTTACCATTCTTTTCGTTCGATTATCTTCCATGGGAGGAATATTGAATTGCCAAAAATGCCAGAAATATTTTTTACTTTGCATGAATCATTTGAATTTTAAATATTAAAATTGCATTTACAATGTTGGCAAACATTTACATCAACTGCTTTCATCCAAAATGGGATGTCATTTGCCTTTCAAGTTCTTTAAAATCGTCGAAATTATTTTCAATCTCCTCTTCAAATATGCCATGTATGCCATGGCTTCTTAATACGTTTCTGATTGGTTACGACATCTGTTTACTTCAGTTCATTTTTGAAGTACTTGATAATTGGTGGAAAAGATAAGAAGCATAAAATTCCATAAAGGTGAGTATTTGGATTTGAACATATTATGAAATAAGAAATCAACGAAATCGTGTTCCCAACTGTAAAAATAAATAAATAAATAAAAGAAAAAGAAACTTAAAGCTAAGGAATACTATATTATTTTTAATAAAAATTATGGGTGGCAAAAAAAAGTAAAAAAAAAAAAAAAATAGAGATGATTATAAAAATACTCTAATGACCTGTAAAGACTCGTATATCCATAAATCAAAATATATGCTTCTATAAGACAGCAAGTTAATCGTTCAAATGATATTTTTAAAATAATGATGCAATAAAGTTCTATTGCGATAAACACTCAATTGTTTTCTCGATAGAACTGTTTCTAGAAAACCAATTAAATAGAATTTTTAGTTAGTTGAATTAATTAATAATTAATTAAGAAATTACAGCACTTTGTTATTAATTGAAATAAGAAAAAGTAGAGTAATTTTTATTTCATCAAAAATATGGCAAAAATTTGCGCTACTTTCATTCTCATTATTAGGGTTGGAATATTATACAGTGACATAACTAAGGTAACTGGTGCTCAAAAATTAATACTTTTAAGTCCCCTTCCCCTAATCGTCATCAGTGATTTAGTAAAAGTAGTCCTGATATTCCGTTTCATTCCTTAACAAATTTCACTAAAAGCAAGATAAACGCACTAATTTTTTGCCTTCCTGTTGACCCCTAATAAAGTTGCACAAAGTATCTATTAAGACTTCCGTTCTTTAACCCTGATCAATATGTCCCAGATATTAAAATCTCAAAGTAATGATAATAATAACAATTAATTCAGCTAAACTAAAATATACGGTAGAGGTGTTTCGCCGTAGTCCCCAAATCTTAAAATCAAACATTAAAATCTCGCCAACGATTTTAGGACTGAAAAAAAAATGTATACATTGATGGATTGTTAATATATTTGGTGAATTATTACTATAAAAAATTCTACTTTGCTTGTAGTGCTGTATACTTAAGCTGTTAAATGATAACAAATATGATTGTAAAATCCAATTTTCCATTAATATCTCTAGAGAATAATTGTCTAAACAGAGATTATAAACCGCATTTTAAAATTGATGAACGCGGTGATATATTTCCGAAATTTTAGAAAATTAGGCTATAGTGGCAATATAATTGATATTAACTTCAATGTATGCAGTGAAATCTACATTAGCTCGAAATGAAAGACGATGCCAATTCGTTGATTAAAAAATCAAAATGACTACTATGGGAAACAAAGTAGTGGAGCAATTCCACTTTAAACTTACCAAACTCCAGTTTCATTAGAGAGTTTAAACAAATTCTTTTTTATTAATTGTTCTGCCTGCCGTTAGCATTGCTCTATCTTATAGTATTCTTTTTGAAATGCCATGGACAACTATTGCTCTGATGCTTTAGAGTTCCAAAAGCAAGAAATAATTTCATTCGGCTCCGCAGATCTGGTCACGCAGATATATATAATATAGTTCATGATGCCTGCAGCATTTCGAATGGTCACTGGGCAAAATTTCTTGATTAAAGTTTCTGTGGAAGGAGAATTCAATAACTTCCTTCGCTAGACCTTTGAAAAATAAGATTCTGAAAAAAAATTAATTGAAAATGGAGCCAGAAAGAAAGAAACCAAAAGTACAACCACCACTTGTAATTTCACTACTAATGGCATTATCCTTAGCACCATCAATTCTTTAAAAATAAAAAATTACAATCTTACCGTCTTTTTTTTTTTTCACAATCAATTTCATTCCAAAATATAAAGGAAATTATAAAATGAAACAAATAATATATAAAAAAGCGAAATGGCTCTAAGAATACCATTGGAATGAAGATTTTATTTTAAAATGAACAATTGTGAGAAGGAAAAAAAAAACAATTCCCAGAAAGCAAACGATTTTTATTAAAATAACGAATGAAAAAATTCCTCATTAAAAAATTATGAGAAAAAAAATCGTTCTCGTAGTCGTTCTATAAATTAAGGCTAAAATTTTCTCATCTTTTAAAACGCATATTTGAAACGAATTAATTTCATATTTAATTTAATTTTAAATCATCAATCATTTGTTAATTATTTTGAATTTTCAACTGTCTTAAAAATCGATCAGTAATTGTACAACTCAAAACACAGAAAGAAAAAAGGATTAATCGAAGACTTGTTAGCGGAACTTCTGGTATCAATTGGTAATGAATTCAAATGATACATTATAGATTTCAACTGAATAATTGAAAAAAAGAAGTGCATAGTTTTAAATGTAAAAAAAATATTTACATCATTGTCTTAAAACTTTAAAATATATCACTTTTGGTAAATTATGAAAATAGTTAATAGAAAAAGGAATTGATTAAATTATGTCATTTAACGTTCAAAAAATTACTATCGAAAACATAATTTTGAAGTACCATTTAATGTTAACAAAATATATGAAGACATAGTTTTGAATTCATATAATTTACAATGCATATGCAAAAACAAATTGATACATAAAAAAAAGAAGCTAAAAAATCCTCCAAAAGATGAGAAGCATCGCTGCATTGCTACAAAATCCCTTAAAAACAATACGTATAACGAGGAAATCATTGCATGGAGGAAAAAGCACATAAAAAAATTTTCAAAAAGTGAAATAAATTAAAATGAGGAAGAAATACAAGTGATCACATTAAGTAAATTTACATGAACTATAATTTTCTGGAAATTCTGAGAAGTGCAAACATTGGATAATAAACAAATATTGGAAGAAAATATACCAGCACAGCACGCGATCACGTGCTGAAATTCCAAAGTTTTAGTGCAAAATTTTTATGCTTTCAGTTTCTCTGCTAAAAAGATAGATATTTCCAAAAAAACCACAAGAAGAAGAAAGAGAAGCCACACATAAATACTCAATTATTTTAGATATTAATGATTTAACGAAGGGAAAAGTAACAACTAAAGAATTCAGTCACTCTTCATACATTTATTGCTTCATAAAAATAAAGAAATAAAAAAGAAAGAAAGAATTACATAAAATCTCTTAAAATTTGCATATTAAAATAACAAGGAAAATCAAACAACCAGACCTTCAAATAATAACATTGGTGCGATTCTATTACTTTTTGTTTCATATTAAAACTCATGACCTCCAGATAAGTCAGTAATGGTCATCTGTCTCCCCTCATCTCCCATTTTCCAGAATTTTTTTAAAAAATACTACTTTACTATACATTCTTTACGAAGAAAATCCGGAATAGAATTCCACACCTACAACTACAGAACCAATTTCGAGCATTTTTATTTCATATGGAAACTCAGGATATTTAATAACCTTTAACCTCCTTTTAAGTCGAAAAACTACGACTTTATTAAACCTTCTCTATTGGTGCAAGAGGGGAAAAAGTTCTTCAATTCAACAACTACATCAATTTAGCCACTTTTTATTTGATGTATTAAGTACAGCATTAATAATCGTTTTCTCCCTTTCTTTCCACTGCTTACATTTTATTAAAATCCTCATCGATAACAATTGAAGCGATATCGCTAATTTTATCCAAAGCTAATTTTACCACCTTGTTTGCATAGTGAACCATTTGAAATGCTCTATCTTTATTAGGAAATCATAATTTAGAACAGACATTTTGTTTATTGTAATAGGCGTAATTTATTAAAGCTTATTGGCTGAATCAACAAAAATATATCAATATCAGTCTTCTAAATCAATCATTAAATCTGACTGATTTATAAAATTAAAGAATATTATTAGGAAAACGCGTTCTTTTAGAACTTTCAGTCCATCATCTTAAAGAAAATATTAATTTCAGGGCAATCAATGCCCGGAGGCTAATGAATATGTGATTTAATTGAAAATTTTAGAACCCATTACTCATGGCGAACCAGCTGGTCGCCAAAGGCGGCTAGTTATTAATACGAGAACAACCGAACAGCCGACAGAAGGAAGTAGCCAGTGATTGATAAAGAAATTTAAACTTATGAAAGAGAATTTTAGCATATGCTAATACAAATTTAGTAGACAAGAATTTGAGATATAAAATTTTTTACCCTTTACATAGATATAGTAGGATGCCCTGAAAATATACAAAAGTCATATAAACTTTGGCACTAAAAGCAATCTTTCAAAATAGTGCATCTGCCGATTTTAACACCATTAGACAACTTTAAAGTGAACAATGGTTAGAGACAAGATGTCTTCTGTAAATCTCGTGATGTGACGTACTACACGCATGTTATAATAAAATGATTTACAGTGCAGACATATCGACCAAATCTGGCATTTAGTTATTTTAAGGAAGTAAATGCTTATAAAACAAGTTTTTTTCCAAAATTTTGATTAAGATTTAATCAAAATTTTAGTGTTTCTTTCCAATAAATTCGGAACATATCAAAGAAGAAATTAATTACTCACTTATATAAACCATTCATCATTCCAAAATTGAAAAATTTAAGTTTTCAGTAACACTTAATTTTGTTTTCAAAATTTTTCCTTTTATAATTTTAATCTATATATTTGAAATAATTTTGGACTAATCTGCTCATTTTAATTTATAGTTTATATGAAAGCTTTTGATTCGTAGATATATCATCATTGAAAGCTTTTTTTTTGCATTTTACCCAAACAATTTCTCGAAAATTCAGTAAAACACTACATTACCGAATATTTTTTCTGGAAAAAAAAAACTACGAAGTAGTCCCGTCTCACCTCCGATTGTTTTTTTCGCTTTCGTCAATTTTTATTTAATTTGAAAGCTCATAATGATCAAGAGTTTGCTTGCACCCTCCCACGGATCGAGATCTACGATAAAATAAAATTTTATCACATCTCCCAATCACAATATTCGAACAGATTTCACTAATTGGTTTCATCATTTCACAATTTTAAATAGCCAATCCGAATGCTCTAATTTAATTGTGGAAATTTAATTGAAAATAGTACGTTTATTTGTTGTGATAAAATGTAAGTTCCATAAAATTTGTTGATATTACCAAATTAGTACTATTTATATGGTGAATGAATTGCTGGTCTTTTAAGACGTTTAATAAATTTTTAAGTATATTTTATAATATTTTTCATTATTTTGTTAATTACGTTTATATACACTCGACAACATTGAAAGCCATTTTTCTGTGCTCGCATTATTCTTGCCATATAACTAAGAATAAATTTTCAACAATAAAATGAAACAAACGAATCAAGCCTTTCATGCTAGAGAATCAAATCCCCCTTAAATTTTTTAAATATGTAATTTGATAAGTCGTACTTAGATTGATTGCACCAAGATAAATGAAGAAGGTACAATTACTCAAATTTCGTAGTTATCGATAAAGATGATTGCCATTATACTTAAAAGCTTCTGGTTATTTTAACAGAATATTACTTCCTCTTAAAATATATAATGCAAAGAAGTAATATGATAGATTTCATTTCAAAGTCTATGCAAATTATCAACAGTTGCTAGCTCAACTTTCATAGGCAACTTGATACAGAAAGGTACAAAGCAAAAATTCCAGTTTATTCAATTCAAAAGTTTTTCGTTTTTGTCTCAGCACTCCTTTAAAATAAAATTAAAATTAAAGTTATCTTTTGCTTCTAGCAAATACTCTTTCACAATCTTAGAGAGAGGAATCGTTTCCTTCAAGTTAACATAGAAGAAAAATTCTAGAAATTTGTTTCTGTAATTTAAAGAGAAAGAAATATTTGCAATCCCCGTTTATTTCTCCAATATTTTTTCTTCTTTTTTTATTGCAGTAAGCCTTGGTGAATTTTTTTTTAAAATCAAAAATTATCTTTTGTCAAAAATACTCTCCACTTGGAAAAAAAATAATGACGAAACTCCTCGTGACATTTATTTATTCCTGCTTTGAATTTTTTAAAAATTCTGAGTGATGATTTTAATTAAAGATTTAATTTTTATTATGTATGTGAATATGAAATGAAATAAATCAGGAAGTAAACTGAAAACAAATAAAATAAATTCCTTAAGATTTGTTTTAACATGTCATAACGACACTACTTTCAAAAGTTTGTTTTACCAACAATGTTTCTTAGAATAAAAGGTGACTTCGTTTTGAAGTCAGATCCAAAACCTAAAAACACTGATATTCAAAATTAAAAAAAATTTAATTAATGTAACTATCTAGGTTTTACTGAATTTCTGAAAAAATTAGACAGTAGGTTTAATAAAATTTAGTATGCATGCATGCATATGGAGGGAAAAATTGAATCAATGTTAATAAATGTGGCTGTAATGGGTTTTAATGCAACAGTCCACTTAAATAGCTCAATTGTTTTTGGCAAACAAAAATTATTATGATATTTACAAGAAAGAACTCACTGATGAAGAAGGAATTTAAATTACATATAGATGGACAGTTGATGTTTCTCAAATAACTGTTTCCACCAACGCGAGGTTGTTCCCTTGGATTGAACTTCAATTCAAACCAAGTTGAAGAGATCGGGGAGAGAGAGGTGTAGTAGCTTCTGAGGGTAAGGATCCCTGATCATCCGAAGGCAGAAGTCTGACTTTAGCTCATATGAAGATGGCATTCGCACACTCGCTTGCACAACTCCTTTTTATTAGGGTGGGCTCTAACATACCTTACAGATAGAACACAATAAACAAAAACCACGTTCGAATCAGGACTCGAATCCGGAATTCCTGATAGCGGGGAAGACCCGCTACCCACATGACAGAAAACCGGCCTATGCGTGGTACATTGGGCATTTGTAAATGAATTCTTCTAAGCAAGAATTCCAGTTTCGTCCTTTTCAGAGAATAATTTCTTTCCGAGTTCCAGTCCAACCCTTCTCGACTGACATCATTCTCTGAACTAACTCTGGCTTCTAGTTATCATTGGAAGAATGCAAAGAGCCCTCGCGTGTTGTTAATTTATCACATAAATCATTTATAATCAGTCAGTCGTAATTTTTACTACAGTTAACCGAGATAAAGCAACAATAAATCCATTTTAAAAGATCAATCATAAAATTACTTACATGTCATTTTACAGTCAATACAGTTCTAAAAGAAAAACATCTTGCTGAAAGCATTTGAACACTCTCTGTGTCAATTGGCCAGGATCCTGAACAAAACGATGGATCTTGGAGAAAGATGAAGAACTGAAGCTGTGTTTCCAAAAGACTTTCATAACAAATTCATTAAGGTATAAGTATATATTTGACTCTAAAATTTAAAGGATAAATGACAGCAATGCCTTAGCCCTTTAGTGAATCAGATTCATTGTTTGTACTGGTCAATAGTCTATACTAATAAACCAAATCTATACCACTATGTAAGAACAAAATTTTTATCTTCCAATAATCAGAGCTATTGTTCTTATCAGTATTGCACGTCAAATACGAAAGTCGAGGATAAACCAACCTACAATATGTATTGTAAAATGATTCTAAAATCGGGTCCACTAGCAATCATACAATTCTGAAAATTCAACCTCCCTGTTGAAAGACTGAATAAGTTTTAGTTGCAACCAGGCTATTCCTGAGTAACATAATTTGCATCAATTTCACAGACATCGAAGGATGACATCCAGCTTAAACAGCCTTTCAAAAACCATCATGGCATAAACGACTAGAATTTCAGATGGAAATCCGGATTGCTAATCCATAAAGCGAAGCATGAACTGTTAAGAGTCATATTCTTGTATTAAAGGATCCTCCATCTCTACCATGCTGCTTCTAGTCGTAGTATAGATCGAAAGAGTCAACGGAAGTCATCGAGACAGATGTTTAACCTTGTTGTCTCAACAGCTATTTCATCATTTCGTGGTTGTAGTAGATGATGGTTCTTGTGCACGCATGGCTTTTTCTATCTGATTCTGAATGAATTATCAAGGTTCATATGTGGAAAGCTAGAAGAGAAAATCGTGTGGCTGATTTGTCCTCAATGTTTTTCAAAACTCATGTCAAATGACTTGAACCAAATGGAACGGAGTATTGTATTTTGGGACAACTTATTGTCATTTGATATTCCACAAGGGTTTGCAAATAATCAAGACATTAAAAGCGATGATTGTCTACATACGATTAGGTTTAATTTGACAACTGGACTCAATTCATGCGAAGAAAATTTCCCCCATTTAGTATAGTAGCTTTTTGATAAACTGTATCCATAGCATCACGAAATTTTTATCACATTCGAACTCGACCATCAGCTCAAAACAAATGGAAACGTGGCTTGCTGATCGGCACTACCATTTTTTCAATTATTACTAAGACAATTCATGACATCATGATTGCAAGCGATTCGCAGAAGATAATCCTGTATAATAAATAATACTCGATTTCGATATTCAGTTGTCATTACTCATCAGAAGTAAACTATATTCCTCAGATTAAAGAAACATGCCAGATGTAAGCTAGGTGATGAATGAACACTGTTGAACCAGTTCAAACAATTTTGAGTCATTGCATGAGCGCATATACTCGAATGTCGCTAATCAACAAATGTCATTAGTTACTATACAGTATCGTAAGCATTTTCACCTCACCCTCATCAGAGCTAAAATACACTGAAGTGATAAAAGTCATGGGATGACTGTTAATATCGTGTCGGCCCTCCTTTTGCCCGGCGAAGTGCAACAACTCGACGTGTCATGGAGTCCACAAGTCGTTGGAAGTCCTCTGCAGGAATATTGAGCCATGCTGTCTGTATAGACGTCCATAATTGTGAAAGTGTGGATGGTGCAGGAGTTTGGGCACGAACGGACCTTTCGATGATGTCCCATAAATGCTCGATGGGATTCATATCGAGCGCTCTAGGTGGCCAGATCATGAGCTGGAATTGTCCGGAATGTTCTTCAAACCAATCGTGAACAGTTCTGGCCCGGTTTCATGGCGCATTGTCATCCATAAAAATCCCATCGTTGTGTGGGTACGTGAAGTCCATGAATGGCTGCAAGTGATCTGCAAGCAGCTGAACATAACCATTTCCAGTCAATGATCGGTTCAGTTGCACCAGAGGACAAAGTCCATGCCATGTAAAAACAGTCCACACCATTATGCAGCCGCCACCAGCTTGAACAGTGCCTTGCTGACAGTTTGGGTCCATGGCTTCGTGGGGTCTGCGCCACACTCGAACTCTACCATCAGCTCGTAACAACTGAAATCGTGACTCATCTGACCACGCCACGGTTTTCCACTGGTCTAGGGACCAGTCGATATGCTCACGAGCCCAGGAGAGTCGCTGCAGGCGATGTCGTGCTGTCAGTAAAGGCACTCGAGTCGGACTTCTGCTGTCATAGCTCAAGGAAGACAAATTTCTCCGCACAGTCCTATCGGACACGTCCCTCGTACCTCCCACATTGATTCCTGCAGTTATTTGACGAAGTGTTGCGTGTCTATTAACATTGACCATTCTACACAGACGTCGGCGGTCTCGGCGGTTTCGGTCGTTAAGTGCAGGTGGTTGCCCACTGCGCTGTCCATGATGGGATGTGATGCCTGAAATTTCATACTCTCGGCACACTCTTGATACTGTGGATCTCGGAATGTTGAATTCCCTAACGATATCCGCAATGGAATGACCCATGCGTCTAGCTCCAACCAGCATTCCACGTTCAAAGTCTGTTAATTCTCGTCGTGCCGCCATAAATCACGAAAAACCTGTTCACATGAATAACTTGAACACAAATGAAAGCTCTGTAAAACGAACTGCGCATTATACTTTTTCGCTGCGATACTACTGCCATATGTGTATTTGCATATTGCTATCCCATGACTTTTGTCACTTCAGTGTATATTCCTCAGACTAAAGAAACATGCGAGAAGTAAGCTAGTCATGAATGAACACTGTTGAACCAGTTCGAACAATGTTGATTGATTGCATGAACGCATATGTTCGAATGTCGCTAATCAACAAATGTTAAAAGCTAATATACAATATCGTAGAAAGAGTTGGCTGCCGTGGTATGGCATTTTCACCTCACCCTCCATCATATTTAACTCTGAAAATGAAAAAAATATTCAAACACGAATTTTGTCTCAGTATTTTTAGTTCACATCCGGATATCTTGACATCCTACTTTTCATTCTACAATCTCGAAGCTTCTACCACTGTTTCCTATGAGAAGAACTATAATTCATGATCTATTCTATATTTACACTACGTAACAAAGAATGTTATAAACCTTAACATGTTTTAAAATATTTTTCTTCATGTGCACAAACTCAACTTAACTCGGAAACTGATGATTATCATAATACCATTTAACATTTTTTACTGCATGAAAGTATTCAACAGATAGCGCTGATAATCATCCGGTTTGTATTCATTTAATACAACGCCAAAACTCCTCACATAATTTGATTGTTGCTTTCCCATTAGTTTACATCACTTTACCTCAGAGTAATTTTCAAGATTATCTTTCATCCAATAACCATCACGTTAAAAAACAACATCTATTTGCAAAAAAGGCCAGTTGTCTTTATATTGATTGAAATTTTAGTAGATGATTATGAATAATTCGCTGTTAATTTAATAAATCTTACCCTGTCGTTGTATTTATGCTCTACATTCATAGCGTAACACAGCCTTCTTAGATTTTGGAATTTGAAAAGCCGAATGTGTTTAAGATGTATTTGGCATAAAGTGCTTTATCGTCTATAAAAAAATCTATCATCAATATTGAATCTGAACAATTAAGTAATCACTTTCAAATGCGCGAAGAAAATATAAATTCCGATCATGTAGATACTGTGGAATAAAATATTCTTCACGAGAGAGTTGCAATTTAACTTGGATACCGATTCTAAATACATATTCACTTAGAGAAAACCTAACAGCTAATATCTTCACATTGAAAAAGGATCAGTTGTAATAATAAAGAAAGACATTTTAGAAGATGTGCGTGTTTTAGTTTTTTAAAAAAATGCAATGCATTATAATTACTTTATTTAAGTGGAGAAATGCAAATCGGATGAAACATTTATTTAGCAATAAATGCTGAACATATCTATAAAGCCATTATCTCTGGTCTTTATTTTTATAGATATCACAATCTATAAATTTTTTATCTATAATATTATCTAAGAAGTGAAAGGAAATTGAAAATATTAACTTAGTTGATAAGAAATCTGAATTTGTACTTTCTAGCTTGCCGAAAGGATTTTATTTTGTTTGAATGTGCTCATTATAATGAATAAATGGCATTGGAACAATAGTTTCAAAAAAGTGCCAGAGCTTGACAGACACCAAGAAAAACATGAAAGCAGCCGATGTAAAAATTTGTACAAATTATTAATATTTAAGTCAATGGAATTAACTTTTAAATAATTTTTATCAATATGTTTCTGTATCTCTCATTCCTATCTGTAGGATGTTTCTAATTTTAAATTAATATAAACGTAATAATTATTTTAACTAAGAAGTATAATAATGATTTTAATTAAGAATTTATTAATATTTAATGTTTTATTAACTGATAAACAAATTTTCACATTTTTTATCCTCTTATGTAAAAGCTTAGATTACTGTTTATGAACTTTAAAAAAGTTCATTGAAAGTTGAAATAAATACCGAAAAAGGAAAAAAAAGAAATCATAATTTATTAATATTGATAAAAATTGCTTCGATTGAAATCTACTTTTCTTATTTTATCTTGAACGAAAAAATCAATAACATTTTCCTTTAATGTGTGAATGATTACAAAATCAAACGAGAATGCACAAATACACTGTCCTATGCTCCTGTGGTTGTAATTTAAGCACAGAACATTTGACTAAGCATTGGATCACATGGGCAGAGATATAAACTAACTCTTTTTGATAGATATCATGAAAAATTTGCAACAGATCCGCAATTTTGGTGTTAAGAATTTGAATTTCAATTATCTTGATGATTCACTTCCTGAATCGTCCTTCTTTATAATTTGACAAACAATTCTTATCTGAGCCTTTGATATTCCTAAAAATCTCGATGTTTAAGGCTTTAAACAACTTAAAGTTTTCTGATTGCATACCTCAAATCTGAAAGAAGACTATAGACTATAGCAGAAGAATAGAAATAAAAGACTAATTACATATAGTATAGTATCTATATATAAGTGTTCCAAAGAGCTTTTTAAATATGAATGCAAGTAATGAAATCGATTCAGAAATTAAAATAACTGAAATTTTCTACATTTTATTCTGAATAGATAAAACAAAATGTGACATTAGAATCATTGCATTTTGTACTCTTTCAGAAATTGCATTCTTTAACGTTATACGGATTTTTTTTCTTAAGTCGGAGCTTTTCATTGTCCTGAAACGTTATGAAAAGATTTGGTTTTATTCTTAAATTTCATTTCGCGAAAAATATTTCTGTTGTAAAGGAGCATTTGAAACACAGTTTCTGATTGCTGAGTTCTACCTCGTTGACATTAATTTTCTATGATAAAAATCCTATTGAGAAAATAAGCGAAAAAAAAACTTTTACCGCAAATGTTTATGCTTATCTAAAACTAATCGAGACAAAAGGAAATAATAATACTTTAAAAGGGATAAAAGAGATTAGACAGTGGATGAGAAAAAATTATTCCTTTCCAGTTTTTTTAGTTCCTGGATGAAGGTGAGAGCGCGAAACGATTAAACTGTTGGCAGATATGGAATTACACACACACACACACAAAATTGTAATTGAATTTATGCACTGAAAAAGGCGAGAGGATGTTATCATCCCGCAGTTCCTTGAACATAAACCATTTTCAGTTTCAATAGCACAATTTATTGATATCTAGGTCTTAAAGTTGACTATCGACATTTTAAAAATCATTCCTGAATTTAAGTATTAATACGGTGATCAGAAGAACACATTTTTAAAGCTCCTCTACAATGTAAGCGCCTCCATAGACACATATTATTAAATGCAAAGATGAATTTTATTATTTTTTCACTCTATTTCGGAAGAGGGAAAAAAACCGATGTCTCCACTAACTATTCCTTGTTCTTCTTCCACTGGAGGATAATATTTTCGGTTAAAAGTTATGTGTAATATAATACTAAATGCTCTTGATTTGCATCTTAAAATTCCTCTAAAAATAATCAAAATTATCTCCTTCCTTGTATATTTATTAGCATTGATTTTACAGTTTTGATGTTTAATAAACTTCGTTGCCGATTATTTACATTATTAACTCGGTTCGAAGCAACACGAATACTGTTTTGAAGAGAACTTGCTCATTTTGAATTGTGAACAGATGTAAATGACAATTCTATTGCTATTCCAAACTTCCACTTCCTATCAAAGATATGAGGTTTGATTATCACAGGCATTTATCATTTGGTATATTTACCATATGCTGAAGAGCTACATAGACGAAGCTTTAATTAGCTTTCGACATCTAATTCGAAATCTTATGATAAGGTCAATACAATAACTATGAAAATAACATCAAAAAAGGAGAAAGTTATTTTCTATTTACTTTAAAATGTAAAAACTTAACCATTTAATGCAATATATAAATATACTGCAACGTTTTTCTTTTTTAAAAAATCAGAATTATGACAATTTTAAAAAAATTTAATAGCACATGCCATAAATTACAAACAAAAAAGTATATGAAATATTGTCATCTGACAGAAAGGAAACACGTGTATAAAGTAATAAAAACTGATTATCATCGAATATGAGTGATGATACAAAGATGGAAAAGTGTTTAATTTTAAGATATATTTATATTCTTTTTATTCATAGCGAATGAATGGCAATGTTCCCGTTAAGAATTCTTTGGATCAAATATTGGTCTTGTTCCCATATCATAGAAAAATAAATCGTTTATATGTGATTTTTAAAAAGTGTTTTGAAGGATTTCATCGAAAATTTAATAAAAAGAGACTATAATTCGGGAGCAAATATTAGATATCAAATGTCCTCTGAACTGACTTTTTACTTTCTTTTATATCAAGATAAAGTAATGCTCATGTCAACAGATCCAACAAAATCGGTATTTTGGACAGTTTCCACATCTCAGACCACCTCAAAATAAAATCGAGGGAAAAAAAACAAAAACAGATCTGTTTCTGAACATGTTAACTATAATATTCAGAGATAAATTTGGTTTGATTGCATACACGATCTTTAAAGAAGTTACCTATATGTAGGTATAAAAGGTGTTCAGGCGATTTTTTTCAGCAAAAATAAACAATTTTCTTAATAAAATCGTTTAATTTTGCTGCTACACTCATTCTTTGGGAAGTTACATCAATTTTCATAGTCCATACTTTAATGTTATTTATTCTATGCATGTTATTTTCCTATATTTTAAATTTCATTAAAAAAATCTTTTTACAAAAAATCTGAAATGAAGAAAACAATGGTTGCATATATTTTTATGTTGCTTAAATATTACATATTGATTCGTATAAATTTTCTATTTTTTAATTTCAAAATAAGCAATCCATCCATTAGAACAGATTTTACAGTTGTTTGAGTGATGCAGAATGCAAAAGAGGTTGAAAATTTAATGTTTTTTAACAGCTAAATTCCAGTATTTAAATATTTGGAAGACATATAGCCTCTTTTTCAATTTGGGGAATTGGAAAAATGTTTTTTGACTTATCTCCAAAATATTGGAATAAATTATTTGACAAACTTCAGAAATAGAAGGTATTTGTGTTATATATCTTTTTCTGCAATAAATAAATAAATAATAAATAAAAACTTTTGTTTTGTAATTAAAATACTTTTGTTTCATACACATTTTTCAATCTGTTTTACCCCAAGCACATAAACTTTTAAATATTCTATAACGATTTTTAAAAAATCAGAAAAATAGTCATATATCTTAAACCGAGTATTGGACTTTAGGGAAATTTAGAATACTATCTCTCAATAGAAAGCCTAACAAAACTAAAAAAATGCAAAAGTAATAAACAAATGAAATTTCATATATGGTTTTATCATACTGTTAGATCCAAATCTCACGCAAGAATAAGATGGGCTACCGCGAAATAACCAATCCGGTAGGAAAGCATCAAACAAAAAAAGCAGGCCTCTAAAAGGCTAAAACCAAGGACCTTTAACCTATAGTTTAGAATGCCAAACTATAGAATCAAGAAGTAGATGGTAAAAAATTATTTAAAAATGAAGAGAAGAAATAGAATAATAAAAGTAAATGTTAGTTTATCATTAAAAATATAGACAAATATGAAATTGTATACAAAATTCATCTATGATTTGACCATTTGTTTATAAGTCAACTCAAAAACGTAAAAATTTAGATTCAAGAAATTCGGCATATTTTCTTGCCTCTAAATATGTAAAATTTCATTAAACTTTGAACTCAATCGGCCAAAATGCAGCATTTGTTAACTTCGAATCACAAAACTGTGGTAAAATGTCTGTTGTGTGGCATGGTACATGAGTCTTTTGTGAGCTTTGAATGTTCTTACATGATTCGTCATAGTGATAATGGTTTTAAATAAGGCGACATAAACATGACGTGTCATTTTGTGCAATTATAGGAGAAAATTAAATTTTCCGATGGTAATAAAAACCACTTTTAATTATATAGATAAAAAGAAATACAACATGCTAAAAACTTTTTACTTTCAGTATTGGATATCAGAGAATAGTACGAAAATATCGGTACGTAGAAGAAGCATTGTAATCGCCAAAAATAATCGAATACAAGATTTCATTGAATCTCCCATTTCAGACCTTCTTTTGGCACGAAAAAAGCGTTTTTGAAACTGTGTCTGTGAACACGGTAACTCCACAGTGCTTTGATTAACAGACGAAATTTGGCGTGTGGTCACTAATTTAAATTTGCTGATTTTAATCAAATTTTGAAGGAACTTTATTCAGTAGAAATAGATGAATAAAATTTGATAAACAAATTTAACGTCTAAAGCGTGCATTGGAATCAAATTCCTTTAAAGAATGGAGCACCTGTAGGTCTGTATTTTCAAAAGCATGTAAACGCGATATTTAAAATGCGTAAATTTCGACTTGCAATAAAAACTGATCAAATTATTTTGTGTTAAATCTTGAGTTTTAACCGACCGAAAAAAAAAGTTCAAGATATACATTGCTCTTCATGATATTTTCGCATTAATAATATCCCAGCGATAATTCACCTAAAATTATACTCCGAGAGGCTCTTCCGTAACTTTTGCTTGTATATGGTTGCTAACCCAGAATTACATTTGCTTTTAGAGTACGCGAGAAAGATTTCCGTTGAGATAATACAAGATTTTCGTGGTTTTGGATTTAAAACATAATTAAATATTATGATCTAATAAAATTGAAATCTTAACTCTTCGCACTATCCTCACACAAGATAGTGAATAACTTTGGGGAGCAGTGGTCAATGACAGCCAAGGTTTTAGTCATGAAAATATCGTTAATTTAGCTGTATTTTTAATGTTTATTAAAAAAGCGTTTACTAGTTTCAAGCTTCTTTATTCATGGTTCTAGCTACAAATATATAACTTCGTAAAAAGGGTTTTTTTTTAATACGATTGGGAATATTTTGTCCTTATTTTTAATATTTGTTCATTAGCACGTTGGCATAGTTATTCTTTGGCCTGCAAAACTGATTCTGCCAATAAACCAAAATTTACAACGACTCTTAAAGCTTACGATACAATTTGTATATAAATCCTAATACGACATTTGTATTTCAAAATTCTTTAGACTAAAACAGCAAAATTAATTCACAGAAGCTTTTTATTGCAATAATAAAACATAAGCCATATTTATGCTCACTTGCAGCGCCAACTTCTCTTGGAGTAGCGAAAGAAGAAACCCCTCAATTTAGACTGAATTGTCGAACGATGGGAACCTAGAGATTGTTGCTTCTCTACTAAGCAAGAGATGAAATCTTATTACCTCCCATTAAGCGAGGGTATGATCCAATGATGCAATATTTTAATGCTTTATTAATTTAACTAGCACAGTTTGTTAAGTTTCACGATAAACTGTTTAAAAAAATTACAGCGCATTTCTTTTCATTGAGCTATGGAAAAGCAATTTTGTATATACTACATGCACTTGTTAGTGAATTCTGCATGATCTATCATTTGAAATATATTCATTAAATTTTTAAAGGAAAATTTATAGCCATTAAGTTTTTTTTAAGAGTTGAATGAATATCTTGATAAATAACATTGCATGAAAATGCAGGTTTAGTCATTAAAAGTAATATATTTTATTGACTTACAAACAATATTTTTCATTTTTTTTTCTGAATTTAAACTATTGTTTTGGATCTATGAAACTTGTTTCAAGTTTTTTCGACCCAAGGGTTAAAAAATTTTTGCGATTAACCCATTAGTTAGGTCCATTATTCAGTACTACTGGATAACATTTCTAATTTTTTTTTTCAAAAATTAATGTTATATTTCCCCCCGTTAATTGAAAATGACATTTAATTCTATAAATTAACTTGGACCTAGATACCAGTACTCTAATAAAATCCATGGACCAGAAAGGGGTACTATTACGTGAAACTTATTTTTATTTAAATTTCTTGGTTAAATAAATAACTAAATTTATCAATAATTTTGAAATTTCATGAATATAAAACACTCTTCTAGAAAAAAAATCACCAAGTTAAATACATCACTGAATATTAATATTTTTACATCCGGCGATTCCAACATGGTGCTATTGGTATTATTCAGATACCATCTGTCTATTCAAGCCGCATAAGAAAAACCACAAATCTGATGAGCAAATCTTGAGAAGTTGTGTGACATTAGGAAACCTCTTTAGCAAATTATCATGAAAAAAGATAAATATTTTACACATGTAGAATTTCATTAGAATGGAATTACAGTACACTCCCTAGCATCTGACCTAACCTGGTGGAAGAGCAGGCCCGGATAACTAAATATTCAAATGGGCCGGAATTCTATAAACTCATTTATTTCCCCACCAATAACAGAAGGCAAAATTTTTATATCAAAACTACCTATTATAATCCGTATTTTCTTAATGCTCATTGAGTACTAAGCCTTCCATTTATATCAAGAAAAACTGAAAGTGAACGGGTCCGCGGTCCCTTGAACCATAGAGTTGTTGCCGGTAAAGTGTCGATTTAAAATAGAAGGCTCTGTTCTGATAGTTTATATATGCTTATGACCCACATAAGCACCTTTCGAGAATTTATTAGAGAAAAAGTTAAAGGATACACATTTCACACTGTTCGCATTTTAAGATAAATTCTATAATGCCCAACTTAAACAAAACGTTTATATTATATATATATATATACTTAATAACGAATATCTTTAACTGCTTTTTATTCAATAATAAAAATAATTATATTTACTGACATGCCCTATTTAAAAAATAATTAAATATATTACATTTTAATGAATTATGTGCTCTGTATTTGTACTTTTTAATGAATAACTGTGGGAAAACAGTAACAGAGAAGGAAAATTTTGTGAGGTGAAAAGAATGGAGAAATTATTTCGTATTTCTAGCATCACGATTTTCTTATCTTAAGCTGTCCTTTTAAATATCAGTATTTTATTACAAAAACACAAGCTTTCCTTCACTGGACTGCCCTAATTGAAATACATTAACGTGATTGAAATATTTTGTGGATTTAAGATCATACTATGCTGCTTTAAATATAATAAAAATTAATTTTCAATGTTATTAATAAAAATATAAATATAAAATATTAATTGCTTCAAGTTAAGAAAATTGCAGTAAATAAAATACTTATGTGGAAAAAAGCAAAGAGTCATGAAATAAAAATACAGACAAGATTTTTAACGAATAACATAATTTATATTTTGTTTATTCAATACAATATGTGCAGTTTGCAAAGTTCTTAAAAACAAAACTTTTTCTTTGTTATTGATTGTACACTACGAGATCATAGCCGGAATAATAGCATATCTTCATCAGCGCGATATGTAATTTTGACAAGATACAAGGTAAATTATACATTCAAAAACAAAGTGCCCAGAACACATTTACAATGAACTAAGTTTAAAAAAATAATAATAACACATTTTTTTTTAGATTACAAAATCACAGAACGAAACAGTAATTCCGTTTTTGAAATGAAAAGTTTTAAGTTTTACTCTTTTACTTTAAGTACAATAAAAACTTTTATCACATGGCTAAATCGACCAAAATGAAGTCATATTAATTAAAAATTTTATCATAAATTCAAAATTCTGATTTCAGTTCTTTGATTTCAATAGTATTTTCTCACTATTAAAATTAAAATACATATCATAATCAGTAATTTACAATGACAAAGTATATGAAGAAATCTTGGATCTTTTGACTCACTTTATACTGAGCTGGTGTTATAGACTACATTTTTGAATTCAAAATTAACCAGTAGTTTCAGAAGATATTTTAAGGTTTTTTCAACCTGCATTCGAAATTTAATATAAACAAAGAATAGAAAAAGTGCATTAAAATCATAATGATAAAATTAAACATATATACAGTAAATTTCATTTATGCAAAATTGATTTTTAAAAATTAAAAATTTAGTTTAAAAAATTAAAATAAGAAAAAAAAACCTTCATAAAAAAACCCATTTAAGTAAATCACACTACATTTTTAAAAGAAAAACATCCAGCTCAGCTATAATGGCATCTTATCACACATATTATATTTAATAATTTACGAATATTTGACATTTGTTTTCAAGAACAATGATAACAAAGTTTCGCGAACTGTGCTACTTTCAGCGAATTTTTTACAACTTTTGTTCAAAAACAAATTGAACGGACCAACGTATTTGAAAACTGTTAAATAGGTTGATCACTAGAAATACACTGGCAAATAAGAAGGGGATAAAAAGATGAAACAAGAATAACAAATCGATACACGAATGGACGTGATTAACAGCAATCTTTGGGCCTTTTTAAGAAATATTATGTAAAAAAACAACTTGAAAGCATCACACGGCAAAACTTGCCATTCAAGATCTAATGTTGTAACTGCACACCAGACGGCGTTCCGCTAGAGGTCGCTACTATCGCGACCGCATTTTTGTCCCAGTTTATTATTTGTTTAATTATCAGAAATTGAATGGAACAAACGTGAAACAACTCCACAAAGTCCTCGTCTTTTCTTTTCTTCGAAGATACAGCACAAAGCATTTTTACTTATTCTCCAGTTTATATTAATTTATATAAAAGTGCACATTTTTTTGCTGACTGCTACAGAGTCTTAAGACAACAACAACACGAACAAAGAAAAAAAAAAGAAAAAAAACCGCTGAATTATGATTCTGATGTACAGAGTTCTGAAATTACAGATGATTCATCACAATGATATCTTGTTTTTTTCTGAGAAAGAAATGTACACTTAAAATCGTTCTGCGCGAATACGAATGGTATGCAGATGAAAGAGAACGACGCTAGAATACAGAGGTATAACTGTACAACGTCTTTGCTCCGCTTCCTGGCTGCGACAGTTTCTTATTTGCATGTTCCTCCATTTTATTTATATATTTTTTCTGTGCGACAAAGTGCAAGAAAAGATGTTTAGCTTGTTATTTTGATGAAACATGATCTGAGGTCTGAGATATTTTGTTTGAAACGTATATTATGTGAAGTACTGAGTCCTTCCTGATTGGCTAAATTGAGCCGGGCCCTGTTCACCGATTGGCTGATGTTCTCAGTCTCTCGTCTTCACTAGGGATGAAGCTCAGAAGGCTGCAAAGAAGAAGAAAAAAAAAAGCATGAGATATGAAATTTGAAGTCGGACAATTTCTACGATTAGATTAACACTCATTGTCAATTTTGATTTTAAAAAATAAAACTTTATTACTGAAATTGCATAAAAGCATGGAAATATTCCAAGAGCGGCAAACCAACATTACTTTAGTTCTATAACTACAGATATAAAAGGCGGAAAAAAAAGCGAGCTTTAATTTATAATTTATTGATAAAATACTCAGGTACCGTACAAACAACAATACTGAAACATTATAAAATCATAGATTAAATATCGTTTTCTTATTTCCAATGACATCGCACATCATTTTTCTTACGTTAGCACCCCCATCATTTTTTATTCCTTAATTTCTGCAACGAAGACAGCCAGGCTACTATAATAAATAGTTTATATGACATAAAACAATGTAAGTTTTCCTCAAAATATATCTTGAGAGCCTCTGTAGTGAGTTAATGACTCTGTAAACGGTCTCTTCTGTGTTAAGAAGCTTCTATTTTTTTTTTCACTGACTAATTTTATGTCAAATTTATGTTCGTTTGTATGGAATAACTACGTTTCCATGAAGAAATGAAGACTATACAATTTCAACTATTATTCCTTTTAGTGCTTAAGACCATATGACACTTTACAATGCCAGAAAATTTTCATGTTAAACAAACACCAATTCGCAATGAGATGGAAATCTGTATTTTGCAGGCCTTACTGTACACATTGGCTCGATTTTAATCAATTCACCAATTTAGTTTCAGATTTCAGGACATTTTTTTCTGCCATTTAATTAACATGCTAAACTTTCTTTTTCGTATTTTTGCGAAGATGCACAGATCATATTTACTTATTATGACTTATAACTGTATAATAATTACATCTGAATGTAATTATTCAAAATTCTCATGTATACTATACATGAATTATTTTAGCTTAATATTTTTATTTCATAGCATTCTAAATCTCATAAATTTACATACAAGATGTCTAAACTTGCGACATTTTTAATCGGCCATTCCATTAAATAAAAAAAAAATATTTTAAGCAGAATATTGAATATGAAATATTACGCATATCCTAAAAAAATTAATGGGCATGATCCTAATCAATTCAATTAAACAAGACTGCCAGACTTAAATGGATAGCAAGAAACAATCTTCATTTGAACATTGACTGCTTTCAACAAAATCTGTGTCCAAAATTGCCCACTGTTGTACAAAGGCGTAAACACACATAAAAACAATTTTTTTTACGAAGGTAATCGATCTATAATATAAGAAGTAAAAAAAAGTGAACCGGGGCAAGATACCTGTTATATACGCACCTGATGCATGCCTGCAGGGTCGTACATGGATGCGGAGGACTGGGGCGGTAGACCATCGGCATAACCTGCCGTCTGGGAGATCACGTGCCTCAGGGCATTCGCCTGAAATGTAAACCTTTTTTTTACCACAAGCGAAGAAAATATCGATATATCAAATTATGATTCGATATTGCAGAAACGAAAATCGATTATATTAATCAAAAATAAATTATACGTGGGTTTTTCTAATTCATTGGACGAATAGCCCCACCACTTTCATATTTTATAAAAAATGAGAGCTGTTAGATAACTTTGCAGTGTTCGCTAATCAATAATGAATATTTTTTAACAATTCATTAAATGTTATTATTTTATGAAACAATGGCAACAGGCAAGCAGGACTTAGCAATTTGCTTCAGTTCGAAAACTTTGTGTAGAGGCTAACTTTTTCTTAACATCCTACAGACGGTTAACCAATCCAATGGCCTGTAGTTGAAATTTAACCGTGAATAACTTTAAAAAAAATCTTGCTGAGATTTAAAGAAGAAAAGGTTGCCTCCTTCCTCTTTTCCCGTGGTTTTATGTCATCCGCATTTCTATAACACTATCGGAACAATTTGTCAAAAACTGCGACAAAAACACGCGTGTCGATGATTTAACAAACATTATGCTGCTGCTTTGAGATGAAGAAGGAGAGAAAAAAAGTAGTTTTCTTGAAAAACTTTCCACCTACTAATAAAAACTGTTTCACCCCCTTGCGTCCCCCCACCTTTCTTGCCGTAAACCGAAGTGTCGCTTTTTCACTTATCCCTTAGTGACGGTGTGCTTTTTGCTTTTTAGATTTAAGTGTGAGAAGATTTTTTTCTTTAACCCCTGTGTTATTTACCCTACCTCGTTAATCTACTTAATGGCTCACACTTATCCTCCAATGAAGTTTTTCCCTAAGTATATCCTGAGCTTCTTTGGCTCGACTTTGTATTTTTTTTATCCT
>JAPMOQ010008497.1:253881-342453 GCA_026543055.1 Argiope trifasciata
CTTCGATCTACAAAATTATTTGGGTAGACATTTTAATAGAGTACATTTCTTCAGGCAATTTCATTTCCAAGTTGCCCCCCCCCCAACTTAAAATTCTATTACTTTCTCAATTCACCTATATATAAAATTTATACTAAAAGAATACTCACAGAAAATAATATATTAATCTATAAAATCTTTAATAATAATTCAAGAGAGTGTTGTCTCAAAGGCAGATTGATTGACTTTTAAAGGTATTAATATACTTGCAAAAATGAGCATGTACTTCTAATAGGGATATTAATTTTTTTGTGAAATTTTAATTATAATTTGAAATAGTTAACAATCAAGCAAAATTTTTGGCATTTTCCAGCAATAGCTTTTCAAATTATTAGAGAAGAAATATAATTTTTACATTATTCTAAAATTAAAATATCTATCTATCTGTGTAATGATACAAATTTAGTCATCATAAATTTTTTCCGAAGTGTTAAACTTTAAAAAATATGTTTCACATAATTTTTAATAATACATTTCACTGTTGCAATACAATTTGAATCGTTTTTATCGTTTCATCATATATTTAATAGCGCGCTTTTCTTCTACTCTTAGAAGCAAATGAAAAAATTGCATAAGAAAAAAGAAAAGCATCTACAACACTACGAAAGACAACTAGGATGCAGAAAATAAAAATTAACGATAAATTAAAATCACGATACTTATGACACTACGAAGTACTGAGATTACTCTATTTGGAAGATTCATTTGTACTATGAATAGATGCATAGGAATTAAAATAATTCGATTCATATAATTAGTTTGAAGCTTTAAAAAATGAATTATGAGTAGCAAATTAGACGTACATGGTTTAAATGAAATATGACCATACTCCCAGAAGAACTAGCCAGTAGTGGGGAGTTCAACAATAAACATAAAACGAAATTTACATTAATAATACTTAAAGGGGAAAAAAAGTTTTTTTTAAAAAATTACTTCAGTTGATGTAAATTCAATTTTTTAAGATCCATCATGTAAAAATATTATAGTACCATCATGTAAATCGAATACAATACATACCTTCGGAAATAAATTTTATCCTTGAATAAAGTACAATGTAAATAGAACTATTAAGCAATAATAATTTGGAAGTTGAGAAAAAATACAGTTTACAAAAACCTAGTAAGTCATCCACTCTGCAACGCATACAAAATCAGAAAGAAAAAGAACTCGATATCCACTCATATGTCATGCTTAGAGAATTCGAATTCACTCCGTGTCTCGAATATCGGAAATTTGAACCTAGACAAAGTGATAAGCCAATTCCTAGTTCCAGAAGGATGGAACAAGCAACACAGAATTCGAACCACAATTTCAACACTGGCAAATAAATAGAAAAAAGAAACGCGCAAGACGGAAAAGGCTATAATTAAATCACGGACGAAGACGGACATTAGGCTGTGGAAAAAGCGACAAGGCCTATAGGCGGCCTAATTTGTGAGCAGCAGATCCTGGGAAAGTGGCGGCGTCACAAATTCGTTAACTGCCTTGTCAGGCAAGAACGAAATCCAGTTAAAGTGAGAACTACAGCAGCTAAATTCAATTGCAACAACCCAAAACATTTCTTCCCTCCTTTCTTTTACTCACTTTACTGGATTCCCATTTTCTTACGGTGCTTTTTCTTTATCATTTTATTTTATTTCATTTAATTCTCCCTCTCACCCCCACAGTCCCAGTTCAGCTGGTGACATGCCCAATGAGTAATTAAAGAAAGTCGGACGGCGACGTTCTGGGGTGGAGAAGTGAAAAGAAGTGAAGCTGATGGCTACTCGATTCTCATCGATTTCCACGTGTCCGATCCAGGCCTATTCGTCGATAGAAATGTGTACACTGTTTTAGTTTCTTCCGCCTTTGTTTTCAATTAAGGAACTGTCCTCCCCCACAATAAAAAGTAGGAGGGGGACCAAATCTACTATTAGATCAATCTGAAGAAATTACATGTCCACATTCTTCAAGGAGAAAATAAAATGTGATAGTGAAAAGAAGTTATCTTACTCTACAAATAATGGTAATTAATAATAATTCGTTTCAGCAGCGTGTCGAGTGAAGTCTTCTTTGTTAAAACAACTTCGAATTCAAATTCGTTTTTTTTTCAACCACTTCAGGAAAAAATTAACTTAGATTTGCAGCAATATGAAATACTAATAGCAGATTTATTATTATTATTTTTTAATATTCAACTATTCATGCTTTTACTTAAGAGCTAGAGGTGCAGGCATCTACATCGTTTATCCCTCAGAAAACGACAAGCTTAAAATACCCGCTGGCCAAATTTCTACGAACTTTACTAGTGAACTTATAGCTAATAAAGAGGCTCTAACCCATTGTCTCTATTTTTCTCCCTTTAACGATTCGATTGAAGAAATTGTAATTTTCTCAGACTTTAAATCGGCTCTAGAAGCTATACGAGACGGTGAGTCAGCACTGATGGAAGAAATTAATACCTTCTTCACTCATTAAATAAACCATGCATTCTCCAGTGGATTCCTGCTCATGTAGGTATCGAGGGGAACGAATGTGCAGATACACTTGCAAAGGAAGCACGTGATGAAGAACAACCCCGAACAGTCACCTGTACAGATGCAAATGCTGTTGCGAGGCGTAGGATCCACAATAAACATTTTGGCAAGGCAACAATCCCTGACCTAGACTGCCCAAGAAACCTCTCCTCTACAATAGCTCGGCTGCGCACTGGACATTTCACGGGCATGAAGATATCACCAATTGGTATTAAATCCTATCCCAACTGCAAACACTGTCCTCAATCCCAACTGACTCCAGAACATGTTTTTAACAGTCAAGCCAGTATCCGATCCCTCTTTCTCCTTGGAGCCTCACCAGTTGAGATCCTCCATGGCTCCAGAACAGGTAGATGACGTCACCAAGACTTTTGGTGGAATATAGACTTTATTTAACCCTTATAGACAGGACAACAACAACAACTTAAGAGTTATAGTCGACTACCTCATTTATAAACAAAGACAATCAGCAGTTCAACGACTAAAATCTCTTAAAACTGAAATTATACAGGTAGGTATATTGTTATTTATTTAATTAGGGTACTCTTACGCTGGCTTGCACTGAGTCTACAATTTGATCCGAGATTCACGAGCCACTAACTCGAGAATATTCACTTTCCACAAAAGAGATTAGGAATTTAAAAGGATAATCCAAAATACAGTCATAAAATCAACATTTCTGCGTCTTTCATTAACCCTAAGCAACTCATTTTAAACATCCTTTATTCTTCACGTGGAATTTTTTTAAACTGCAACTGAGGAAAAAAAAAGTAAACCTTAACACTTTTAACGCTACCGACGAGATATCTCGTCTTTCAGATTATTGGATTATATTAGGGGGAAAAAATTATAAATTAAATTGGTACCATTAAAAAGATTATTTCTTGAATCTTACCACATTCTTTGCTAATGATGTTCGATAAAAACTCCATGAAAAGACAAATATCAATGAAAGTACTTGAAAGAGGCATAACTCGTCGCTAGCGTTAAAAGTGTTAATGTTTACAATCTCAGTGTAATGGCAATCAAAGTTATGAGCTGCGGATTTTAAAATTGATCTTCAAACAAAATAATAACTTAATTTTAAGAATTATGACCCACCACAATCTGTTGTGTATTATGAAATTTAAATTCTTTTGGGAATCAAAATTTTTTTTAGATAAACGATAAGAACGTTTTAAGCATGATTCAAAGCAATATACACGTCATTAAGCTTTTATGCAAAATACACGTCCATATTTTTAAAATATGTTTAAAAAAAAAGATTTCCTAATTAAATTACTATATCAAAATTATTTTCACGTTATTATTTTATTGCGAAATTCCTTTCAGCTTCAAATGATCTAAAAATTACTTAAAATATCATTTATTAAATATACTGGGAGAATAATCGTCAGGAACGGAAGTTTAAATGTTTTCTAAATAAGTAGGAAAAATTGCTTCGGATTTCTGTATGAAATTTTAAGATAGAAACCAGGTAATAACAGAATTTATTACCTGTGCCTATTACAAGATAAAATAACAGCGATATTTAACAACATTTATTTACCATGAATGTAAAATTGTTGGAATAAAACTTATAGTTTCCCTATATCTCCAAAGGGCCTTTGTAGTATTTTATTTCGAATGCTTAAGAGTATATTGGAGTACTTAACCTTCAAAGAATTTCTACTATATAAAGAAAAAGCTTTTATTTGAACCAAATACTGTTGAATTTTTGAAGTTAATAACAAAATATATGAAATTTCCAAGAAAGGAAAAAATTCTGGGAAAGGAGTCTGAAGATGAGCATTCTCACATTCTTGGTGTGGATCCTTAATATAAGCGTACTAAGAGAAGAAGGGAAAAAATGGGAATGAAAAGCAGCATCTTTTTTTTTATTATTATTATTTGATTTTTTTCCCCTTCTTTTCCCTCCAAAAGTTGCGGCAGTAGCGCCAAATGCTTAAGTGGCCATCTCTGTTCTCATTAGTATCCCAGTAATCTTGTTTAGGAGAAGCCAGCTTGCGTTTTCCCTTTTATCCCCTATAGCAGAAGTATAGAGAAAAAAAGTCCACCTACCCCCAACTTCTTCCCAAAATTACGTATATCCACTTCCTAACCACCGCACCCCCCTCCATTCCTTATACAACCGAACCTGCGCCGTTTTTGAATTAGAAGCGTGTTTTGCCCGGTTTTTTTTTTTTTTTTTTTTTTGCTTTTTCTTTTCTTTCTCTTGCAAAAAGAAAAAAAAAGCACGTTGACCAAAAGATTTTTCTGTACCCGTTTCTATATATCTATATATATGGATTTTTTTTTTCTTTTGTGATGGTGCTTTGAAGAAGGCAGTCTTTTCAAATTAGGCTTCCTTATTTGTCCTAACTCGCGTCTTTTATAACGAGCTATGCCAAAAGCAGTTTTCACTACCACGCTCTCAAAAGAGTTTTGTTACTTTTTCCACCTTTTCTTGTTTTATTTTTACTTCGATTTATATCTATATATTTTTATCCTTCTTACTTGGCTTGTTGTTTAACTAGTTGTTTCTGCAGCCATTCTATTTCTTTTCTTTCTTTTTTTTAAAGCCACTTTCCTTTCTTTCCGCTGCCACCTTCTCTAACGAAACTTCAGGTCTCATTTTCTTAAATTCTCGTCTGCGCCTGTCTTTTCGATAAAATGGCTGCTTTGATTCAATTTTTAGTGTGTGAAGAACGCTTTCTTTTTCTTTTCTTTTCTTTTTTTCCCCCCTACCTCTCTATACTGCTTTTCAAAGTGCAACTCTTAGGCTTCTTTTTCCCTTTTTTTTTTTGATTCCCTAAGTGAAATGTTGCTAAAAACTTATTTTTCCTAAAACGATAAATAAAATAATGTTATTATATGCTCTTGTTTTCCCTAATTTATCACCGTTTCGCGTTAAATGGTCGTTAAAAGATGAGTTCTAATTCGATTTTGTGAAGGGAAAAAAAGTGCTCTGAAACATTGGTTGTTTTGGTATTTAATTACAACCGAAATCAAGAGGAACCGCACTTTGTTGCCTTTCAAAAGTCTTTTCTTCTCTTTAATTATCTGGGAAAAGAAACAAGTTGCATCCGTTACGCAAATAATGAATAGTAGGATTTTAAGTGGAGGGGAAAAAAAAAAAAAAAAAAAAAAAACAAGGAATGTCTATTTTTTTTCTTTTGACTAAAAAATACCCATGAAAACATTTGATTACATTAAATAGCACCGATTTCTTCACATTTCTCAACCATTCCTAAATATTTGGCGTAAATTAAATTGAATTCTAGTAGAACTAATAAAAAGTTTTTACATAAAATCGAGCACATAATCGATGACTATTTAAGTGAATTTGAATAAAAAGTAGTAAAATTACAACTTTAACATTATATTGGAAATTTATTTGATACAGCGTTATTTTATTTCACAAATATTTTAGAATTTTTAAGTTAAAAAAAAATCTTAATCCATTCTTGTATATGATTGTAAGTAATTTATTTTGACTCTTGTCATTCTACTTCCTGAAGCAAATAACAAGTACACGTAACAAACATCTAGGATTAGATTATTAGGTTGCATAAATTTTTATTAGGTTGATTATTAGGATTATTAGGTTGCATAACTTTTTATTTTAGAATACCGATACAATGGTAAGAATCGTTCTATTTTTTTTTGTTTGTTTTCCTCTTCATTTAATAGATAATTAATAAATCCACTAAACTTTTTTTAAAGGCACATGATTTTTCCAGAATTTTCAGTGTTTAGAAATATTAAAATAACTCCCGGGAAGACAGCAGGAAATTCTAAAAGGTTGGGGTTATTTCCATTCAACTTCAATGAAATCTAATTTTTTTCCCCTCTCTCTTCATTCTTCGGCCGTGGGCCCGATTTTTTTTTTTTTTTTAAAAAATAAAATAAGGGGGGGGGGGGAAATCCCACCGGAAATCAACATTTTCAAGTGTGATGAGAAAAGTGAACGTCTTAAACAAGATTGAGATGAAAGGTTCAAGGAACTATAGTTTCTAAACACAGATGTTGAAGCATATTTCCCAAATCCATATGGCATTCAGAAGCGTCGCATTGGTATACAGTTCAACGATTCTTTGAAATTCAGGTGTACGTAAATGCACAAATTCTTTAATTTTTCTTCAACAATCTCGGACAAAACTGTTGTTGTTTATTTTTTTAGAATTATCGTAATAAATTGCTACTGATAAATCGGGTTAATGATTCATTGCTCCAATTAATAAATCAACTTTTTAAGAGTTATCATTAAAAAAATATGAAAGATATGAGCAAGCAGATATACATAAACTGCAGAAGGATATGAACAAACGGATATATACAAACAACAGAGGGGAAGGGTGTTACAGGGAGATATACTCTGTGTAATGATTAAGCAGCAGAAATATTAACAGCATTCCAATTTCTTTGGAATACAGTTAAATACTCAAAGTGATTTTTATTGAATTCAGGTTAAGCCGTGATTCATCCAATTTTCAATAAAATATATTTGAATTCCCTGAATATTCATTTATATTATCAGGATAACGCCACAGGGGTTTCTTTCTACGCGCAATTAGAAAGATTTCTTTGAGTAGATAAAATACAAGAGTGTCTAGTCAAGGCATCTGATGAATTTTGGCATTTTGACATTTTAAATAGAGTACAAACCATGTTGGTACATAAATCATAAAGCCCTATCAATTATAATATCCTATGCATCTATACTAATATTACAAATGTGAAAGTTTGGATGGATGGATGTTTCACAACCACGACAGAATGGTTGAAGAGAATTAGATGACATTTAGCACTAAGATTATAGTCAGAAATAGAATATAGGCTACTTTTTATTCCGGTTAATTAAGTGGTTAATTTTTATTAATTAAAAACCAACTTTCGCGCCAAAAAGCTGAGGCCAAATCCCGCCAAAGATAAGTAAGGTTCCGAGTTTTTTCCCCCCAACAGAGTTGAGGTTAGACTTAGGGGAGTTTTGAACGATTATTTCAAACGATTCTATTTGTTTTCCTTGTGTTTGATATATTTAAAATCAAATGTTGTTAATGAATCGATCTTTCGGATTCATTCTAAAGTACTTTTAAATTAAAAGAAAACAGAATAAAGGAAATAAAAAAAATTCTGCATTGCGTTACTCCAACTGGCGTAGAAAAGTCAAGCATTTGCGTTACGCCAACTGGTTGAAAGTTCACGCGTGATTGTTGACAACTGTTTTTTCACTGAAATTAAAAGATTAAAAATTATGTGTATAAAATTGTTGAAGCTATCTCAATCTCGATCACTAAATAAAATGGATTTGACTTGATTTTAAAGAAATACGGACTTGATTTGCTGTTTTGTTTTATTTTGGGTATACAATGCAAACAAATTGTTTTTACGTTAGTTGTGTATTTTTGCTAGTAAATTGTATTTATGTTATATATTTTTCGTATATGCTTACTTTTAAATGTATCGTATTTAGGTTAATGTTTAATTTTTTTTTTTTTACTTGTCATTATTTGATAGTTTTTCGTACATATACATCAAAATTTCCACGCGAAAAGGGTCGCGGGCAATAGCTAGTAGTTATAATAAAAATAACAAATAAATGAGAAAAAGGTGTAACATTTACCTGTGACTGAACATTCGCTCCCATCGAAGAGTAGGAGTCGCCGCCGTTCATGCTCATATTGTACATGGAATCTTGAGGGGTGCCCGAACCGGGAGGTGGACTGATCATCTGGCCCTGTGAAGAAGGCGCCAGACTGTATGGGGAGGAACCAGCCGCTGAGGGAGGGGAGTAACAATCGTTGATGTAATCTGAAACAAAGTACGAATAATCAATATTTGCAAGGGCAGATCGATTTTTTAAAAATAATTTTTACTCGAATATACTACTTAAGCCACTTTTAATATTAATTTATTGTTTGATTTCTTATATTTACAAGCCGAGCTAACAATATTTTAAGAGCAGTAGAGACATTTCAAAATATTTTAATGTATGTATAGCAGCCCAGATGATTACACATTGATGATTTTATATTAAAAAAAAAGCATTTACCTTTTGGTAATGTAATTATAAAAGTTTTCTTTTTCCAAAAAATAACTAAAGAACACTTGATTTGAATATATTGTGGTTCGTAATGGTCTATTCATCAATTCAACTTAAAGGCCATGGTGGGAATGCTACTAGTAAACGGGTACAATACGATTCTGACATAACCACTACAGATTAAGCTGTTTATTTTTGAGTACAGGCTTATTACACAAGAGCCTTTGTTTAGACCTTTTAAGTAATTCCAGATATAAAGAGATATTTTAACAAACATCCAGAATTTAAGCAAACATTCTAAGCTCCTAATGGATAAGATTTTATTAATAAATCTAACTAGTCAATAGAAAGTCTGTGCTAATGAATATAAGATCGGGTATGAGACCTTGTGTACTTTGATTTACCGGCTGCCGTCAACAGGCGACGAAAAATCGTCGAGGTTCTCCAGTAGCACTGTGTCAATATGCAAACTCTTTGGATAGTTTCGAAAGTTTAATTTCAAAGAAAGCCAAGAGGGTGCTTTTCTTTCAATGCTTTTTATAAGCTTCCTGCCCTTGTCTATCCCTCCCTCTCGGACGACGCCAAGGATTCCCTCCCTACAAAGACGGACAGACTGACTAATGCCCTTGTCACCCGTCTATCCTCTTCCCTGGTGCACAAGGGGACTCCAACAATTTAGCAGATTAAAACGACAAAAAGAAGATTCCGCTTTTTCTCATTAGGAAAACATTTTTATTTATTATACATAGCGATTCCATGCTCCTTCGCTTAAGAAATTGGCCCATGCCTTCAGCCCCCCTCCCCTCGTCTAGTTTTCTTATTCAGCTCTGTCCCCCTCCCCTCCAAATCTATATTCCCCAGGAGCAGGAAACGAAGATTTTATTCTCCAAAGATTTGGATTCATAATAAAATGGGTCACTCCTATGGTTAAAAAGGAAAGAGGGAGGAAGATACGGGGTAAAAAAAACCTTCGGGGATTTTTTTTATGGTATGAGATTTCAACTGGGACACGAGGGTAATTCAAACAGTTAACGTAAAACGGTTGCTTCTCAAATTACATAAAGTGTTTTTTTTTTTTTTTTTTTGCCAGGCAATTATATTAAAATTAAAGAATCTAAATCGATTCTTATCGTATTTTTAATTCAAATATAAAAAACATTCAATTTCAAATAAATGTTCTGTAAATTTCAATAAAATTTGAGCTTCGGCAGGCATTTTATAATTAAATTATTGTAAAAAAAAATATTGATATATAAATGTAAAGACACTGTAGCAAATTCAATTCGAATTTTCAAAATTTCATTGGCATGCATTTTATTTTATCCCACCTGGAACATTCCTCTTGACAGGCTGGAAGGCAAAGATAGATTCCTTTACATTTAAGTTACTATCGGCACATAAATTGTTCATATTAGTAAACAATCAAAATTAGAGCTTGTAAATCACTTTTCAGTTCTTAACTTTTAAGATATTGAAAATATCGAGCAATTTTAAATATAAAAGTTATTTTTAATGCAGCGCTAAGTTGACAAATTGCATTTATTTTTCTATCTTAATATTAAAGAAGGATATAGAGAAATAAAATTTTCCACACACCCTCCCTTTCAGAGTAAGATGAGTCATTTGAAGAACTCATTCGAGATTTTTACATTTTTAACAAATGGGTTAACAAGTTAGTTACAAAATTACTCTAATTATCCTGTTCATTAAGATAACATGGATAAAGCGTTGAACGTATATTATATTATATAAAAACTTTTGAACGATGAGTTATTTGGGGTTCCAGGGACCATGATCGGTAAAGAACTTAAAACATTTTCCTGAAGTCTCATGAGAATCCTTGTAATAGGTAGTCTTCCAAGAGAAATTTATCTAATTAAGAATCCATAAGTTGAACCAGTCCTTAGTCGAATAAGCATATCAAGAATGATAGGTACATCTGATTAATATATTCGAAAAATTAATATTAAAACTGCATAGAAAATGTTATACGGTTTCAATATTAAAATACAAGATTCATTTCTCAAAATTGTGAAAAAACAAGCGCCAACATAAAACATGCGAGTTCCACTTTAAAAACCTGAATTGGCTTAATAATGATGTTAAATAAAAGTAAATAAATAAATAAAAAGAAAATTCCAGCGAAGGAAAAAAGAAAATTCAAGACAAATTCATTTGACGAAACGGCGACATCTCGAATTCCCTGCTTTTTCTATAGTAGATAGCGAAAGCCCTTCTCTGTTCAAAGTGGTATTATTCTCAACTCCACATTGTGGAAGCTCTTCCACTTCGTATTAAAATTCTTTTCATCATTGTGTTTTCTTCGATCCACCCAACCCCCTCACTTCCACCCTTAATTTGAATATTAGATAATAATCAACTCGCACTTGTTTGTTTAGCAGACAGGCTCCCCTACAAAAGCAACCGCCTCTGGCATCTCGTTTTTAAAAGACTTTCTCTCTTTCACCCAGCAAGAAAAAAAGGCTGAGATGTGCGAATTTCTAAAGGTTAATAAATGTCAATTTGGGATTTTCACAAATGGAATGAATTTTTTCACGCATACCCTTCCCTAATTTTTGCATTTCTAAGACTGGTAAAGCAATTTGTACGCGTTTGTTGCGGCATACTTTTTCTTATTTCACGTTCTTTTTTTCCACCCCCTTTCTACGACCAGTTGGTTTGCATCAAAATGAAACCATGATGAATTTATTCAGAAATGTCAAGATATGTATAAAGTTATTTATTGCTTCGGTTTGAATTCGAAAGAAAACAAAATAGAATGGTAAAATTTTTTCTTATTCCTTTGTATGAATTTTGAGTCATTTCATTAGCTTCAATAGATTGAAGTGGCACAAAAATTTGGTTATGAAGTAAAATGCATAGCTTAAAAATAAGTATTTTTAGCAGCTACTTTAATATTTTCGATTAGTCAGACAATTCGGGAAACAAATATTTACAGTAAATTAGGGGAAAATGATTATTTCATTTTTACAGATGGTTTATGCGATTAGGAGAAAGAAGATGATTCAGTCTATCTGTCTCTTCTTCAATCTACGATAAAACAGGTTAATTCATAATAAATTTAACAATTTTAAAAATATTACACAAAAGAAAAAAAAAACATTATATATATAAATTCATTTTAAAATAAGGATAAAATATGGCGAAATAAATTAAATATTTTTAAAAATGTAGGCAATTAAAAATAAAATCAATGAAAAACGCAACCAATTGTTTCAATAGGCTGTATGTGCTTTAAGTGACATAACGTTCAGAAATAATAAAAATAAGAAATCATATGCTTTAATAAATGGAATCTATAGTATGAATCTGAAGTGCTAATATGAAAACAAATATCAAGCAAAGAAAAACTTATAAATTATATCAAAGAGTTATATGCTATTACTTTTACAATGAATATATTTAATTAGTTGCCTTTGGTAACAAACTTGTTCGTCAAAATTGACTGTTCAGGCAATTAAAAAAGATTTTAAACAATCACTTTGACTTTGATAAGATTGGAAATTTTTTTTGACTGAATGCCGTATTTATTAGAGCGGGTACAAATTAAAAATCCTATTTTGGAATTAATGGCATAAGAAAGTTTTTTTTTTATAATTTTCACAATGATCACAGGTTATTAAATATTATTCATAAATTTTAATTCCATTAAGCAACAGAACACTGAACCATATATGCTCGCGACTCTCATGTTTGGCTTTCGCTCAAATAACATAATTACGTTTAAACAAACCGAAAATACAATTTTCTACTTTGTTTAAAGGATCACCGATAAAGCCTAATTTTGCAAACAGTACAAGCCCGTCAATGTTATTTCAATGTATTATAGTTACAACCCGTGTATTGTACTAATTTTTTTTTAAACTTAAAATAAAGGAAAATGTACAGAAATGAAATTTATAAACAAAAATTTATAATGAAATTTATAAAATTTTAAGAAAAGAATAAAACGCCTACGATAGAAAAAGTATATTCTGTTCACATTCCGTTTCAACTGAATTACTTCACTATATTATTGAGAAAATGAGCACTTCTACAATAAATCAAACCTTGCCACAGACTCCTAAAAATCAGCAAGTAAGAACTGCCTCGTGCCAAAAAATGAAATTAAGAATTTTTGGAGGAATAATAAGGATTTTTAATTCGCCTGACGTTAATTCAATAAGTCCTCTTCTGCAAGCTTAGTAACGAAGACGATTTTTATAAAAATTATTTCAATTATTCCGTTTCTATTGCGCTTTGGGCAAAAGAATTTGAAAGGCAATAACATTCCTTTCCCGAAAAGAATGAATCAATCATTTCTTTTTCTACCTTTATTCGGAAACGAAGAAAATCTCTCTACCCGCTTACCTGCCTCCCCCCCCCCTTCAGATAATATCTTAAGTATTTCCATTTCGCGCCAAAACTCAACCATAAGAGAAACAAAAAGAGGAACGGGGTAACGGTAAAATTCACAGTTTTCGTCAAAAATCTTTTGCCTCACAAATACAATTGCAGCATTCCAAAACCTCTTCCTACTTTTTCTCGGATGCGTTTTTCAAAATATTTGGCGACAACAAACAAAATGCAAAAGGTGAGAGTGCGTGCGAACCGTCCCTCCCCCATCCACTTTTCCGTACAGAAAGAGAGAACTTGGCAATAGAGGGGGATTCACTTTCGATATAATTAGCGAGAAAGCATCCAAGAGCGCTGCTGGTGGAGGAAAAAAAAATGTATAAAAGGAAGAAAGAAGAAAAGCAAAAGTTTTCCTCGGCAGCAGAACTTGCGAGGAATGCGCGCGAAAATTCCGCCCCCCTTTCGGCAAAGGGGAACGCAAGGTAATAAAAACAAAAGAATGCTGCTAAGCTAGCCGGCTACAGCTTCCCATCTTGCTCAGCCCCAAGTAACCAGCCACTAATATTAAATTCCGTGGATGCTTAGCGTAGGATCGCACCCAGGGCTGCAGCAATGACAACCCACTCGCCAAGGGGGTCAGAGAAATGTCGCCAACCAAAGAATTAACTAAATACCTGAATCTCATTTACAGTCCACTATCTCCTATTTCGATTTAACACGCCAACTTCAACCTCGAATTCAAAAAATAGCGCATACAGGTAACGCGGATTTAAAATTTCTCCTATACAACATTCTAGCCTAATGCACAAAAGTATCTAACATTTATGATTCTTAGAGGCTCATATATAATTCAAAATAATTTCACAAATGTGCATACTTTTGTTAATACATACTACAGGAGAATTACAGTTCTATAAAATAAATTCAAAAACGCTGCAAAAAAGACAAACTAAATTTTTTATTACTTGCAAAAATTAAATAACAAACGTTAGCGCAGCTAATGATGTTTTAATAACTTGCTATTAAGTAACTTCAGTGCTAAGAATAATTTTAGATAAAAACGACAGTAAAACAATTAATATATAAAAACGGAAACGAAATATAGAATTAAGGTTTCTCAATAAACTTATTAATAGGATAATATAAACAAACAAATTTCCTACAATATATCAAAAAAAACATCGCAATATCACTACACATGGTCTATTAAAGTAACAGTTTGATTTGGTGTACTGAACATCATAACAGTTTTTAATACTTCTGAAGGAGATTCAAAAATATGTTATAGTATAATAATAAGTTATGATAATAAATAAGTAATGATAAATAATAAATAAGTTATGACATAAATTGTCAAACAATATATATATAGAAAATTTATTTATACAGTTATTTGCTTCTTATATGTTTTCATTAAACTGGAAATACAAAAAGAAAAGGGGGTAAAAAACTTTCATTTATCATTACTTAACCATTTTTGTATTCAACCTCACTTTTTTTATTCGTCTACAATTTTGTAATATCTTGGCCATGCATTAGCACAGAATTTGCAAACTTAAGTACTTCCAATAGAAATACCAGTGCACAGACGTCTAAAATCAAACTGCATTTCAATGCAACTTCAGAAACCCAAACCACAACATGGACATTAACCAAAAACGTCCAGGATAGATTATCTTTAATAAATACGATCTTTTTTCCTTCTAAAAAAGTAATTCGATCCAAGTCATTTGTCAAATAATCATATCATTTCAGGCCTGAAGAAATTAAAGTTGAGAATGAAAACTGAACCAGAAAAGGCAGGCAGAAGTATAAAATGAGAATCTAACGCAAAATAGAATGGAGGAAAAAAAGATGGTAAAAAAAGTATTTTATACCCTTTTTCCCATTTTCTGAGCTATTTTACACACACTTGGGAATCGCAGACCAATCATATTTGAGGCTCCTATTATGACGTTGGAAATTACAGTGATACTTCGCCCTCGGCCAATCAAATTGCGACGAGACAGAAATAAGGGTGCAGGGAATTTCGGCTTACAATACAATCAGATTTCATAGTGGGTTGGTCGGAAGGGGTCGACCCCTCAATGCTCTGGCCATTCTATAGGTCACTAATGTGTACCCAAAATTCAGTATAAAAAGCAGTTTGCAATTATAACAGTCAATGCATCGAGCAAAATGAGGTGATTAAAAAGAAAACCACAATTATTTTTTTGTGAACATTTTATAATTATATATAGTTTTTTTATTCATTTAACAGTGGCCAGAGCATAGACGAATTTTGCCCTTTCTTGTAAATGTAAAGTTAAATCGATATAATTCAAAAACAACTCTCTCCCTTTTAATTTAATCGGGTTAAATATTTTGAAAAAGTGGAAGGTATATACGATCAAAATCTTTAAGCTTCCTTACTAAGAACAACGAAGAAAAATATCGATAAATAAAATTTGATTCAGTAGTTGTTATATACACGTATCATTATGCAATATCAGTGATTTGAATTTAATTCTAACTTTTTCCATAAATAAAAAAGTTAATGTATTTAAAAAAATCAAACAACTTTATATGTGAAGAATGCTTCCGAACGTTCTATTAGCAAATGATAAATATATTTTAAAAATTAATTTTTTTATTGCTTTATGCTAATAAAATCGACTCAAATGCTGTTTTTATTTCAATCCCCTTTTCTTTAAATGTCCTCTTACTTCCAATTGCAGTTGTTTTTAACTTTTATATTTAATACAGTGAGGGATTTTGATGATGAATACAGTGTCTTTATTACGTTTTTACACAATGCTATTTAATCCTACCGTTGGTGTTTATAAATACTATAATAAGTGATCTTTCTGAACAAATAGGAACATATCTAATTATGCTTAAAAAAATATAAGCGATGTCATTACATTTTATAATTTATAGAATTAATATTAAAAACTTATTTGATAACTAGCAACAGCATTTTTTAAAATTCGATTTGTCTGTGATTCCTTATTTATCAAGCAGAACTAGGCAATTTATCTAGACGTACTCTCCCCTCCCTCTTCCACTTCTCGTGACTTGATAGGTAATTTTACATTTATAATCCATTTGAAAATAGTCTTTGTATGCGAATTTCAGAAAAGGGACAACATTAAACAACACAAACATTCAATGCTTCACTACATTATTATAAAAAAAAAATATTTTACTACAATTTAGATCAAATCTCAAAACATTTACTTGCGTAAGGCATAATTTATAATCTTCCTAACATCTAATTTTTTAAAAAAAAGAAGACTAAAAAAGCTACAGCTATGGGGGGGGGGGGAATGGGCACAAAAGCAGTCACAAGATAACAAAAACAAAATCCACATTCACTAGGCTGAACCATCAGAGAGAAAATGTTCTCCAATATTGTTATAAAGCAATGTCTGAAAATATTGATATAATTATTCCTTTAGTTACGACCTACGAAAAAGTAAAAATTTAGAATGAATTTAAAAATTAAGGAATATTATATAAAACGATTTGCCTTCAAAATAATTAATAAAAACATCAAAATAATGAAACTACTTTGATTCTACACAAATCTAATCTTAAAAGCCTAAATTAGAGGGGCAGATAGTTAAAACATTTGTTGATGAAACAGTATCATTTTAGCTAGTCACCGCGTTTTGGGATTCTGGCAGATTAATCTTCATTATTTCAGATCTGCAGGCATAAAACTCAAGAGGTGTATACTGTCCTCGTGCGTAACACGGTGTCCAAACATTGCGAGCGAAATATTTAAACCAACCCTGGGAAGAGCACAACGCTCGACTAGGCCTAAGCAGAAGGATGGATGGGGAAGGGGGGTTATGTTGCGTTGGGTGGGTCCCCCCTCGGCATACGTCATTATCGGCTTGGCCGCTGGAAGGCGACGCCTATGGCTCAGGGCTCTGCAATCAAGCAGAAAGAGCCTCCCCCCCCCTCTAACAATTCAAAGCTATCTACAGAACAGAACCCATTATACTGATGAAAACGACGGGCCGACGCGATTGCGGGTCACTCCCTTGACTTTTTCTTTCTTTATCTCTAGCTCGTGCCCCCTCTTTCCTATCCCTCCCCACTCTCCACTTGCCCAGTTAAATAGGTTTTTATTTCGTTTTCGATTTTCTCCACTACCCCCTTTCCCCCACCAACACACACACATGCATGAACATGTACTTGTCTTTCTCACTCGCCTTATTGTATGTACATCGCCTTTCACCTCGTGCGAGCAGACCGTTCAAAATAGAAAAGGCAGGTAATGTCACAGCAAGCGATTCTGTTCTCCCCTCCCCCCTTCTTCCATTCATCCTCCCAAAGAGTGTGGACAGGATACTTGCGCATTATGACGACTCAACACCCCGCCTTTCCACAAGGGATAGATTTCACTAGAGTATTTTTACGAACATGCTGTTATCGATATTCAATCCATTGCTAACGTATGCAAGTTTCGTAAATGCAGTATGATTCGTAAATGGATTTCTGAACAACTTCATAATGAAATAATTTCAGACAACTGGCTCTCATTTTAGAATATAATAATGCATACAAGTGTCACTCAAACTAAATTCTAAGGATTAAATATAATCACAACTAATAACTTCGACATTAAAAATAAAACTGAAAAAAAAAAAATGTCAAGTTTCCGTCTGAATTTTAACGAGATTATTCATAGTTGTCAACTATCCAAATATGTAAATTAGGAGCAATAATTGAAAAACGCCGCAATTTCAATTTTAAAAAGGGTGGAGCTAATTTTTAAATTGAAAGATTTCTTAAATTACTCACATTTTCGTATTAAAATAAAAGAAGATAAGATGATTGGTTAAGAATCGGTTGCTACATATTACATACCCAATCTACACAAAGATTTAAATAAACACTCTCAGCATATCAAAACTAATGACTTATTAATTCTACTCTTTCAATTGCAGTTACACAACAGACTAGTAATATTGGGTTTTCCAACTAGTATGGCGCCATTGAACAATGCAATTTTAAATATACAAGCTGCAGGTTCGGTAAAACAAGTTTCATCTAGACTATAAAAATTATTCTGAATTTTTTCTCTTCGCCTTGCATGTAACAATCTCCATCACTGAAATAATAATCTAATTTAGGTTTGTTTAAAAACTCCTATAGTTTTTGCTTCTTAACATTTATACACAAATTAAGGGTCAATTCGAACTACCACTTCCATTTCTATCTTCTTAAAACAATTTTCTCTTATTTTGGATGCGCCATATAAATGTATTAAAAAATCTACTAAACCATCTAAGTTCTTTTATACTATTATTGTTAGTAAAAATAAAAAAATAAATAAAAGTAAATTCTAAATTTTTAGAAAAGCACTGTTACGGTTAATTTCCCCAAATGTCAATTTCGTAAAAAAATCATAAGCATTATGATTAATATACATTTTATTAAGTCAAATTAAAATATTAATAATTGATGACAACATTTGAAAAACTAATCCATGATTTGAGAACGCTTCAAAACGAACTGAAACAATTATATTGGAAACTGAACAGTTCGATTTAGTTTATTAACAAGTTAACGGTTTTTGTCGAGTATACGTATCAGGGGAAAAGTACATCATTTTGCATTATGATGCGTCCACTCAATGACAATTACTATATTTATATGATAATGTTTAATTATATTTATATAATATATATAAATATGTTAATGACAATTTAGATACGCATTTTCTGAAATCGACACAGTAAATTATTTAAACTGTTTAACAGCATTTTAAAATGATTTTTTAAAAAAAACTGAAACTGTGTTAATGATTGAATAGAGAGTACAGCACGAAAGCTCTGTCTCAGGGTATAAATCAAGATTCAGCTGGATTATTAGGGAAGTTCAGCCATATTCCACAGAGAAAGGGCCCACACGCAATGGGCATTGCAATAACTTGCGGAAACTTGAGGGGGATTTCTTTTATAACATTCTCCCAACAGGCAAACTTAATTAGTTGGCTTGTAAGGAAGAAATAGATGACAGGAAAACCAATAAAGATCACTTGCCTGCTTTCTTCGCAGCATACAGATTGGCTTCTTCTTGAGCTTTACCGATGTTCTTTTTATACCGTATCCTTTTGTTACCAAACCAATTTGATACCTGGAACAGAAATGACATTACAAAACTTTCTATAAACAGCATTGTGCTTCTCATAGAAGAAATCAAACATATCTGCATTTGTATTTTATACGATATTAAGAATACATATACAAATTTCCAATTTCTCTTCAAAATATAGATTATATAAAAAAAGACGCATTTATATTAATACAAAATTAGTTTTCACAAACTAATTATTTTGTATTGAAATAACGATCGGAACATGACAAAAGAAATTTTCTTCATGAAATACACATTCTCATAAAAATATAATAGCTGAATAGGCGATTTAATTACGCTCTTATAATATTTGCCTCCTAAACTGTATAAAAATCAATTACTTTTAAGTTTGAAAATGAAGCCCGATACAAGAGCTAACATTATTAAATCCCTTGATTAAAAAAAGGCAAAATTTGTTATTTCATGAACACATCAAAAATCTCTTCGTGACGTGATTTCTTTATTAATGTTTGGGCGATCACGCTAGAAATATATTAAGTTGAAAAAAAGAACAATTCTATTATAACGAATGAAAATTTGTGAGACGAATTTTATTCATATAATTAATTTGATATTATTTGGATAACATATTTTGCTGTTATCACATGGCCACGTCCAAATCAACAGTGTTGTGTCTATATAATAGAGAACTTGCATGCCTGTTGTACTTTTTATTTTTCTCTGGAGGGGAAAAAAAGAACATTATAAGTTCTGTTTCATAAAAAAAAGCTCTAAAAATTGCTTTTTCGAAAATAATAATCCCCCCCCTTTTTTGATTTTGTATTAATTATTTAACACAATAAAATTACTTTCTAACTATTTTAGTGCTACATGAACTCATCTACACCTAAGACATTATAAACTACTTTCTAAGCTATTTTACGGCTACATAAACGAAGAATCTTAAACTCAACTTACATCAATATTACAACAAAAAAGACATAAATTTTAATTTTATTACTTTAAACGCATAATTTTTCATTATTCTTGAACGGAACTATACTGCATGGCATGTAAGTGGACTTTTAAAACAAAATAAACCAAACTTTCATATTCGTATCTACGTAAACAAGTTTGCTTTCGACTATTGTATAGTTAAATTTAAAATTGAAATCCTGTCGAATACAAATATATTTATTATTATTATTATATGTGTTTTCGATTCGAAAATAAAGCTCAATATCGTATATTTCACGCTAACATTTAGAAAATTTTACACAGATATACGTTTTACACAGATACTAATAAGTTCGAGTTGCTATCTAAACTTATGGAAAGCCTCATGTCTTCGGCATTCTATATAATAATAATTTTTTTAAAAAATGATTTGTTTATTGACTGTGAGTATACAGAGGATCTGTGAGTTGACAGTGACTCCTGTATACTAAATGATCTGGAAGAAGGGTCAATATATTTTTGAAAAGTCAAATACGATAAAAATATTGTGTGACGGGCATATACTTATTCTTAGAAATTAACTTTATTTGTTTATTATACATAAGTAAATGGGGAAATCGTTAACAATTTTTATTCATGATATTATAGAAATAATTCAATATTTATCTATTATGAAGATTTTTCTGTGAAAGACAGGACCAAAGTAAAGAAGTAGTGCGAAGAGAAAGCAAAAATCAGGAAATTAATCAAGAATCAGCGGCCAAGTGAAAGAACTTAGAACTTAGTTTTTAATGGGATTCGCTAATACCATGTTTTGACGCTGGGAAAATAAAATACCACACAATTTCGATGTTAAATGTTAAGCTGAAGTTCCAGTGAATCAGAAAATAATCATTTTTAAAACATGGATAAATTGAAATGAATAAATATGTGCTCCATGTAATTAAACGCAAGGCTTTATAAATACAAAAAAAAATAATATTTAAAATTAAATACAAAAATAATTAAATTCCAAATTTCAAAACTACTTTTTGAAATCACTGTTTAAAAGTGTCAAGTAAAATCAGTAGGTTATAAGAAGCTCAGAAGTTATTTTCTTAAAAGGAAAATCTAGTGTTTAAATTTTAGCTATAAAAAATGCATATAAATGCAAATATATCAAAATTTTACTTATATAAATATATCATTTAGTTAAGTTTGATAACAGTCTATTCCAAGGTTGGAATTAAGTCACATTTCCCCTCATAAATAACGGTAGCCAATACGTGACATACATAGAAAGATTAGAAACGCAGACTAACATCACCATTATCATTTAAATGCTTATTTCGGAAAACTCCTACTTAACAGGCATTATATTATGCTACTTTTTGAATAATTTAATCACAATAAGGCCAAATTCCCTTTTCTCTCGCATTCTTACGAGTAAACAGGCCTGCCGATCATGTGACCGAAGTGACGTCACGGCGAATCGGATTGTTCCGCGGTAAAATACGAAAGAATTGCCCACGCCTCGCTGCAAGTGCTCTTATAAATATGTTCTTTATCCGGCGAAAAGCGAGGCTACTTCTCCTGATTCATTATAATTTAATGAGTTTGTCGTTCGTATTCAGCGATGAGGTTATAAATATTAATAACCTGTCGCAGGAACGGACCGCGTAAATTTTGAAAGCTCATCCCAAATATGTGTGGGACTGACTCGCTTTCTTTCTTTGCCTTACTGGATAGAAGCGATGATCTTTGATCTTTTTGTCGTTTGTTTTTGCTTTTGACTGAGTTTGAGGCCTTTTCAGAAATGAACTTTTTTTCAAAAGCTTTTCTGGTATTGGTTGACAGAAAAATAGCAGATGAGTTTCCATCATTTGTTTTTTGAGTGTTTCAGCCGAATCTCCCCCACCTTAGAATAAGATGAACTAAAACACATGAATAATTTTTTTTTATCTCCTTCTTATAATAACACATTAGAAATCTGAAACTGTAGAATAATTTGAAACCAGCGCTGGCGATCTCCCCAAAACTTTCCCGCATACTCGATGCAGAGAAGGGGTGCAAAAGTGTTTGTTCCAATCTTATGTAGTTTATTGTTTATTTCGCACTCATAATAATAATTAAACATATAAGATTTTTATCATAATTTGCACAAAAAACCAAATTTGGTTAAAATACTTGAAAATTCTAACATCTACAATTACTTTAAAACAAAGTAACTAATGTCGAAATAAATTAAGTCTTCTGTATTCAAGTATACGCTATGCATGTAGATATGTATTCCGTGAATGTACTCTATTTTTAATTTATAAAGCTAAAATTTCTTAAAAAAATATTTGTAATAGAAGATTTACCTGAGACACGGTGATACCACACTTCCTGGCGAGTTCCTCCTTGGCTTCCTCACTGGGGTACGGATTGCTGAGGTGAGAATAGAAATACTCGTTCAGGATTTCGGTGGCCTGCTTACTGAAGTTCCGCCGCTTCCGCCTGAAAAAGGTATAAAAGAAACACGTCATTTTGTGCTCTTAATTTTTTTTTTCAAAAGACACTTCTAAAAACAAAAGCTTAAATGTGCAGAGTAAAATATTTTTGCAGAGTGCACATTAGAAAGAGAGAGAGCGAGAGAGAAAATAAGAGAGATAATTCGTTGATTTATTCCATCTCCTCCCCTTTCTTATATAAAGAGAAAACATTTTCAAAAGTTACTCTTAATGTTCTCTTATTGTATCAATACTCGTACAAAATCATACATGGAGTAGCGTACTCAGACGGCACAGTCTATAAAGCAGTTGGACACTTCCTTACAGTGAACAGTATTAAAGCAATTAAAATAAGATTGAAATGATATTAATGAAGTAAAATCCATATAAGAGCATATGGATTTTACTTTAAGTTTTAAAATCCAGAAGATCAAAAGCAGAATGTTTAGGATACGGTTTAAATCCTTTATTTATCAACAGCATTTTAAAGTTCGTTTGAAAGAACACGAAGAACATATTTCCAATGAAAGTCAGTAAATATCAACCATAAATAACATTCCCCCCCCCCCGTTTTCCTAAGCTTATTCTGTACTACAACTAAATCAATTATTCAAAAAAAAAGTTGAAAAATTGATGGTAAAATATTCAGTAATAAAAGGATTAAGTTAAGTTTGAATATTTAGATAATTAAAAAAAAATCTGAAACAGAATGAGAATTCCCACAAACAAAAAATATCAGCAGAGCTTACGACTAAAGGAAACGTAACAGAAATATCCAAGAATTAAATGCAAATAAAGTTCTATTTTTCAAGTTTTACGATTCGTGCCGATGCTTCTAAAATACTTAGAAAAAGTATTAAAATACTATAAAATTTCTATGTTTAATTGATTAGAAAATTCATGAGATCAAAATTTCTAAAATTTTAAACCAAAACTAATTCAAATTTGTTGGAGAATCCGTTTTCCCCATTAGGAATCTCAAATGAATTCTTCATTCAAGAACTTTAATCGAATGACAGACAAAAAGCCATTTCTCATAAATTAAGAATTCAAAATCGTGGCGACCGACAAAACCTGGAATGAATAATCACGCGGCCATTCAATTTCTCTGGGAAGGAAAATAATACGACAGGACATCGGAGCGGCAGTGCCCATGTCACCACTTGGCAAACTTAAAAGCTGGCGAAAAGTTTTCGGCTTTGGCAGTAAAAATCAAAAACGCGCGCTCCGGCTCAGGTTTTAAGAAATGCGCCGACTAATTAGCTTAGCAGCTTCCCCGTATGACACCTGAATTCTAATTAATGGCCCGTTTATGGCAGGTAGAGGATTAGTTTTGTGGCCTGACGCCTGAATGAACGCTCGGAAAAGCCTATATTCTAATCCTGCCCACCATCCGCCCCCCTGGTGCATTTTCATTGAACGAATACGCAGTTCTGGAGAAACGAGCTAACACACCACCCCTTCTGCATCCATCCCCAAGAGCTCTCTTGCTCTGCTCCCTGACTCTTTTAAAACAGGGAAAAGTTTTCCAGGGCGTCGCGTGTAAAAGTTTTCCTGAAAAATGTCGTTTAAATGGTTCTCGAATACGCTTAAAATCGTCTGCGATGGTGGGAGTTGAGGGGGGGGGGAGAAATATGGGGTTGGGAATAAGTACACGAGATAAATTTTCGAGAGGAGGGGAAAACTCTTAAAAGTGTTTTCCTGGAATTTTTAGAAATGAGTTCAAGTATACTGACGTACGGTTATGCGTGGAGATGTAATGCCATCGAAGGCTACACGACTCCCAAAGAAAACTTTGAAATATTTCGGGAGTTATTAAGAGTTTCTGATTTCAAATACTAAAACTATACCCGAAATATATTTTATTATTAGAGCAAATTAAACGAGAAATGAACTATTCAAAATAACACATTAATAACAGTATTGAAGAGGTGGCGTTTTCAGTTATTAAATTGTTTTAAAACTATTTCAGTTGCACTTCTCACCTATGGTCGATTCTTGAAAAAATGGCAACGAACAAAAATATCATGATACTCAATTTACTCCTATTGAATATTATTTCAAGACGTTAAAACTAACTTCATAAATTGTGCGTTTTAAGGATTGGATTGTAACATGAAATAGCATAAAAAACGACGAAAGCATTTCCATGAACTAAGAGAGATTGCTTAAAAAATTATTTTTATATTATATATATCCTTTTTATTTCAGATAATTTAAATTTGAGTACATGATTCACTTTCTCTTCTCTTGATTACAATTAACAAAACTAAATATCGAAAAAGAAAGAAAAGAGTTAGCAACTGTGTTTTTTAAAAAATAAAGTTATGAAACCTGCATGATAAAATATGTAATAATTAATCTAAAATTGGGTAATTTATTGAGTAAAATAAAATTCATAAAACATAAAATAACCTTGAAAAACGGCATATATCACAAATGAGACGCTGAAAATATTTTGAATTGGCATTTAATAATTTGAAAGTGCTTAAATATAAAAAGATTAAGGCAAACAGCAAAAGGAATAAAAGCAAAAGTGAAAAATTCACAAAAGGGTATCTAACATAGGTAAAAGAAGCGAACGACAAAGTACTGGGCAATATAATAAGTTAACAATTTCAACGAAAAAAAAAAAAAGCAAAGTTACGTATTGTGCCCAGATTAATTTTTAAAAATTGAATTAGAAAATCTATTGCACCTATATAAAATTGAAATAATTGAAAAGACAATTGTACATTTTAAGATGAAAAATAATTACGTGTAATAATATTTCCCAAAGTTATGGAAGAAAAACATTTTAATTGAATTTCTCTCCCTTTCAAATATATTTATATGTCTTTATTGCGCTACATTATCGAATCATTACGTTTACATTTATACGAAAATACAGATAGACAGTTAGCCAATACTTTGACAGATTTAGTTCAAAATTTGGTGAGTATTTACACCTGAAATGCCAAACTTTTGAATCAAATTTTTTCTCTCTAACTTTTTAAGATTTGTAATTATCGAATTCAGTTTTATTCAAACTGCAAGATCAACTTATTCTAAATGAATTTCATGCAAATTTGATAGAATCTACAAATTTTGTCTAAAGTCCGTAATTTTATCAGCCCAGATCACAGAATTTCAGCTATCATGTTCACAGACAGACATAATTCCAAAAACGCATTTTTTGAACATAGAGACGTCTGAAGTCCGAAAATTCGTCACAATCAGAAGTTCAATTTTTTTTCTTTCACAATTAGAAAACTTTTTCTATACTTCATATACTAGAAAATAAAAGAAATGCGAGAGATGAAGAGGTTGTAAATGTATAAAAGGAATTTCTGAGAAAACGCAACGGATATTTAATTGAATCCAAAATATTTAAATTCCTTCTTCCATTTTTTTTTATCGCGTATCCTCAACACCAGTTCATCTTCGCCTTTCTTCCCTCTCCTAAGTCGAATCTTGATCAAAGTCTAATCAATAAGCTGTTTTTTTATATATATTCATTTATGATTTTTAAAATTCAGCAATTTTTTTTTATTAACAGATGAAATGGCATTATTTTCCTTCTTTCCAATCATTATTATTAAAAGAGAAACAAGCACAAGCATTTATATTAAGCGAGGACAAAAGCAAGCTCCTCAACCCCTTATCAAGAAGTAAATATTTTTCCTTGATTGCTATTAATCACAAAAATATATATGCATACAGTGATTCTTCTTTTAAATCTTTGATACGTCAAATAATAATTAATTTGAAATAACACCCCTCTATGCTCGTCTTCTCTTTAATTCCCTCCTTTTGAATTAGAAATCGGAAGAAAATTGATTCTTTCTCCGAAACTAATCGCGTATTTTGTCTCTAACTATTTAATGGCTTAAATTAAATTTAATGCAATAGTTGTCGCTAGGCAACCAATCTTCTTACTTTTTTCTAAAGCAAAAATTTCACAATTATCTTACATTTTTCAGCTAAGAACGACTTGTAATTAACAAAATTGGTATTTAAAGATCTCAAATTACTTTTTAAATCTATCTGAATTAATTATATTATAAGAAAAAGGGAAGCATGGTAAAATAAAAAGATGGCATTCAGTTGCATATTTAAAAATACGCGGAGGTGTCAACAAAAATTGGAAAAAGTTAATATATTTTAAATGCAAATCTTTATAGAAGTGATTTCCTGTAGTATTAGAGATAGAACTATTTATATTTTTAACGCAGTTTTTTTATTGCAATAATATTCAATATTTATTTTATTATTATATTCAAGAAGAGAATAGAGATGCGAGAAAATAAAATACTGATCAAAACAAAATTGATGTATAAGTATAAATTATTAATTTTAATAACAAAACTATTCCATGAATTACAGATGTCACAAAATGATAGGAGTCTGAAATGATAGATAGTTTACAAAGAGATAGTGGGTTTTAAAATATCACTTGCATTATTGTTATTATTAATCTGAATAAACTAACCAAATTAATTCAGCAAGCATCTGTTACAACAAGAACGAATTTAAAGATTTTAAATTTAACACAATTTTACTAAGTCTTCCGATTTATTGATACGTTTTATGGAAAAAAAAAAACCCAGTTTTGGACATACTGCGCCAAACGCATGGTAAAAATAAAAATTCTAGTTTGGGGCATATCATACAAAAAATAAATTTAATGGACTTTTCCAAAATATTTTGATTTATTGGTTAGGTTTTATAGCAGAAATTTTAGATACATTGCTTCAAATTACATGGCAAAATCAAAGTCATATATTTCATACATCCTTTGACGCTGGTCTAAATTAGAAAGAAACAACCACGGTTTTATAACATATTAAGTTTTTAAATACTGTTTATAGGTAATATTACGTAATGATGATTGAACATACATTGAACAGCTTCACTTCATAAATTTATAAAGAAATATTACACGATGACAAGCATAATTCCAGGCTGCACAGTGATAAAAAGGTTCGTTTAGAAGGAAAGGACATGAACGAAAGAAAAATTAGGCCCAGGGACTAATATATTTTATGTCAAAGTTAACATTGATCATTTCAGATTTCGTGTCGTCAGAACGCCCTGTAAACAACTTAATAACAGACAGGAATAGGAGTAATAATAGAAATAAAAAAGAAAAATGTGCAAAAGAAAAATCCTAGAGTTTTGTTTAAAGCTTTCCCCACTTCTCACAGGGCGTGAGAAAAGAGATTATACAGCTACGAATTTAACACTCGTACATTAACCTAATTCGTCTTCACGTTGTTTCTGTCAACCTCTAAGAAATTTCATCTCCAGTTAAAGGAAAGGAAAAATGAGAGACATTTCAACGAAACATTTTTCAAGAATACAGAAGGGGGAAGGAAGAAAAAAATTGGTGAAATTCGATGCTGCACGGACGGGGGCCTCTTTTTTCGGGGGAAAAAATCCCCTTCATCTTTTGCTAACATCCACACAGTCAGACTCGCGCCGACATCCAAAAGTGGTGCTCTGTCTTTCTCTTATTCGCTGGCGATTACTCAAAAATAAAAACTCTCGTGGGGGAAAAATGGGGAAAGAAATATGGCTACTCCAACGTTGCCATTCCGAGATGTTATTCTAGCTTATATATCTGAATCAGGAGCAAAATAATAAGCCCCGCGAATCAGCCGCCCCATTTCTACTCCGCTAGGAATAGTTTTGAAAGCGTCATCTTCGTATCGTCTGTCAATGAAGAATTTGGAATCAAATTGCATGTGAAGAGACGTGCAAAGTTTTTAAAGGAAATCTATATAAATTTATTTCTCAACATGCTAGGCGACTTTTATAACCTATTTCACAAATTATACTGGCATGAAAAATAAATTATCTTATATGCAAACAGTGCTGAGAGTTTTTAAAAGAACTAGCATATAAAGTATAAAAACTTAAGTCCATTCATAGATTATAATTTTGATCAAATTCACATTATGAAGAGACTTTTAGAATCAACAGAGCTAAGCTACTGGTTTATAATTTATACAAATTACAATGTTTAAAAAAACATTTGCTAAAGTATATAAAGACATATTACATTTGGGATGTCATAAATGTAACAGATGAGTCACCATAAAAAAAAGGTGTAAAACTAAAAACAACGATGCACCAATGACTTTCTTCATTAATATTCAATGCACAACACTGAACTGCTTATAGAAAATTAAAAGTATCTTGTCATTCATAAGTTATTAAAAAGTAGAGCCAACATTTTCATGTGGTTACCACGAAAAATATGCAAAAATGCTACTCGTTTATCGATACATCTTTCTTATGCACAATGAAAGCCAATTTAGATTTGATTATGCAGTGCTGCAATTGGGATAGTGTATGATGAATTCACATATTTTTGAGACCATAGCATTACCTTGCGTCCAGGAACCTCGACCGTAGGATCATGACGGCTTCGCATGTGCTCTGTTTGAGCTGCACTTGGATGGAGTTGAACTTCTTGTGGATGATCTGCACCATGCGCTCGATCTCCTTGGGGGTGATGGGACGCGTGCGACTCTGCTCCCGGAGGAGGTTCATCACGTGCGTCGTGAACTCGTTACACGCCTGCAAGAAATAAATAAGACCGATTAAATTGCTTTTCAAAGAAAATTTATTTCGAATTAAAAATGCTTAGAGAGAAAAAAAACCCTTTAGAATGTAAGAAAGAATAACAAAAGGTGTTTTTGTGATATCCCACAGCATATGTATGTCATAAAAATGAACTTTATTTGTATCTCCTAATTTTTGTTAGAAATAATATTTTTCGACAATTCTTACGACAATTACCATCATTTGTATTTAAATAAATTTACATCAAATTTCATTATGACCTCCACTGAACACTAAAAAATACTTTAAATATGATATACAATCCATGCACATCATCTTTTCAAAATGGCTATGGAATTTATGATAAGATTTGAAAAAGTATAGCCATAATTAATGTAAAAAATTGACATTGGAAAGATGAGATACGATGTTTAATCGATAACGAAGATGTTAACAGCAATAAAATCAGTACAACTGCCACCCAGTTAAACAGGAAACCTAAAATTTATCAAGCGCCAGATTACACAAAGCAATTCCACCTAAGCTATATCATCTTTACATTATGGTACATAATTCTTAGCTGCCCATTTCTCACGTGCGGTAAGTTCGGTTCTGCCCAACCACTTTTGTATAGCAGGTACTAAAATTTATTGAAGAGGGGATGGGGGGGATCACACCAGCAATCGCAGTTACAGAAGTCAGCGGTCGGGCCCACCCCTACCTTCCATTTGAAACTCAATTGGATGAAGGATCATTTATCACACCACTCGAAACCAAAACATTAAGTTCTGCGGGTGCCCTCTAATAATAGGAATGGACACAACCTACCCCCTTTTCAATTTCATCTTTTCCCCCTGACATTATGTGTTTAGTTTAATAGCACAATGATACTGATTACGTCTTAAGAGGTGTCATTCCTTGGATGCAAGTGATAAGAAGTAGAAATGATTAATAATGATTTTTTTCCCTCCTCACTCCAGAAGAGCGCTTTTGGAAAAAGCATTACTTTTGTTTAATGGCGAAGTAAGTAGTGGTAATGGTAAGTAAATAATGGTGGCCGGTCGTGCAGTGTCATTGCCGGTGCAGGGGATACTTAAACCACGTCTGATTTATGGCAATTCTTAAGCTGAGTGCTTTTTCGTGCGTCTTTTAAAAGAACTTAATTCCCCCGCTTGGCGGCTGAGGTAGACGGTAGCCAGCGACAGGGGTGGTTAAGAACCCGAGATCTCCCGACTATCATTTTTCATGGTAATGTGAAGAACTGCTTTCGCAAACTTTCCACGGGGACATCTTTTTTTTTTTCTTAAATATAAATATATATATCTCAGAAGAATCTACTGAAGATGGACAGCAAGCTCTACTTTATCAATATTTTCTCCCAGGAAATATCTTAAAATTCAAGCTAAAAATATCAGAGATAAGACTCTGAATCGGAGAAATGATTGCAAACTATTTCTCATTGAGGAAAAAAAATCATGTTCCCATACTATGTTAAATTATTTAGGAAATTAAACAATATTCAGTTGAAGTTTTATTTGAATGAAGTTTTAAGATATTACAACTGTTACGATGCAAGCAATCTGATTGGTACCACAAAAATTTCATTATTTAAGAGGATGTAAAAGGGGAGGGAGAATTTTATTGTTAAGAGTAGGCATTCCACTTCATATTAAAAAAAAAAAAAATGTCACCTAAAAAGTTTTAGCGATTGGAAACTAATTAGTTATACAAAACTGACTTTTAGAGAGATTAAGCTATAATAATGTGAGCGCAAGTAAAGGTAGGGAACAGGTGTTTTCATTGTGCAGCATCACAACTTAAACACTTATTTTCATTTAATATGAAGCATAATAACTAATTTATAGCATTTGATTCATTTTTTATATTATTAGTTTTCAGCAAAAAATGGCAGTACTATTTTTTTTAAGCTCATGAAACTCTTAAAAATATTAATATTTTATTTAAATCTAACACAATTTTTTGGGAAAAAATTTAAGCAGAAAGTGATGCAATTAATTATTTCAATCTTGATTTAGATAACAATAAACAGTCGTTTGTTTATTAATATGAAATTTTTTTTAAAAAAGCCCATTTTCAACTTTTTTTTACCATTAACTACAGGCACAAGGACGTATTGTACAAATAATTCTACATAATCAAATATCTTGCTTATCAAAAACAGAAAGTTATTGAAAGACATTTAAATTTAAAAAAAAAAAAAAAACTTTTTTTGTTTGTTATTTAGCATTTTTTTTGTCACGTCATTTAAGAGTGATATTATGAATCGATAAATGAGTAGCATATTAAAAATGATAAATCCGATTTTAAGCCGTGACTGCATTTTTACCGCGGTAAACCACAAAAATTAAGATATAACGATGAAAACTATTCACCCTGTTTCATTCTGATGGTAATTATCAGATTTTTAACAACCAGCATTGATTTCTTCGGCATCCCTCTTTCAGAAAGCCATTAGCAAGAGAGAGAGGAGCAGTACTGTCCAATTTGTCTCGGCAGAAGGCAAAAATTAATAATGGTTCTGGTGGCCTGACCTCTAGCTCTGAGAGAACAGAGACAGGTCTTCGGGTTAAAAGATATAATATATATATATTAGATGTCAGAGACAAGGACATCACTTAAAGCTCAGCGCAAAGCTGTCATTAAGACAGTTAACGCCGTCCGCAGAAAATCTGGTATGACTTAAAGACTTTCGCTGGATACTGCATCCGCCCATTTCGCACATATGTCATGGAATTTTCAGGCTCAGTGACGTCCACGGCCACCTTCTCTCGGAGACAAAGTGGACCAACGACATGACGCTAAGGAAAGCTCTTAACAGTATAATTGCCTAACTCCGAAAGAACGTTGGATCATAATGGACTCCCATGTAATTAGAGAAGCTAGAAATGACCATCTGGAACGAATTTCACTGTGTGCATATATGAAGGGAAGAAGGAATGGAATTAAAAGCATCTTATTAAAACGACACTTTAAAATAAAAAAATTTGTTATAAAAGGGTTTATAAAGGTGTGAAAGAGGGAATTGATAGTTTTGTATGCATTCAGAGGATTATTATTTTTTTTCCACCATGAAATTTTCGACACATTCCTTAATTCCATTAATGCATTGGAAAACCGCGATAAGGAAATTAAATAAAATACACAAAAATATTCTAAATTGATAAAAAGTCACTGACATATCCTTTAAATTAATAATGGTAAATTTTAATTCTGTGCCAGTAAATCTTGAATTATAAAAATTGATTAAATGTAATTTTTTAGCAGTATCGTCCCTAAAAGTAAATCTTAGTAAAAATATACGCATAAATAAACTTAATCTGCAAATCAATATTTGATATAATTTGATGGTGCAAATATATTTTTAAGAAATAAAGTGTCTGCGTTCTGAATGATATTAAACTGAATTAAACCCCCAACAATATTTAGTTGGTATGTACTATTTATTTATATAGTAATACGGCATAGAGGTTATTTGATACTTTACGATTTTACGAACGAATTCATTTAACTTTCTCACCCAAACCAACCACAGGAAGTTTTAAGATTTGACGCCATGATCTAACTAAAGTGAAGGAGCTAATTTCACTTCCGCTGATATGACACATTCGAAGGCAAATGCAACTGAAAGTCATTGGAGAAATTCCAATAATACTTCAAACCTTATTGAAGTCGAGCGAACAGAATTTCTCCTCTCGGACTGAAACCACTGTTTCACGGGAAAGGGACACAGCGCGGGACATAAATTCTGTCGTCATGGCAGAGGGGACACTGGAATCGGTAGCGACAAAATTACAAGGTTTCTGTGTCTCTGCTGTGCGCGGTATCGTAATTAATGGCGACCGCTTCAATGGGTTACCTAGGAGACAGCAGGGGGGAGGAGGGGGTGGAAGAACACCGAGGGGTTAATTAAGATGAGGGAGGCTCGAATGAAGGAGGGGGTACCTCTTTCCACCCCCTACAGGCCATGTCTTATTCCTAAAGGGCACTGTCCAGTCGCGAAAGGAATCCATATAATATCTGGGAGGCAAATGATAACTGTCCCGCAGAAGATGATCTGTCTCCAGAGGTGACATCTTGGTGATGGGAACGAGTGGCGAGCGAAAAAGAAAAAAAATAAAAGTAGGAGAAAGAAAAGTGGTCGAGGAAGAATTATTATGTCTATGAAGTGTCAGTGCCCGTCCTTTGTATAGATGGAGCGGTTGTAATAGAGGGTGTACAAGAGAAGCAGTTTACGAATGTTCGTAAAATCTGGAACTTAAGAGAAGATGCAGTGTTAAAATAACTCATTGTTAAATATTAGGGGATTAAGGTATTAAGTTAAATTTTTAGTTAAACAGGATTAAATTTGACATTTTAAAACAATAAGTCATTACCATAAATCAAAAATGCACTTTTACGTGCTAATAAATATACATAATAACAGTCGGTTCAAGTGACGCTACTGTCACATAAGTGCAATTGGACAGACCTTTCAACATTTGAATACCAATTATCTTCAGCCGTAATGTAATATCAAGTCGTTTTTGTGCGTACATATTACGCAAAGAATTTCCATTTGAATGAATGCAGAGAATTTGATGTGTATCAGATGAATAAAAATTAACTCTATTTTTTAAGAATTGGTCAGCACCTATTAGAAATCATGTCATCTTTTTAAATAAAAGCGACTGAAATCTACATCATAGAAAAGCAAAGCAAAAAAAATAAAAAAAAAAAAAAATGGTACAGTTTAAAGTAATGGTCTTCAGATGCAAGGCAACAAAAAGTATGAACTAAAATTATATATTATTTAAAGAATTTTAAGGACACAAAATTTTGAGCCACTAGTTGTTTTCCATGAAATTTAACCATTTGTATACAATAAAAGACGATGAATTTAACCCTCTGGCTCCGTAATTCTTTAAAAATCACCATTTAGATGCGATGTTTGCAAATAAATTCAAATATTTTTCAAACAAAGTGAACTGATATTACTTGTTACACGATAACAACAAAATAAAAATTTGCAATCGTAAAAATAAACACTTCTCCGATAAATGATGGAAGCAACAGAAAATGAACTGTTTGCCAACAAGAGTAAATTGCAAGATACGCAGCAGGAGCATAAAGTTTATAAGTTTCCTTATAAACTCAAATTCGACAGATTTTCAAGAAACTTGAATAAACTCTTTGCAATTTCCTTTTTTCAGAACATTAGCAAGTGCATTAATTAATGAATATTCCAGTTGCAAAAAACTTTTAACTAAAAAGTTGCACAAAATGTATGCGACCAGTAATGCTAAAAAGTATAGCAATACATCGATCAGTCTATAATCATTACCTTTTTTTCTTCTTGACATTGAATCACTTCTATCAAACATTTTAACTTGCCACTTAAACACTTACACGAAAGCATCAAAGCGGGCAATTTTGAACGCATACCCTCTCCCTCCCTCGCACCGACAGAAGCAAAAATTATCCCCCCCCCTCGACGCGAAGTAGGCACAATTTGCGATAATCATTTCTACGCCGTGCTTTCTTTCTAAAGGATATACCATCTATAAAATACATAGATGAGATGAATATACAAGAGTTAGGTTTATCGTGATCGAATATAATAAACCAATCACAGACGGAGAAAATTAATGCCAATTATCCCGCCTTAAACACTGCTCAAAACACAGGAATTAAACGGATTGCCATTGGCCGCCATCTTATCTAGCCAGTTTTTTTTCCCAAGGCCAAAACCAAAACGTAACAGTAACAATAATAACGACTGTTATATCTAAGAGTATTATAAAGTGGGAGAAAAAAATTGGGACCGCAGCAATCCCAAATTATACGTTTTAACAGCCTTTTCCATACTTGTAATTTGGGAGCGAATTTTTATCTGGTTATTTTTACCATGGGAACGCAGAAACGGATCGAGGATTACGAGAAAAAAAAAAGAGCTGAGGTGAATAGTTTTTTGGAGAAACATAATAAGCGTAATGGCGCCAAATCTGCACTGTAAAAGAACTCGAAAGCAAACCGAGACCTTTTAAAATCGTTTGTCTGATTGGGGTTTAACATAATCGATGGAATCATTTTCAGAAACTGGTAGCAGTTAAATGCCTTTTACTAAGCGCGCCTTCCATTTCGCTGCAGTCCACGCCTCATAATTAATTATGTCTCGGACAACAGGATTTTAAGAATGAAATAAAATCGATTTCCAAATTAAGTTGTTTAATTTGCAATTAATAGCATTTGATGTCAGGAGAATATTGACGAAATTGCATAGAAGTATCAAAAAAGTTAAACATATCTTTAGGTTTAAAGTAAGAACTAGTTTCATAACATGATACGCTGTTTTGAGATTCCCAAAGAAGAAAATCTATCAATATGTAATTAACATGGAATAGGTTAAACATTATTAAGAGGATTGCCGAGTTTTTTTTTATATTTAGCTCTAAGTACTTTGGTGGTTCTTCAGAACGTTGAGCCAGACCTATTTAAATCTACCACTTAAGTAAAGGATTCATAGTGACCATCTGAATTCTTCTATGGTTAGCGCTTCATTTTTTACATTCTAATGGAAGGTGAAAGGAGATACAATTTCATTTAAGATGACGAAAATAAGCAATGAAGATCTTAACACTGCCATGTTTGATGCCTGAGGTTTGGACCACCATCTAATGAGATACTTACTTATTTACTCTTCTGATTGTAGTAAGTAGAAAAGAAAATATCTACTTAGTTAGTATATGCATGAATCACAGGTGATTCACGAGCTGAACAACGAGTTAAAAGATATAAACTAAATATAGGTGTTCTATTCGCATTAAATTCTACATTGACTGAGAAATTTTGCTGACACGCGAATGCGAGTAACACGACAGCCAGCATGTTAAAAATAATCTACATTGTATGTAAATCTAATTGTGCGAAAAATCTATAGAAATTGTTAATAATTATTGGAATTAGAAAAAAATATTTATATGATAAAATTGTTAATAATTATTGGAATTAGAAAAAAATATTTATATGATAAAATTTCTCAAACATTTTTTCTCTATTTTTTTTAAAACAAATGAATAAATGTCCGAATTATCGACGAAAGAAAAAAAAAAATGCTTATCACAATGAAATGATTCCAAACTAATGAGGTGTTAGATATATGCACTATTAAGAATCATCCATTCTATTATAATAGCCAAGCTGCAAGCCAGGCGACCTGCGTCTAGAACAACACAACGATTGCACCTGAGCTAAGTAGGATTTAAGAACTATATAAATGCAGGCGATACCACCATAACTCAGACAAACAATCGGAATGAACCACGCGACCTGTGCATAATTTAAGGATTACCTTCCAGCCTAGCGAATTGTCTTTCGAACGAAAGAGCGTAAGAAACGAGGGGAGGGAGAAGAGAACTCCGGGCGACTTGTTCATATGCTGCTTGTTTATTTATAATTTTTTCTTTTTTCTTTTACCTCTTGTACACATGAAAACTATGTTTCGCGCACTGTGCGGGTGATGCAAGGTAGGGAGGGGGGGGGGGTGCCGTTGAAAATGACTTGCTGTTATCTGTCGCAGTAACTTCAATAAATCTTATCGTTTTATCACTGTCTTCAAGATTTCATCTTATCTGCGACCATAAACTGGCATGACGGTCGTAAATAGCCACGGACGAACTACTTTTTTTTGTTTATGAAAGCCTTCGAGGAATGTTCGCTCTTCATTCTGCTGAGGATAAAAACGCACATGTTCATTTCTGGAATGGACTATTAAGAATCTTTTTTATTTTTATTTTTAAAAAAGCAACTTGATCGGACTATATGGACTCTTCTAAATCGAGTTTCAACATCTCTTTTCCCCACCTTCCAGAAAGTTCATTTATTTAAAAAAAATGTAGTTACATTAGAATTTACGAGTTAACCCTTTTTAAGGGGTTGATAAATATATTACTACTTCCTTAAAATATCTTGCAAACATTGTAGCACCAAAACTAGCTAGAAGCGGACAAAAGTATCATGTTCAACATGTAATATTCCATTTTGCGCAGAATAATTAATATATTTTAAATTTTGAAATAACTAATAATAAATAATTTCACAAAAATGCATTATGTTTGTGTCACATACTTTTTCTATTGAATAAGTCAGTAAAGTGTACCTAATGTACCCTATTATATATATAAAAAAAAACTACAACAAAATTTTAAACAAATAATTTTTTGGTCAGAAATGAGTTTTCTTTCTCTAGTTATAGAGTAACATGGTAAATTTCGAAAGAAAACGGCTTATGCCCGTGAAAGGGTTAAAACGCACTTTATATCAATATAAATCATTAAAATACTGCCTATTGTGGAAAGCTCAATTTTAAATATACGATTTATAAATAAATCAAATACGTATGGGAAAACAATCCCCACAGTAAAATAAATTATACTGTATTTTATAATCAGGAGATATTACTATCAATATTAATAAATGAATACCAATTGCAATTTGGGAAGATTTATTTCTTAAATTGAGTTTCAATAAAGCTCAATAATATTACTTCCAAATGTATCTTTTTTTTAATTACACAATAAACAATATTACAGCGAAAATCAGAATAATTAGCAGTCGTCGTGGCTCAATTGGCAGAGATTCTCATTCTAATGGGTTGGTCCATGGTTTGAATTCCAACCATGATGTTTTTATCCAAAGACTGGAATTCTTTCATTTAAAATATTATCAATTATTAACCCTTTCAGGGGCGGTGACATACTCCATATGTCACCTTTTTACAATTTTTTTAAAACTAGAAAATCGCGTTGAAATAACTACATAAAATTTCCTAACGTTTTTTAAGTCTTTATCTTGCCAATAGACGGCAGCAAGAGTCTTAGAAAGTATTCTGTTTCCACACAAAAAATTCAAGATGGGAGCATGTTTTCATATGATGTAATTTGTCTTCATTTTATTCCGATAAACTTTATTTTCGAATTCAAAAAGCTCATTTTTTTGCGTCATTCATGTTAAAAAGCGTCATGAATCCCTAAAACTGCTTTCATTTCATAAAAATACCTTCTAATTACGAGTTGCATATTTGTGAATTCGCTCCAAAACATGTTCTAGATGCGCGGTGACATACCCAGTATGTCACCTACCCCCCAGCCCCCTAAGGACCTTAATTTTTTTAACTGTAAATTACATGTCAGTAATAGGATATAATCAGATTTAAATAATTGTTTCGAAAAAAAAATCATTTTTGGCATAGTGCCCCTGAAAGGGTTAATCTAAGATCCGGAATCTTTTATATCTTCCATAAATATTGAAATTGTATTGTTCCCGAATATTCTATACGAGTATAAAAGCTGGGTCACGTCAATGATGGGTACCTCGTAATGTTGTGAGTTGCTTCATTCTAATAAATCTAATAGTTTGTTTCAATTAACGGCAGTTCTTCACATCTTCGAGCAAACATTTGATATCTTCAAGTCGGATAGCTCGCGTAGATTCTTCCCTATTTTATATTCATATTTTTACACTGGATAATATTTTTTATAAACAATACTGGAAAAAGTAATTTACCAAGTTTCAAAAGATTCAGCTAAAGCCATTGTAAAACAATTGGTAAAAATTATCTTATAAAAGTAAATTGGTTAAACTTTTCATTTCTTTATTCCATTCTCTAGTGATTCCATCTATTTCTGTGTTTAGAATGCTAGCAGAATCTGTTATTCATGATCCAGAAAAATTATATTTCTGTATTAAAATAAATAATTTTCAAATGCATCCCTTCTTCCCCAAATGATTCATTAGTATCATCCTTTTGATTTACTATTTTCATTACCAAGAGTATTTTTAATAACTAAATATTAATTTTCTGATTGATTTAGTTAATTTATTTTTAGAGAGGATCACATTTAACACTGAAATAGATTATGAGATTCAAAAATTACCCATACCATCATTGATTGTCAGTAGTTTCCCATTATTTTATACAAAACAATCTAAAGACGACAGATTAATCACAAAATTTTTTAATAATATATCTCCGAGAGAAGTGTCACGATATAAATTCAGAAAGAAATATCCTTATTTTCTCCAACCAACACTATTATACCTTGAAAACGTACTATCATAACTTTTAACATGTTACCATATATAAAGGATGCATCAATGCTCAACGGCGGAGATTCATTAACATAAAAGATATTTATCATCGATATAATGACAGAAAAACTTTTCGGTAATCATGACTTATTGAGATGCCCATCTTCCAAAAAGTAACTTTGTTCCTCAATTCTGTCAACAACTGCCATTCCCACACAAACCCTACAGCCGACTTTGTTTATGAACTATTATTTTTTTCCTTCTCTTCCTCGTCCCCTCACATCCTTTAACGATCGGAATCATTCACGAGGACGCGGGCACACACAAAAAAATAAACTAATTTTTTAAGAACAAACTCTTCCATCAAGAGGGAAAAGAAGAAAAACGAAACCTGGTCATGTACTTTTCTTCGACAAGAAAAACCAAAACCCCCATAAAATAATCACTTCTCGCGCGATGCTCATTCAAAACTTCCTTCGAGCTCATTATTAATGAGCGCGGAGGCGAGCGAGACACACGCAGACATGACATACGGAGTTTGCAAATCTCATAAAGATTATCACATTGAAGAGAGCGAGAGAGAGAGAATTCTGAAAACTTTTTCCTCTCTCCTTTACTTAGTATCATCAGGCAGCGTTAATACATAGCCCTTTCTGGCGCTTCCCGCTATAGATATATATCCATCTCATTCCGCGTGGCTGTGGGAAGTAATTTCCTTAACTAGCCCGCTGCTGCGGCGAGCTAATCATATTCTTGTTTTACATCTTTATACCTTCATCAGTTAGCATCGTTCTTGCGGGTAGAAGGGGAAATTTTTCCACCCCTAAGTGCGGACGGTGGGCTAATTCATTAAAAATGATATTCGAAGACTTAAGAAGGAGAAGGGGAGAGAAGTCCGGCTTTTTGCGTCCTCTTCCCGGGAGTGGGGAGGGGGCTATAATAATAATCAGGTCTCCCCGTTGGCGCTCTCTCTCTTCCTCCGATCTTCTGTATCGCCTTACGCGCGCTTATAAAGAACCTCAATTGGGATGAGGGGGTTGCCGGGATGGATTGGGTTGCGAGATGCACTCGCGCCAAACGACACTGAGAGGTGCCTTAAAGTAATGCCAATTTTCCACGTGGTAGATAACAGATTTTATGAATCGTAAAAATATATCTAATAATAAAAATTGGATCAACAGCAGGAACTATCTTCAAATTTGTTATTATTCAAACCACTGAATACTGACATGCTCCTTTTTTTTCTTTACTTAGTTATAAAAATTATTCGTTACGAAAAAAAAAAAATAACTCGTCAGAGAAAAACTTAAAAGAAAGCTCACTGCCACATTAAATTGCCTCAATACGAAATGCAAACAACAGATTCAATTATTTTCTTTTTAACTCTAAAACTTAGCTCTAAAAGTATTAAATTAAATTGAAAATCGCTTTTGGGAAAATCAAATATGCATATAATATACGATTTTAAGAATATCCTGATCTTCCTACAAACAATTAAATGACAACTCTACAATAATTGAACCCTACAAATATCTTCAACTACCTTTCAAATCTTTTAGTACATAATTTCTTCATCGTAAATAATGCGATTCAAAAGAGAGATTAATGATCAAATGAAGAGAAAATACAATGAAATATACTACCTCAGTCTATTCAATACTTGTTTCAAAATATAGAGATATTTTAAAAAAATAATTTTTCCTTAGCAAAATAATTCATTCAACACAGAAAACAGTTAACACTGTGCTAAAAATGCAGGTCATTTCAAAAGCTAAAATTCTGCTAATTAGACTACAGACATTGAATGTCTTTATATGTCAAAATATGTATACATATTTAATATCGTTAAAAATATTTAAAATTTCAATTATTTAAAACATTCAATTCTCCCTCCCCTCCATATGTTTACAAATTCATTCATTACATTACATTCCCTTCAATTCTATATTACTGGCAACTTTAATTTCAGTAGAAATGGATTCGTAAAAAGTATAGGAAATAAATATTTTATTTACTTTTTTCCTACGTGTTGGAGCGCAAAGAACTGTGACGTAACGTAACAATTTTTTTTACGACTAACCTCGCTTTAAAAAGGAAAATAAAGCTTTAACTTCAGCTAATTCTTTTTTTCTTACAAAAATTATATTCATTATTATTACTACTTATATATGTACTTATTTTTACATGTACTCATATGTTCATGTTAAACGTACTCATATGTCTATATGTCCATGTATTTATTTTTAAAACCAAATAAGGAAAAGATAAAATTGAATTTCACTATAATATTTTAATGAAATGCTAATATTTCACATTTCATTGTAAAAGAATTTAAATTATCTGATCTAATATTTGAATCTCTTTGTTGTCTATAATGAAAAATAAAAGACACTAGAAAAATTTCTTTCGCCAAAGAAAGCGCTGTCTCGCCAAAAACGGGCCCCCGAATCATCCTCTTGGGCGTAAGGTGGGCTCATCAATCTTAAACTCGACTTAATGTCATTATGTTCGGTCGCAAAAGGCTCCGGAGCGAAGGAAGAGCAGTGTGAAGTAAGAAAAGACGTGAATATTTCATAGTTGATTTTATGCCAAACTGCGGGCCGAGCAAAAACAACTTTTCTCTTACCCCGATATTACACATATTAGGTTAACTGAGCCTCCCCACAATGGATTCATTTCAAGTTTATTGAAATTTTTAAAAGAGCCCTTCCCTCAAAAGCTCGATTTAATTGAAACTTATTCCCAGGGCGCCTCCAACTGTGAGATCGGCACTCAAGGACTCATTTATTATTGATATTCCTTTCAACTCAATTATCAAAAGCATACCGGGTATTTAAGTACATGTATAAAATGCAGCGCCGATTGAAAAGGGGATCCGATCTTAAGAAACCTGTAACGGTTTTTTCCCCCTCCTTTCTACTCATATTTTAAGGATTTTCTCCTTAAAAAATATTTTGCTTGGCGTGAGAAAACTTATTACAATAACAATAAGAGAGACGATTAGATTTTAATATTAGAAAATGAATATGTTTCACTCAATAATAAATATTTTCACATGTTTTTAATAATGCAAAATTCCGATATATCTGCCAAAGCTGTTTTCTTTTGGCGATCAATATTTGTAAAACACAAACATATGCATCGTTTGATTTTGAAAAAAAAAATCGAATATTTTGACAAGCAATTTTAAATCAACATTAAATATAACATAGCCTTGATTTAAATTTGGAAAGTTTTTTTCTTCAGAAATAAAGACATCAGGCATTAACTTGCAAAACGGTATTTATCAATAATTCGAACCGAAACATAATGATGTATTAATCATTTAGGGGATAAAAAATGGAAATTGAAATATTAGGTTACAAACAATAAATTCCCTTTGCAAATTTCCAGTCTTTTCTTTGACACTCGTCAAAACAAATTTATAACTGAAGTCAGTATTAAAAATTAACATATTTATTCTAAAAAAAAAAATGCTAGTTCGTAGTTGGCCAGAAACTTCGAAAACCACAGATTAATTTTATTCAAAACTTGGCGCCTTTTTCTCATTCTTTAGTAAAATCATTTTTATTCCACAAACCAGCAAAACAGTAAATTTATATTTAAAAAAGTATCAAAGATAATCTGTGCATATTATAATCAAAAATTCAAACAGCCGCAAAATTTTGACAGCGTTTTTTTATATTTATTTTTAAATTTTGCTATCAGTTAACAGATGTGAACTTTCAAATATCCATAACAATTTAGCATGAAGTATTTTTTTTATTGTACATTAAAAATATAACAAAGAATTTCTTTAAGATTAAAGGTTTTTTTTCGGTAAAATCATTAATGTATCAGAATCTTACTGAATTAAAACTTATGGAATTAGTACAACCATACAACCCTAATAATAGCAAATCAAATTTCTTTTTGCTAGGGATTTTAATTTCTACTCAAATATTCTCATGATTTTCAAATGCTGAGACAATATTTCTGGTGCGGCATAAAACGAATGCACACATTGACGAAAAGAACAAATACAAACATGGCAAAGAGGACAGACTGCATAAATAAATCAACTTAAACTAACTGAATTTCAACAAAATCTCTAAAATGGAATGTTTTCCCAGGAATCTTGGGCTCAAAACATATTTCTCACGCACAAGTAGTAAATTGTAAGCAAAAATTCGGGTAAATTATTATTTTATGTAGGAAAATAATAAGTAAATTCGCATAATATTCACAATTCCTAATTCAGGTTCTCAAATTAATTGACGAAAAAAATCCTTACAAACTTTCATATGATTTTATTGTTGAAGTAAAGAAGCTTTTCAAATTAATTTAAGCAATTTAAAGCCCTCTCTACAAGGAGCTTGTCGGAATTCTTACATTGACTTCGAAAAAAAAGAAAGAAAGAAAGAAAGAAAGAAACTAAAAAGATTGCTCCTCTCCCAAGCAAACGGGTATGTTTGCATTCAAAACAGTTGTGGAAAAGTACGAAAAATAGACGTAGTGTATCGCATTTGCTAAATCCTGGTGATGATAAAATGTATGAAATAAAGTGGCTCGGGGGAAAAGCGAAAGTGGGCTTTAACCCCAGAAACGTCGGGGAAAATCCTCGACGCACCCTCAGGAACGGGAAATGAAAAATTTAAACAGATCACATGGATTCAAGTTCCTAAATTCCAGAAACCTCCTGTTGGTCATACATAGAACTGGACACATCTGGCATCACAGAGGTGAGTGGGGGAGGAAAAAGAATGCATTACCTCGGCTATCCGCTCCCTTCTCCAAGTACTATTTCACCTTTAAAATCTTCCCCCTCCCCCTGAAAACCATTATTCCTTCACAAAGCTTTCAAAATGCCTTACTGTTTTTCTTGCGTTTCCCATTTTATATAATACTTTTTTTTCCCATCCCCTCCTCCTCATATGTGTATACCACGAGCCATTTCAATTCTTCGACTCCCCCCCTGCCCGTTCTGAGAGAAAGAGGAGGATAGGAGAAATGGTTGAAATGAAAATTCGCTGCGCTGGCTAGTAGGACAGCTTGTCACGGTAGTAACACGTGATACGGGCCTTTAGATAGAACGTACAAAACGTATATATGTATAAAGAAAACAAAACAAATGTAGAATACGACCTGTTTGAGTTTTTTTTTTTATCCTCTTTCCTTTTCTTTCTTACCCGGCCCCTATTTTCCGACATACATTTCTTCTCATGATAAGCCTTTTTGCGGAAGCAAAGAATATCTTCTCGGAGCACAGGGAACCGTACACAAAACAAGACAGGGCATAAAATAAAAAGTGCTTTTCTGACACAAAATAACCGTTTCTTTCAGTTTCTAAGGGGGGGAAACAAATAAAAACTAATCATCTTCAAATTTTGGATTACCATTGTTTCCCTAAAACAGATTTGTCTCAAAAATGAAGGTAAATCTAATGTCATCAGAATTGAGCTCAAAGATCCTATTTGTTAAATATTTACTGAAAAGTCATATTGCTGAGTTTGGAGCAGTATGTTTGACATCAAAACCTTTGAGCCAGAAAGCCTTAAACAGATCAAATAAAATTGCTGCGTTAACGAATTAAAGGCGTGGCTGAGAAGACCAAATATAACAGTCAAAGAATAATAAAAAAGTTTCATAAAGGACAGTTGCTATCATGAATTTCACTTCCAGAATTCAGATATCATGCAAAATTTTAATAAAATTAATTTATCTCAAATAAACAGATGAAATATAGAATCTAATTTTATGTAATTTAATAAAAGATAAGTTTTAAATCTTAAAGTAGAATTTACATATTATGAGCAACAGATTCTTTTGGGTGATAGATAAAAATGAAAAAGAGTAATAATTTTATTATTCATCTAAAAGACAGCAAACATCTTACTATAAGCTAAATATTCTGAAAAAAGAATCTGACTTTAACTCTACAACCCAGTTTTTAACTCTAGTTAACTTTTTAACAATCCAGACTTTAACTCTACTCTACAATTACAAAAAGTATTGAAATACAATAATGTAAATGAGAAACAATTTATATATTTTGTTCAATAAACTGGTAAAAAACATTAATCAAATTGAATAGATAAATGATTAATAATAATAATTTAAACTAAACGAAATTTAATATTAAATTTCTGCAGACTCATCGAACTGTCGAAAGAACCTATTAGAATTTTTATTAGTAATCAATCTAAATATTGAAACAAAAATTTGAAATTATTCATTAAAAAAGATATGTCAATTATCACAAGGATCGTTTGAGAGACAAAAATTATTATCAAATATTCCACGAGCACAAAATGTAGGGATAAGAAAATCGCATTAAAAATCATGGATAGGTAGGTGCTTATGATTTGAGGTTTAAAAAAGCGCCATCTGCCACCGGAGAATTGAGTGTCCAGTAGAGCGTATCCGATTCTCCCTGGAGAAAGCTCACTTTGTGTAGGTCCCCCAGGACCCATCTCTGGGTAAGTTTTGTGGTAGGATTGATAAATAGGCAGAGGGAGGCGGGGTTTAGAGTTTTTCCGTATCGTTTTACACTGATCATTAGATGTCTCAGCAGTTTTGCAAAAAGGGAGGGATATCTAATACCACAAGATGACCAGCTGCCCCATCATTGTTTCCAATCTTATTCCCCCCCCCTCCCCTACATTCTCTCTATCGAAAAGAAAAAGGAAAAACAGAAAGAATATTTGCTGGCTTTTTGCTGGTTTCAGCAAATGCTATTCCGTGTTTTCCTTTTGTCTGAGAAGATAAGAAGAAACAAACAAACAAACAAAATCAGCAAAGAGGATATATTGCGTCCGCACACGAGATCAGGTGTTCCGAATTCAGTAAGAATTTCTAAGGAATTTGTGTTTACCTTTTGGGTAGAAATTCATCATCATAGGGAAAAGCAATGTAAATCGGCGTAACATACGAAACCAAATTCAAGCTCCCGTTTCATTTTATTTATTTGACAATACCTGAAAATAGTTGTTGGTTCAAAACCGAAGTGACAACGCATAACTCAGCTATCTTATTAAAACAAGGGCGGATAAGCTCACTTTTATTGCTTTAGCTTTATTAATTTTCTTTTCTTTTATTATTTAAAGAAAATCAATCCGGTTCCAGTCCTTGACATGCTTAGTTGGCCCCCTGCTGTTTCGGTGGTGACCAGCTGGAGAATTCCGATTTGAGGTTCCCTGATACTCGGACATTCCCTCATTTAACAATTCTCAGGTCGTTCTAATCAATGGGGCGAGGCCTCGAAGGCAATATTAAGAACATCTGCGAAGAACAACCACACCTTTAGTGGAGCAAGCCCTCGCTTGTCATAAACTGGTCCAATTTGTATGCTAATACAAGGGAGTGTTGGCACTAATGAAAATGCAGCCCAGGATAGTCTTCAATAGCCATTAGGAACATTCCTTATATGGCTGGCCATCACGACAAAAGATAATGTAAAGCTCGGCAGGATGCCTAAAAGTCAATTTTGTTTTGACTGTCTTTTTGACCTTGTTTGCCTAATAACGTCTGACAACGAATGGGTTTTTAAAAGCCCCCGGAACTCCTCTGGCGACTTTTTTATTGAAACTTAATCGAAAGGCGCATTGAATCAGCAGGTTGAGGAACTCGATTCTGAACCACCTGGTTGATTGCTTTAATTTCCTTTTCTTCACCCGCTGATATATTCGCCAACTCGCATCATTAAATTGTCGGCAGCATGCACTAATAGGCGAAAAAGATAATAATTCTGTGACGATATTATTAATGCTTGCAAATGCATTAGGTGAAATAAATTGTGTTCGTAAAAATTTATTCAAATTTCTCACTGACCTTATATATTGAAAAGTTTTAAATTCATTTAAAATCTCTTCAAATTTTTTAAATAAATATTTTAAAGTTAAAAAATTAAGTTATACACTTGAGAAGTGATTTATCACACAGAGAATAAGAAAGATTTAAATAATTGTCATTTATTTAACCCTCTAGCCTTGCAATCTTACAAGTATATAGCAATAGTACCGATTTTTTTTCAAAAAATCGCCAAAATCAATTAAATAATTTTATGCGACTTGATATTCATTATTGGAGATATCACTAAAAGAATAGAGGATCAATTATCGTGAGGAGAACAGATATGATACCATCTCATTAAAAAAATATTAATAAGAAGTAAACTTATACATCAACATATTTGTCTGGATCCATACTAAACATAAATCAACGAATAATGTTGCACTATGCAAGCAGAATTGTCTAACCTTTATTAAATTAATGTATTAGCTATAGACTAAAATAACTTTATATTCATGAAAATTCAATTGATAAATCATTAAATAAAATTATAAATGTTAATAATGAAAAAATGTGGGCTCACCTGTTCGTACTTCTCTAGCTCTTGGTGGTATATCTGTCTGATCTGTGCAAGTTTCGCCCTGTAGTCGGAGTGTTCGATAGCGTTCTCGGCTTGGGGCCCGCCGGGGCTCTGAGAGGCTGCGGCCGCGGACGCATTGGCCGCCGCCCCAGCCCCACCGCCCTTTTCTGGCCCCGCCACGCCCTCCGCTATCAGCATGTTGTCCAGCCGCATCAACTGAGGGTCGGGGGGCTCATCTTCTTGCGTGTTGCGAAGACTTAGGACTAAGAAAAAAAGAAAAAAAAATTAAGTCAAAAACATGACTTAAATAATAGAAGTAAGCTCATTCTTTAAGAACATGTGTTGTATATTGAGACATTATCATGAGTAAATCAAAAAAATTAAATTAAGTCATTGAACTAATGTCTGCAAAAGTTTTAATATCGACCAAGAATTTTGTATTGTTGAAATACAACAGAAATTCATTACCTGTAATGGTTTATCGGCAAATCAAATAATATTTCCCATTGGTATTATAGAAAAAAATGCATTGAAAGTGAGAGACAACTTAAATTGATAATATTAAGAGCCCTACGTAGTGTAGTATTATGCCCAGTTAAGTAGTCAGTCTCTTTTATATGAAAGAGTAAATAATAGAGAAGAATTCAGTTTTAATTTAAGCAATAAAAGTGTGCAATAAATATAAAGCAATTTTTTCTTTAAAAGAATAAATATATTTTTTCATTCCACATATGCTTTCTTACGTAAAGTGTAAAAACAATTGCTCAAAACATTTTCAAGTACAGATTAGAAATCAAATTTTGAGGCTGGCATATATAGATCCATGAAAAGAAATAATTCATCAGAAAGTGAACAAGAAGAAAAGGAGGAATTTCAGAAAGTCATATTCTTTTTTTTATTACTTTTACTTCTTTGTAAAAGTTTGTTTAAAATAATCTAAATAGGAAGAAAAAGCAGAACGAATGAAGCAATTTAATTTTTTTTTTCAATGCGAAACGAAAATGGTCTTAGCATTTAAGAACAGCATGTCACAAAATGAATTAAAAAATTATAATAGTTTCACCTTTGAATGGAAACTCAAAATTTTTTAATAGTAGTCAATAATTACAAAATTACAGTGCTAAAATAATGTTCTTGTAAATTCGCTATGAAGTAAAGCGATTTTAAGGTGAAATGAATGAATTTGTAATTTTCAAAAAGCATCCTATTCATAGCTTTATCCATGTATGGTCATGTTAACAATTTAAGGTCATGCTTACTGTACATTTTTTTGATGTTCTTAAAGTCATTAAATCAATCCTGACTCCTAAAAAAATTAATAAAATAATAAAATATATCTTTCCTTTTTAAGTATCTTTCCATTTCTAAATATGATATTTACTATAAAAACTGTTGAGCTCTATATTTTCTTTATACTTTCTTCGATTAACATGATTTGAACCATTAATATTTACCATTAATACTCTAAAATTTTGAGTGAAAAAATTTAATTTCTCTTTATATCAAAAATGAATCGCCAACTTAAATCACCATTTAGAACAACAGATCGCAGTGGTTGAAGCATATTCTTTCATTAAATATGAGGACTGTTCTTTTGGATATCATTTTAAACGACTTTCAACAGTGACATAAAGTTACTTCGTAAGGTAGTCATTTAAGGAGTGTTAATAGGTGTAGGAAAACTCCTGTTCCTCCTATTCCTGAACCTGAAACGCTCTTTACATTCCTTTAAGCGACAAATAACAACGAGGCACACCGTTTCTAAGCCATCCGAACAATGCGTTTAAATTTTAATTTCGGATGTAATTTTGAGCGTGAGAGAGGATCACTAATTATAATAATACTTCATTACGACGCGTTTGCGGGGATCTTCCTGCGTTTTTAATCTTTTACAAAAAAACGCTGCAGAAAAAAAAAAAAAAACAGAGAAGCGTGTGGGGGTTTAATATGAAAAAAAAAGGGAAGAAAAAGAATGCAAAGTTTTTTAATAAACGTTACTTTCATTAAGAAAAAAGCGCACCTTAGCTACCTGAGCTCAAAGAACATAATCAATTTTTTTAAATGTGCTTAAAAAAAGTTTTTTTTTCTTTCTTCCCCAGACATAAAACCCACCTATCATTAATAAGATTTTTTCTCAAGTTCCGCTAGTATAAAAAATGCGAACGGAGGGAAAAAAATTGTGTTAATTCCATGCCGTTGATTCCAACTGTTAAAACTTAAGATGAGGGGAAAAAAAGAAAAGGATGAAAAAAATACTACTTTTATACTATCCACCTTGTATGTTAGATTTAATTTCTACAAAGCTCGGATGATATGGTGGTTAAAAAATGTTAGAAAAGGAGGAGGGGAGGGATGAAAAGAAAGAATATACCTGGGTTGGAATTATAAAAAAAAAGATATTTTTTATACATTGGGATTTTTTTTCCCTCCCTTCTAATCTCCGTATAAAAGAAGCAAAAGTGTACGTAACTTGCGGTTTTTCCACCGGAACGCACTTCAGAAAATACTAACATTAATTTTTCCATTAATTTCTGCCACCAAGTTAATAAGATAAAATTAACTTTTTTTATAAGGACATTTTTTGGACGCAAGAGAGGGGGAAAATAAAAGAGAAAAATACATTTTTTTTAAAAACAGTCACAGCAATGTTTTGTTACTCGTTCAAAAACAAACTTTTTTTTTTTTTATAAAAATGTATATATATAAAACCAAGATAGTTTTTTCTTCTCTAGTGTAATCTAAATTTTAAGGTTATTTGCGAATTTTCTTGATTTCACTTTAACTCTCTTATGACATTTTTTATTAATAGTACTAAGAAAAGTTATGCACCTCTTTTTAAAGCAAACAAAAAGTTTTTATGAAGGACAGTCCTCTTACATATTTAAATAAACACGCAAGAATCTTAAGGGAACGAAATTATATTAAAAGACAAATCTTCAAAATTAGAAATGCTATATTCGTACTTAAAGAAAACGGCAACTTTTATTACTTTATGTAAAGAAAACTGGTATCCTGAATAAAATGTGATCCACAAGATTAATATGCGAGTTTTCCTACTATACAATAAATAGGAAATATACAAAAATACTACCCAAAACTTTATCATAGCTTTATAATAATGCAAATAATTTTACCTATCCTTAAAATTCGCATAAAGGAAATGTAAGTTATGCGGATAAAAATCCAAACAGAATTACCAGCACATTAAAAAGATGAAGAAATAAATTAAATGTAAAGATAAAGTTAGTTTATGTCTCGTAATTTTATAGGAAATGCAACTGCAATGTTAAAACCCAGGTAGAGAAATCAGGTTAGTATCTTATTATACTTCCTGGTCTGACTAATTAAGTAAATTAGTGATACTTAACCCTTAAATGCATATTGTTGCCAATTGTCTACAACCAGTTCCATTTAATTTTATTCAAAAACTTGAGTTTGTCTGTTTCCGAACGCATTTCGATAACCATCTACAATAAATCTTGAGTGAAAGAAAAAAAAAGTTGATATTATTTTCGGCGGGTAAGTTAGATGGCTTTTTCACATTTGAATGTGGTGGTGATGAAGTTCAGTGTGCTGTTTGAAAAAATGGTTTCTATTGTTGAGGACGATTTAAAGAATTTATCTAATTGTTGAAAAATTACTTCTCATCAATTGTTAAGTAAGCTTGTAATTGATGATGTATTTGAAAATAAAACAAGTAAAGTTTTTGGCAAATAATGTATATTGCTTAGTCTACATACATTTATATTCAAATAAATTTTTTTTTTTATTGCCTGGATTTATTTATTTATTTATTACGTAACCTATGACCATTTCCCTATAATAAAATATTTGAAAAAATTAACAATAAATAATGATGCATTTAAATGTTAAAACTTATAAGGCGTTTCCACAAATAGGCTGCGTATAATAAGTTATAGAAAACCGAGAGTTTCATATAAGTACGATTACTCAAGCTATAATTTGAGAAAATCTTTTCACGAAGAGAAAATTTTGAAATAATTTTCTTAAATGAGCGATTTTGCTGAATTAATAATTCTTTCAATTTCTTCATGTGAAATGACTCCTTTTATATTTATCTATTCATGAACAAAAGCAACGTATTGATAATAAAGGATATCCAACTAATATAATAATGTATGTCAATATTCAAATCTAGGACTAGAAATTATTAACATATTCGAATACAATTGAATATTATGAATATAATTGCATTAAAAAATCTTTTATTATTCTTTTAACCAACAGAAATTTTATAGCCATTGTAAAATCTATACTTATAATAAAACTCAATGTGTGTGTGTGTGTGTGTGTGTGTGTGTGTGTTGGCGCTCTACAGGCCAGACCGTTGGACCTACAGCTACCAAATTTGGTACATGTATACCTTGGAGGTCCGGAATGTGCACCTCGGAGCCCTTTTTTCGAATTTTTAATTAGAATTTGAATTAATTAAAATTTAAGCGAAATTTCGACGTTTTTCCGCTATAACTTCCGAAAATATGATCACATAAACATGATTTTTACATCAATTTAAAGATTAAAAAATTAGCCTTCTAATGGTATCAGTGTTTTAATGCATAACTTAAGCTTCTATTTTTAACGAATTTTTAAAGAAATATTTTAACCATGTTTTTTTAGCAAGTGACTGGATAAAATAAAAGAATGCCGGAAGTTCAAATAAAAAAAATTATCATCGCAAATAAATCTAAAACATTACAACTTTCTGCACGTGACTGGATAAAATAAAAGAAACATAAAATGTGATATTTTCTAAAAAAAAATAAATGCAAAGCAAAGGTTTCTTTAAACTTTTGCAATATCTAAATCATTTATTCCATAAATCATCTTTATTTACAGTAAACCTGATTGAATTTAGACAGGATATGCCTTGAAATCCCGACTTAATGGCATATTTATGTAATCGTTTGCAATATCTGTATCATTAATTTAATACTTTTTTCCCTTTTCTCGCTTTCTTTAAAAAACACATTTAATATTTTGGCAACATCATCGAATTTTTTTTTAATATTTTGGAAGCATAACCGATGGTTAAAACTGATTGATTTATAAAATTAAAGAATATTATTAGGAAAAGGTGTACTTTTAGAACTTTCCATCCATCATCTTAAAGAAAATATTAATTTCAGGTCAATCAATGCTCGGAATTACTTCAAGGCTAATGAATATGTGATTTAATTGAAAATTTTAGAATGCTTTACACATGGCGAACCAGCTGGTCGCCAAAGGCGGCTAGTAGTTAATAAAGATTTCATATTAAAATATATTATGATTCAACTCAGTGACAGCGAATGCACAAATTCTTACACTACACCCTCAGACACTATTGTACAACATATTAATTGGCACTAACTCATACCCGATGAAGGCAGTAAAATATCTTTTAGAAGATTTTTTTTTTCGCGAACATATTGATAGATTATGTAACACAACAAGAAATAAACGATTAATATGTCAGTAATTATGCTTTTTAAATATTAAACTCAAACCTTCAACTGCGACTAGAAAATGATCTATACGGGCACGGCTAGAACAAGGACGAACTTTTCTTTCAAAAAGCAGTAAAAATGGTGGTATGTGTGCATGAAAAGTGCGCATAGAGTGTAGTGTGTGAGCGGGACGATAAGAGGCAGGTTGGTGCGGACGCGAAGTTGAGAATGTATGGCCCCCGGAGCGGTCATCTATTACAATTTTAATGGACCAGTCCGAGCAAGGTGGGGGTCGGAGATAGGAAAGACCCTCCGACTTGTGTGGAGATTATTGATTAAGGCGGGAAAAAAAATAAAAGGGAAGAATACTTGGAATGAAAAGAAATTCCAGAATTTTTTTTCAACTTCCCTTTCTTCTAAGTTGGTTAAATCTTAAATTAATTTTCGAAAATCGTGAAAAGATTACTAAGTAAAGAGTCGTGTGTGCAGCAGAAGATTTGTTACAGATAGTGAGATTAGAAAGAAACTTAATTTATATAAGAGAACGATAAAATTAATACACGTTCTGATTTGCGTATCCAAAGCAATAATGTTATAATAGACAACTCATATAAGAATTGATACTATATTAAGTCCATTAAAATTATTTTTATGATTAAAGCTTTGTACAATAGATTTTAGAAACCATAATAATATGCAAAGTTTTTAGAAACATCTAAGGCTTTTAGCTGTATAAATAAAAATTAGATTTAATAGTTTACAATTTCAAACTACTATGACCAAAAGTACATTTAATAATTATGCTTCTGCTTGTTTGGCATGAAGAAGTTTATGATTGGACACAACTGCACATTATTTTTTATGTATGAATATAAAAATTTTCCTTTTAGTTGGTTGGTTTGGTTTGTTTGGCGCAAGAGCCATTCTAGGCCATACTGCGCCAAACATTTGGTTTGACATCTCGTCATATTAAAATAGATTGGCAAAAGTACAACAACTTAAAATACTAAAACACTCAGAATATGTGTATAACAATGAGTTTATAAAATGTAATACTTAGCGAATAAAATATATACAATGATTTGGATATAAGAAGTGCATATTGCAAAGCATAAAATAATGAATGAGATTTATAAGTATTAAATGCGTAGAAAGAAATCAACAGCTTTTTAAAAGTTAAATATTTATTATTAAGAATATAAATATTTCCTTTTAGGAAAGCTCAATTATATGACATAATGCGATTTTATTTCGGTAAAAAAAAATTGATTTCATAAAAAAAAAAAAAAAGTTTTTTTTGAAGTGAAATTATTTGCATTTACTCATCCCATGTTTAAAACAACGATTTGGAATAACTACACAGCTAACTTCATAGTTAAGGGTATTATTACAAAGAAAAAAAATCAAAAAAAATTCTATTTATTTTAAATGGAATTTTTTGTTTTATTACATTAGTTCAATATGCATTATGATGAAACGTAGACATGCTGATCACACTTTTTGGTAGTACAGATTATCTTTCACACAAGTTCAAAGCTACAACTAGATGGATATCGTATATCTTTAAAGTATTATTATCGTATGTATTAAATAATTTTATATATTCCTTGATTAGACAACAGTTAAAAATAATAGCATGCATAGAATATTTCCACAGTGTATGATAACGTAAACATACTCTGTGGAAATATTCTATACGTGCACTTGAGTTATACAAGATATATGAATAACATATATGGTTTATAAAACCTAACAAGTGATTTTTTTTTTCTCTATTCAGCTAATTTGTGGGGTCGTTAAGAAATATATGTATGAAATCAAAGCATGTGGCACATGTCATCGGTGCTTTGAATTGAATCATATCGTCTCGAGGCATCAAAGTGCGCTCTCACTGACATCATCATTCAGTTATGGTAAATATTACGACAGGCTACAAATTTAATTTAATCCATATTACTAGTTAAGTTACCTCAATGACTTTGAACTTTTTTTTCAAGGTAAAATAGTGCCTAAATTTAAAATGTAAAATAAATTTTTAACAAATTAAAGCTTTTCTCTCTGTATTAAAATGAACTAATATAAATACTCGAAAATATTCATAAAGAATGAAAAAAAAAAAAAAAAAAATCAGTCGCAAATTATAAACTAAGCACACATTTAAGAAAGCGCGTTTAACAGCTAAAAATAATATAAAAACCGTCATCGCAACGAGAACGAATAACAAAATAATAATAAAAATACCTAAAATAGTTTCTTAGTTTATTGTATTAGATGCTTCCAAAGAAAAGCATATGGGGTAGAAAAAAACCCATCACAATAATAACGATAATAAAAATATCCCGAGAAACTTCTATCAACTTTATACACTCGGAGAGAGAGCATCTCTTTTATTATTATTGCATCTTACCTTCCATTACGTATTTCTCAATTTCTTCTATTCATTTACATTTCGACACTCCCCCACCCCCTCTAAAGCACTCGCCAAGGGCATTCGTGTTACGAATTGTTGGGAAAGCAATTAACACTATCATCATATCAATGAAGATGGAAGGGGGGGGGGGGCAATCCTCTTCTGAAAACCCGATTCCCCCTTTAGTTTCCTTTATTAACATTACAATCGCCTTCAGTCATTACTGAGGGAAAAAGAGGATGGGAAAAAAAAGGGAAATTGCATTTTTTCTCTTTTAATGTTTATTATTAATAAGAAAAGGATCCTTACGGGGTGTGGAGAATTATAAAAATTAAAAGAAAAACGAAGACACATGAGAGGGAGAGCAGCAGAAAAAAAAAATTCACATTAATGATCCGGCAATGAAAAGGAGTCAAAGTAATTTGTGCTTTTAGAAATAATACACCTATACATAGGAGGTAGGGAGGGAAAAAAATGGAACGATGTGGGAAGGAAGATGATAAAAAAATAACGAAGAATTATTTTTTACAAGTTATTGTTATTTTCCAAAGAGGGTAGGGAGAGAGAAGAGAGGAAAGTGAGACCCTTAAGTGAATTCAGTGGGTTTAAGTGTTTTCATTTTTTTAAAGCTGAAGATATTTTGGAAGTATTCATTACAGGAGAGGAGAATTTTCAAATTGAGTTATTTCATTTGCGGCGTGTAAAGTGGGCATTCAATATATGACTCGAAATACATTGAAACAGATATGCGATAAAAATTTCACGTTGTTCTTTTAATACCATCGATAAAACATCAAATTCCAACCTAAGCCATTGAGATCCGTATTTCGCTTAAGAGTATTTCAAAAAATAATTATGAAATCTGTGTGACTTTTGAGAGCTCTCAGCTAAGTTGATTTAACCATTGACCGAAATGAGCTCCGAAATATTATAACGTGTGTTAAATCGTTTTTCAATCATGGATAATGTTATCTTATAAGCGAATAATACATGTCTTTGATATATTAAAAATATTTATTATTTAATAAATAGTAAATCTTACTGGCAGTTTGAATAAAAAAACAAAAGCTTTCTATAGGTCAATTTTCTTTAATCAAAACATTAAAACAGCTTTTCCGAGTTTAAGACTCCATCTCTTATTTACAAGATGTCTGTCATTTCTTTTATAGAAGGATTGGAATACAATTAGGAGAAATTAACAGATATTTGGAAATAAATTTTACACAGAATCTGGGCACGTTTAGAAGTTCAACAAGGAAATTTTCTTCTATGGAAGTAAATCCAACAACTAATCAATTTAGAATCCAACAAACTACAATATCACAATTATATATATAAATCAGTTTCATATTTTCCCCCCAGTAATCAATCTATTGCTTAACAGATTATATCCTTTAGTGTCGGTTGTATGTCTAGGAATTAAAGTGTGTTTATAAATCTGTTATTTACATCAACTGGATGGTCCCTCAACATTCAACATGTTGCAAAAGAAAGAGTTTTCAACAAGGCAATTACGGAAATATTTCTGTTAGATTTCTAGTAAAAAAAAAAAAAAAAAAAAGAAAGAAAAAGAAAGAAAGAAAGAAAAGAATAATTTTTGTTACAATATGTTTGTGAAATCCAAATGCATATGATCACTATCTAGTCTAATATTTTTAAAGGAATTTTTTTTTTAAGATAAGATTTTTTTTTTTAAATCCTTTTTTGTTAAAAAGAGAACTAGAGTCATGACTAGGGGAAAAAAATAAAATAAAATCATAACTCAATAGGAACCAAACTATAAAGCTCAAGGATCTTATGAATATCGCTTTCTTAAGAAAGAGAGTTATCATTAAAGCCTCTTTATAATAACCTATAGGATTTTTATTTATTTCATTTAAGTGTATATCAACATTTTTCTCGAATTAAAGCATTATGGCGAACACTTAATGCAATTTGGTGAGTCCTCGATCCCAATCATACATTTTGCAATGGTCATTAAAGAAAAGGGAGGCTCCCAGTTTCTCTTAATCCAATAACAAGCCCAATATTTCATTCATAAAATATAAATACTCGAGAAGCGTGAATTTTCATTCATGAAAGAGTTAATTAAGGCACCTGTATGCAGACGCATTATCATGTCACCCCCTTCAGGACATCAGGGGATTTAAAAGCAACCAATCATGGTTAATGGACATATTCCAGCTGCACACCTCCCCCCAAACGCCCTTTCAAAATTTCCGACTCTCTCCCTCCTTTTGATTTAAAAGGTCGGCGTCGTTGTCTGGGAATTTTGGCGACGCTCCTGTCAATCATGGACGCGCTCCGTGGCGCGTTCGAATTCGAATTTATTAGCCTTTCTCTCGTAGCGGAATCGGAACGCTTTTCTGTGACAACGCTCGATGTTATACAATGAACAAAATAATAATGGATTCAATCGGATTATGAATGAAAATTTGATATGAAATATAAAATTAATAACTGAGGCACATTATTATATGGATAAAAATGAAATTAGAAACACACATACAAACACACAGACTTTCAGCTTTTATCAATCGTATTACGTTATAATAACTCGACGGCTTATGTTAACGGTTTAGTTAGGGTTTTATAACGGAAGGACAAGCTTATAATGTGCCCGATAAAAAATTATAATGAGGGATTTTGCACGCGTTTCTGACTAAGAAATAAGTAAACTAAAAACGGATATAGGGGAATGATAATAAGAACAATTGACGCAAATCTCATTAACTAAAAGCCAAATATATAGCTAAATCAATGTTGTTGATTCTATTCAGTAATTATCAATGGCTACTTAGACTTTAGCACCTTAAAATATTCATAGAATAATGATGGAAGTGTTGGCAGAATTCATTGAATATCATGTCCAAAATCATTGAATTCATTTCATGTCCAAAATCATTGAAAAACAATTCAAATACTATACTTGAACATGTAAAAAGGGTCTTAAAACTAAAATATTCTTTTTTCTCTTTCACTGCAAGTAGGGCAATAAAAAAGAAAATCACGAAGAGTGATTATTATGTGTAATATTGATTTACAGGCATATAAATTGAAGTTTTAAAAAAACCACAAAATAAGAATATTTTACACAACTTATTGCACAAATTTTTTATATTAAGTATAGAAAAAGCAATAGAACATTTATCGTTATAATTGATTATTTCATTAAGCAACCACAAGGGAAAATATTAAAAATGAGTGTAAATAAAGGGATAAAAAAAATGTCTTGATCCCTAAATGAAATTCAATTGGATCTCCTGTAAATATTACTTTCCCTCTTGTAACATGCAGCAACATGAAAGCTCATTTACAGTAAGTTGTGCCGTCAAAAATAATTGGACAGAATATTTTTTCAATCACGATGTTTTAAAAATATTTCTGAATAACTGCCAATATTTACATAAATTAACGTACATCATTAGATCTTTTATTTCATTTTTTATTTTCTAATGCATTTTTCATTTTTAAAAATTTTATTTTAAAATTTATACGCAAAGTTATTTACCGTGATCAGATTTTGTCAAATGTAAACGAGTAAATTTCGCTTTTTATATATAGACACACAGGGAAAACTATACGTATTATTCCACTTTATAAACATCATGATTTAAATAAATTGAAAACTTCAGCATTATATTTTAATAAAGTTCTCAATTAGAGCGATAAAACATACATAATATTTATATTTTATTCATTTCGGACAATCCTACACGTACTTCATCCGGTTTCATCAGAAATAAAATTATAATAAATGAGTATAGTTAGGAAAAATTAAATAGTTGCTTATATAAACTAACGTCAAGCTGAAACCGATGTCAAGTTTATGCAATTTATATAATTTGTTTCAATATTCAACATTAAAATTATTATGAAGATACCATATGTATTCAAACATATTAGTACTTAATAATAAGATATATTTATCAGCAATATTATCAGTTGAAAAAGTTAAATACTTCCTTTAGTACAAGATACGAGAAAATGTGCCGGAGGTCAAAATTACTGACTCAGTAGAATTAGTAAGAACACATACTATCAATATTACAATGATAAGGCCATTCCCGAATAGTGTTGATCGTACAACTTGTACCGTTCGAGCAAAATCAAAATAATAGCCTTAAAGAAGAAGGGGGGAAAAACTGTGATACACCTTACTATTTTTTTTTTGGTATCAAGTTAAAGCTTTTGGAACTGTGATTTAAATGGATTCCAAAATTTTTTGGTAGTAGGTTATTCGATGCCAAAGCAAAGGCAATAAACGCGCCAAATATAGCGCATCGAGCCCATCCAATCTACAGGAACAGAAGAAGCTCCGAAAACTAGGCCTAACTTGGAAGAGGGTGGTGGAGGAGAGGTTGGACACAATCTCTTTTCTAATTACAGTCGTGGTCTCGGCTCTGCCCGGGGGCACCTTGGGAAAACCCAAACGACACCCAGGGGGTTTACCTTTGCAGTAAATGGGGTTCACTGGCGTTCGTGTTTACTCAGGCAGAGCTGGCTTCCTCTCGCACCACTATTAGTAGTAAGGGATGGAGGAGGGTGGAACAAAACAATGCAGAGAGAAGATGCGATTGTTTCCAAATTCGTAATCCATTTGTATCTGTCTCACACAAAACTTTTGCCGAGAAACTTCTTTTAATACAGCCCGAAGCCCTAATATCCCCTCTCGCTTGCAATAGAGACGGTCCCACCTTCCTCCCATCTTATCCATAACTGCGATCCGTAACGGCATAACATACTCCAGGAAAAGGAATCAGTCATTTAAAAGTTAGGGAGTATAAACCTGACCTCAGCCGGGTTGATTTCTCAGTGAAATTCTCTTTTCTAAAACCAGTGTGGTGTGGTAGTATCGCTTTAGCACCGGCACGCTCTTCACATCTGAAATTTAGCATGCAAAAGCGGGCGAGAAGGGAAGGGGGTGGAAAAGGCAAAAGAGCAAAGGAAAATATTTCCGTCTGGAATGAAGTTTTAATGCTCGCCTCACAGAGGATATAACTGCAATGGTGGGAATAGGTCTGTCCCTGGTAGCCTGTATAATGACACGCACATCGCTGGAAAAGAGCAAGCAGTTTTGCCCAACCTTCGTGGCGAGGAGTGATTATGAGTGCAGAGCCGAACTTGCGAGGACTCTCGTTGGAAGGACGAAGGTTCATCCTTCATAAATCTGCTCAGATTTCGGCTTTTATGGCTGCCGATCATGACAACGGGAAATCCGCACAAAGCATGCCACAGAAAAATAATCGGAACATACAATATTTCTGGTTCAGCTTCATTAGTGAATTTTCATCTCTCGAAAAATCAATATCATCTTAGTTACTCACTAAAAATTTTTATAAAAAATAGTTTAAATTAAAAAAAATTCTACTGATTAGTAAAATTATTATTTGAAACATTGATGGAAATAAAATGAATCAATCCTCAATATACTGATCATGGAATGGGATGACAGAGCACGCATCTGTATAAATATTGTCTTTATTTCATGATGATATCAAATATTCATTCAATCCATATTAAATTTTATTTATAAATGAGATGATATCCGGCGCGTTGCTGTCGCAGAAGAAATAGTATAGGAAATATCTTCTGAAATTTGAAATAGCTATCGTGTTTAATTAGGAATGATAGAAAGAGTGATACTTATTTTCTTGTCGACAATGATTACATTCATTTAAATTGAATGCCATATATTATCTATTCCATTTTTTTTTTGTCATTATTATTCAGGTATACTTTAAAGAAGTTAAGTTTTGTTTTTCCTTTTTCAGAAAAACAAATTCCTTGCCTGTTCGACTTGTGAGTATCTAACATAAAACTGATCAAATGAAAAACATGGATTTTCTGGGTTCAAAGCAATAAGTTGGCAAAGTCTTATTGCAATTGGATGAACTGTACGGCAGAGCATAAAATGCGAATAAACAAAAATTAATTTTTATGACGTAAAGATTGTTTCGTAGAAAAAAAATATCAGTTGAGAAGTTTAATTACTCGAGTATTTGCACATCTACGGTATATAAAGCTCATGGGAAGGTTGATGGTTACAACTAATACCTATAATAACGAGACCATTGAAGTAGGATCATTTTAATTCTATGGTCCTTGGCATACATATATTGTTAAAAAAAATGTTGCTTGAATGCCATTTACAATATCTTAAATTGCAAATAAATCAAGATCTACTACCATGGAATATTTTAACTTATTCTGTTAGAAATCAAGAAAATAAATGCAATTTTACAAAAAAAGATGCAAACCGTTTTCGTTTACTAAGTAGAAGTCTTGGAAATTTAGTAAACAAATTGCCGACATCAAGTCTATCAAATTCTAGTGGAGCCCCAATAATCTTCACTTGTTCGGCTACAGGAAAAATAAACATTGTCATCAATGGGTGATCTTTCTTTTTCACGAAAACCTCATCACCTCACAGAATCCAGCACCGGACTATATCATTGTGTAGGCATAACTCAACAAACCCTTTCGTGAGAAACATTTCTCGAAGTATTGATGATCCACTTTTTGCCTGTTTAAAAATCATCCGCATGCACCGCGGTCGGTTGGCTGATTAGATTTTAATGGCAGAAACAACCACCACCAACCGAATCTCCTCTACTGCCTCACTCTCTTCTTCGCAATCATTTGCATGCAAATTTCTTTTGCATTTTAAACAAACCTTTCGCTACCTTCCCCCTTAGTGGAGGTAACGTCGACCGTTTTCTTCCAGCAGGAAAACGAAACAAACGAAAAAAAAAATATTTACATAGAATGGATGCTTTTTTTTGTTGTTGTTGTTATTGTTTCCCTGAAGGGGGTTTGTGTTTGTTTATTTCGTTATTGCCTTCTTCCCCCCACATAATCACGCCTCAGCGAGACTTTTGAAGCATTAACGTTTTCCTAGGGCCAACAAGTTGTATGCAGAAATATAAATAAACGAACAAACAGATATTCTCTCCTGCCAATGTTAATGCGGTCGATCTTTTTCCAATAAGCTTTCTTTTCCCCCTTTTGTTTGTTATTTTTTACCCTGGTATAACATGGGGCGTAAGGGCGGAACGCTGCGAACGGAGGCACATGGCCTGAAATAAAACAAAAATAAAATCCAAGGGCTTAACCACACACGCTGGTTCGTTACGTTTTCTCAATACGCCGGAGAACTTCCCTTTCCCCTCCTCCCTCCAGCTCTTCCAAGTTAACCGTTTGTGTGTGTGTGGAGTTATTATTTTCACCCTCCCTCTCCGAGTTATTTCATTTTATTTATTTATTTAGCCACATAATGCTTTCTAGAAGTTTATAGCTTTCAATATAAAAGAAGGGCTTAAGGCATTATTTGATTTCAAAAAGGAAGAAATAGAATGGGGAGGAAGGGGAGGAGGAGGAGAAGGGAATCTGCATGCATCTATATGCATATATGATTACGTATACGCAAAGAATGTCATTTTCTTGAGTAGATAATGAACAAAAACTTATCTGAGCAGCTGTATGCTTTTATTTTATAATGCTGATCTAAGTGGTTACTTTCCTCTATGCCATTGTTCAGAAGTTATTGTTCTGCCAGTGCTTTACAGAAGAAGGGAAGCGGGGGAAGGAAAAAAAATGCAGAGAAATGGTTCCTACTAATGCATTTTGTGCGCTACGTTTGAAATCTATTTCTCTAGGAATATTCTATCAAAATCGCGTTCCCGCCTTCGTTTATTATTTATGTTTATTTCTTGCCTACCTTTCCTTTTCCGAAAAGAAAGCGAACAACACACGATCGGAGCGGTATTAATGGTTCGGATGTCGCCATTAATATCGAAAGAGGGCGATATTCGATGCGAAATTCATTTGAGGCATTAGGCACCATTAGACCAGAACTTAAAAGGCGATGATGTAAATTTCAATGCAAAAAGATAATGCATTACTGATTAAAGGCTAGAAATGTGAAATGAACGGATTAAACAAAACTACATATTCCTAATTTTTACGCATAGCCACAAGATAAATCCATTATCTAACATTCAATTGAAACGAATAGTATTCTCAATTCCATTTCGAAAACCACAATCTAACAACTTTTGAATATTGTTATTGCTTTATTAGATAGGTGAAAAAAATCAATGAGCATTTCGTTTCCAATCAAAATTTCAAAATGACATTCTCTGACTTAGTAGATTAAAACAAAACATTCAATTTTTGTTCTGACGTATAAACAACGAATCCTTTAAAAAAGAAGCAACATCGTTTCTCTGTCAACATAGCCAGTTATAACTAAGAGAAAAATCCATTATCCCGTTTAAACCTTCTTACTCTTTTCAAAAAAGATATCTTATTTCAGAATATATATATATATATATATATATATATATATGTAGGTAGATGATAGAAGAATGAGAAAGAAGATCTCTTCTAATGGACAAGTGGAGATAAAAGTCAGTGCAGCTTTATCAAGAATGGGATAACAATATAAAAAAATACACATGAGAGAAAAGAGAGAGAACCACAAACGAGAAATATCTCTCTCCCAGCACACCACCCCTTCCCTATATATCAATGCTGTTTAAAACTGGATAGTAGGGGCCCGAGTTGGCGTTGTATTTTGCTCCAAAAGAGACATCTGGCATTATCGACCGCATAAGATTGTGCTCTGCAAGGGGCCTAACGCCCCGGCTCCCCCCCCCCCCAGTAGATCCATCCACAGTCGATCGCTAACTAGTTTTGCATGGATGCTCCCCTGCCGATGCAACGTTATCTATAGGAACAGCCCTTGCGCAAGAAAGCACTCCTCTCTTTTCAAGATCACAGGGATGATACGGTACCCTCCCATTAATGAAGTCCATTTTATAACTACGCGAATGATGCATTCTTAAATTCCGATTTTGAAGCAGGTAAACCAGTTCAGATAAGTATTTTCATGTATTCGTTTGATTATATGAACAAATAAACGAGCCAAAGAAGAAGAGAGAAAGGGGGGGGGAGGCACCATTCAAGAAAGAGTACGTTTATCGTCAACATTTTCTGAATATATTCAATAACATTGAAGCAGTTTCGACAACCTATAGCAAAACGACAATTATAAAGCTTTTAAAACAGTCCCAATCGGCACATTTATAATTTTCAGTTAATTTTAAATGTATTCGATCCATTAGCATATAAAAATACTAATAAAAACAAAATATTTAAGATCATTTTTATTTTTTAACAGACAAAAACCATTTCTCAAACTAGATGTGTTATAATGACTATATGTTCAAGAAATTAACATACTGATTAGTGTTTTTTAGTCAGTACTTAATTTTACTGCATAATAAACTTCACTTTTAATTATTGTTCTTTTGATGAAGCACACTTATATGATTAACACGATCGGACTTCCTAGAATATCAGCGTCTCAATCACAAAAGCTTTAATGGAACTAATAGGTACAACTAAAAGGATAATCGGTAGGACTAAAAAATATAAGTAAAACCAGTTATTCAAATAAATGATCACCCTTTTTCAATGATTCTTTCAACTATGCCATACTCTTTTAAAAAAAGCAAATAATATACTTATTTTATAAAAGCAATTTTTCGAGGATTCAAACTACGAACTTTATAATTTAAATGACACAGGTAAGCATTTGGTAAACAACTGACAAGTCTGTAATAAAAGTCAGAATAAATTAAACAACTGACAAGTCTGTAATAAAAGTCAGATTAAATTATTATATAACAATATACAATAGAATATATTTAAAAAAATTCTAATTCTGAAATTATCGATATTTTTAAAATAAACTTCAGCAATTGGTAAAAGAAAAGTAAAATTGTCCTTTATAAGAAGTATAACGGAAATTCGAAGTACTCCTAAGTAAAATCTCCATCGGAACGAGCATTGCCCCTCTTATTTTTTTCCTTCCAACTATAGCAGCAATGCAAGATAGAGCAATGATTCTGAAAAATAATTGGAACTTCATCTGAACAGATACAGTGTAATGGATGGAATACACTAAATAAAAAAAGATTTAAACAAAGCGAACGAAACGATTGTCAAATTAAAATCAAATCTCGTAGCCTAAAACAGATGAAAGATACGATATATTATTTATATACAAAATAAACAAATTAAGCAAAGATATTTTTTTATGTTTCAAAAAAGTGAGCATCACACACCAAATTCGATTATACAGTTTGAATTTATTTATTTACAAAAATAAATAATTATAGACCTAAAGAACGTGTGCACTGGGGCATACGAGCAAATAAAAGACATTGTGACCGGTGGTTGGTGGGTTCTAATTAAGATAAGCCTTCTTGTGTAACAATAATTTATTATTAAAACATATAAGGTTACGTTACACACAGACACAAACAGAGAGTGGACAAAAAACACGTCAACACATAACGATAACAGAGGCTTAACTGACTGTCTCTCTAAGTACTCGCCAGAGGGCGGCGTGTAATGAGTGAATCATAGTGTAGGGGGAAAAAGAGAGTGCTACAACATAGGTTTCTTGTCCAGCTCTCCGCTTCATATGTAATTTAACGTCTTTATCAAGTTAATGAAAATTATTTAAAAATATTTCACAAGTTAAATTCATTAAATGCATTTTTTAATTAAATATAAAATCGAAAAATATCATAAGAATTCAATGGTTGAATTAAACATACAAAAATAGCTTCAGTAACAGCCAGTATATTGACTTAGAGGAGAAATATAAAATAATTTACCCTTAAACTAATGAAAAATATCCTTATACTAATTAAATTGCCATACTAAAAAATACATTTAATATCCAGTTATTTCCTAGCAAAAAAAAAAAAAAAAAAAGGAAGGGCGAAAAGAAGCACACAGGCAAATATTATATATCCCCACCCCTAACAAATTTACAGCAACAGGATGGGAAAAAAAAATTTAAAAACTGTATGGCAATAAAAAGTGTAAAAGAATTACATTATTAAGGGGGGGGGTATAAAATAATATTAATTAAATTATTATTTTCAATCCAGATGATAATCATAACAGAAATCACTTATAAAATAAAAGAGAAAAATATAAAATAATTGGAATCGTTGAGAGCATCATCGAAATTAAATCATTTTAAATGAACTGGATTTAGAAAATGAATTATAACGGAATACAACATAAATGACTATTTATATTATAGGCAATAAAAATTTAAATACGGACGAAATAATTAAATAAAAAAACAATTTTCAAAAATATTTCCCTCAAAAAATATTACCTTTCATGTTTTCAGAAAAGGGGTGGGACATTCAAAACAAGAGGCCAAGGGGAAAAAAAACTTATATTATAAAAAAAAAGTCTTAAATTCATTAAGTTGCCTCCCGAAAACAACTTCATTCAACGCTTGACAAATGGTTATCCATACTTAGAAGAAGGAGGGGAAGAAAAAAAAATCTCAAAACTTCACGGACCTTTTATGGAGACGAGAGTGGGCATATCTCTATCTTCCAATAAAAATTAAAACAAAAAAAAAAAAAGAGGAAGGAATCCATCCCCCCCCCCAAAAAAAAAGTCTCAAACCCCTTACATCCTTCAGAAAAAAATAATAAAAAGTTAAAAACTACAGGCGTTAAAATATACATGTAAAAAATATTCATTACAGGGGTGGTAAAATAATAAAAAAATGACTAGGATCGTCTTTCTTCTATCAAGGAGTTAGCATCAATCATATAAGCAAATGACGATTTTTTATAGAGCCTATTATATACAAATATTAAAAAAAAAAAAAAAAGCGAGAGGATATGGAAGAAAAAAGGCACTCGAGTCTCTTCACTTCCCTCAAATCAGATTTTTTTCTCCCTCGAACCGAAATCATTAGAAAGTGTGTTAATGTATTCATAATGGCTGAAGCAGCTGGATATCATTAAGAACTGAAGGGTGTGGGAAGAAGGGACAGGGACAGAATAAAAAAAAAAAAGAGGAACTGTTAAACAGCTCCTCCTGAATTTCACTCAATTGATCTTTCCCGCCCACCCCCTTAATTTTTTATGATTTTTTTTTGTCTATTTTTTTATTGTTTCAGTCTGTCTTCTATCGAGAGAGTGGCGTAATAATATTTCTGAAGTTTGGTGACTAAATTGGGGTAGAGTAGGGATGGAACTTATTACAAGTTCTAAACCCGAGATTTAATTAAGCAACTTAATTTTTTTTTCTTAATGGATAACTTGAATTGGACATCAGTCAAGTGAAATTAATGCAAATTAAAAGTGAAGTTGAATTCTTCTTGAATGACGAAAGAATAGTTGTACTATAAATAATAGCTTAACTAAAAATAATTCACAGAAAAAAATAAATGATCAGCAATTATAAATACTTTTTTTTCCATATATTTTTAAAACGAACTTTACTGTTAAAGGAAAAGAAACAATCACTGAAACTTAAATAAATTTCTCCTTTTCAATGAAATAGCGGATGGGGAGGGCTATTGTTTTACCATTCTTTTGAAAAATATTGTCATTAAAATATTATACATTATTTAATTACTTCTAATGAAAAAGTGAATTTCGTTAAATGTTTTGCGTTTAGTGTTAAGAATTTTCTTGCTTTTAAAGACGAATTTAAATAGAAAACGTAATTGGATATTGTAATTATATAAGAAAGAAATCGTTATTTTCATTATGTTCTATTTAACAAAACCGAATCTTCAAATATCCATCATAGAATATTGTATAATCCAAGGGAATAGAATATATAAGAAAAACTGCAAAACGAACGAGTAACGATGAAAATTTAAATAGACAAGTAGCTATTTAAAATTATTCAACTATTTTTTCTTAAAGCAGCAAAGAAATTCTAAAGATTATAAAGGAAAGTTGCCTAGTTTTCAAGAACATTAAAAAGTTCATTATCTATTCTCCGACTCTTAATTACATAAGAAAGAAATTGAGACAGAGACATTAAATAAAAATGCGACAGCAGCAATTTCGCCTTGATAAGCAAGTGATTACATTCAAAAAGGTAGCACAAAGTATCTCACCACTTTAAAACCGGTTTCTTTTAACGAAATAGCTACTGGTTTACCTTGCGGTATTGATTTATAACATGAATTTTCGACAATTTGATGACCGAAGGTTTTCCCTACGAGTTTATCTGAATATGAATGCTAAACAGACTCATTTAACCATTCACTTATCTTTAAACTGATATGCTATTGGCAAGAAAAGGTTTACTTTGTTTCTGAAGATAGCAATATTTTCAACGAGGAATAACAAATATTATTTCTAATCTTTTAATTTTATTCCAAAGAAAAAAAAACAATTATAATTAATGAGTACAGATGAAACTTTAAAATTATAATCTAAGAATCGATGCATGTTATTTATATTAGAAGGAAATTTCAAAAACAAAAGGCAAAATAATTTCATTTCAAAAAGGATTCTGATAGCAAATTAAAAAAAAGATATAGCGAATGCAGTTTTAAATATCATTAAAAAAATAATAAAAGGTGCTCTTTTGCTTATTAAGAGATTTGAACGTAGATATTCGCTTCCTCTCTCTCTTTTTTTAGTTATTGATTAAGCTAATTATATTCAGTTTAGATACAACTTCAGATCACCATAATAAATAAGAGACTAGATTTCCTTTTAGAATATGCACAACTGAACAAGCAAAATTTCAAAATCTAAAGGTCAATGTAAATAATAAGGGATACTAATATTTAGGTCAACATTTTTTTAATGACTATATGCAATAGATGTATATATACGCGACTACATTGTATAATTTTTTTTAGTATAAAACAACTTTAAATTGAAATATAAACTAATTTTGTTACTTTAAAACATTTTGCACTCTTCTTAAGGAATCATCATAAAAATTTCTTTAAAAAAAATGCATGTTTTTTTAAAATTGCTAACTATTTTCTTTCTTAAGTTAATTTAATCCTCTTCTAAAAAGATCAGAATTAGATTATTTGTTTTCTATTTTAGAAATGTTTTTGTATTAATTTAAATACGATTTCATATAGTACTAAAGATGTTTCATAGCTTTACTCATCATTTTTGTATCAAATTACAACACCTAGGAAAAATTTAATGTTAAATAATAAGAGTAAAAATTGAGTAATTCTATGCACAAAAGGAGCTCTTAATTACGGCTAAGGAGGTAGAACAGCAGTAATAAATAGTTTATACTAAGTTATTCTTCAAGTTTTCTCCAATTCAAATAGTTCCATGGCTAGATGCTCCATTCAGTTGCTTGAAAAGTTTAAAAAAAAATTTAGAAGGGCCAAAAATAAAGGATCTAAAGAAATGCAATTTAAGCATTAAAAAACAATGGCAATTAATTACTTTCGCATTTAGTAAACCCTTTCTATATATTTCAGATTCCCGTTTCCTTTGCTATTCAAAGCTGATTTGAAGCACCGGGTTTTAGGACATATAAATACCATTTGCATCGCACTTACAACTTTGCGAAGACTAGCACCTACAGCTCCCCTCTCTCTCTTTTTCTTAAAAAAAGAGTTATCTTTAATAGAGGGTGCAATTCTCAAACTTGAATACTCCACCCCAATCTTCTTTATGGATGCAATAACCGAAGATTTGTGCATTCGAAAATTTCAGAGTCCCCGCCACTGTCGAGGAAGGGTGTAAATGAGACAAATAGGTCATGAAAAGTAAAATATATTCGCAGGTATATAAACAGCCCATCCGAATATACAAATATATCTCGGACCCCTCCACCCCTGCTATCTCACCCATACTGCATCGAAAATGGTTCAAAGAGGTAACCTAAAACCGATTTTAAGTAAGAGCCAATTTTTCACTTCAAAAGCAAGCGCTCTTCCTAAAACGTGAAATATTGTAATGCGATAGCTATAGTGGGGGGTAGAAAGGAGCTGGAGTGGGTTAGGACGTGAGAGAAGGAAAATAAAATAAATGAATATGATAATAAATATAGATATATATGGAAAAAAAAGAAAAAAGAACGAAACGTGTGCGCGCGTCAGGGGTTTCTCTTTCAACAATGAAACCAACAAAAGGAAACAGACACGCAAATATGTGATTTGTGACAGTTCCTTCAGAGGAAGGATGCAAATAAGAAGAGAAATAAGCAGCCAGAGAATCCTTGCGAAAGGAATCTCTGCATTTATAAAGAACGAATGCGATATTTCAAAAATATAACATGGGCTGAACCAAAGATGGAGTTTCGATAATCAGATTATGTAGAATCTATCTATATTAACATGCTCGGCCATTTTAATATAAAAAAAACATGCGAATTTGTTAACTTTTAGAATGTATTTTTTTTAAAGTATGATAAAGAACTTTAATAATTTAATAGTGGGTTGTAGTGAAAAATGATTCTTAATATACATAAATATCTAAATTGCTATGCAAAAAGTCAAATTCGTGTATTGTGCATTATTTATCAATCTTCTTTTCTTCTTTTAAAAGTTCTGATTTATAAGAAATCGATGAATTTAATAAATATCTTTCAGAAAACTTAACCTGAAGATCAATTTTTAATCGAAGAAAAAGGGGTAAAAAATTCAGATTTTTTAGAATTTCCTTAAAATTTAATACAGGAAAATAATAAAAGCCTCGCACAAGAAAGAAAAAAAAAAAAGATTTTTTTTAGCATATTAAATCAAAATTCAATTATTATTCATTCAAAATTATTTTTAATTTTTAATCAATAAAAATTCAAATTCTTAAAAAATTGGTCTGATGTGTTTATTACCAGCCTAGAAAGATAATAGGTACCAAGTTTCAAAAGACCTAGAGATAAATCATCAGCTCATATGCCCATATATTCACTTTTATTATAAGTAGAAAAGTCAGGAAAAAATTTAAAACGTATTTTATAAGAATAATAATTAAAACTAAATAAAAAAAATATAGAATAATTTTATACACAGCTGCATTGGAAAGTAGAAAAAAATTACAAATTCTAAAAATTATTAAATTTTCAGATTATTCATAAATTAATTTAAGTTTTATATAAATGCATAATGCTTAAGTTTTATATAATTGCTTATAATTTAAGTTTTTTATAATTGCATATTTTAGCCCAGAAATTCTTGACATAAATGCATAAGATATCGAACAGTTCCGAGTGTTTTGTGATTATTCAACAATTTTTTTTCAACAACTCTAATTATTTATTTCCTTCCAATTAAACGTAATTTTTCTCGTGTATATAATATATATATTTAAACGGACATTGGATGAACCGATAGCCTACTTTTTTTGTTCCATTAGATTCATAAAAAAATCGAATAGCACTTCACTGTCAAAGCATACAAATCGCTCCATCATCATGCAATAGCTTCAGAATACACCCTTTCCTTAAATATATGGAATCCAGATAAATATCGCGGCACCCCCAGACTTCAGAAACGTCTCCTTCCTCCGGTATATTCACAAAGTAAAGGGGACAGTCAACGCGATTGAGAAAGAAGGGGAAAAGATGCCTATAAAAGTCAGTTTTATGTACGCATCTTAAAGGCCTTCTGTTATAAATAATCACATAAAAAAATTGACAGCATTGAAATTCACGAATAAAAGAGAAACCACAAGGAAATGACAAATAGATATAGCAGAAGATATTTTATCACTATTTTGCTAATAGCAATTGTTTTACTTAAGTATTTAAAACTGTGAGCAATAAGATCGCTCGAGGCAGGAGAAGTTACAATTAGTTTTTTGTTATCTTGTTATGAACACGATATATATTTTTAGCCTCATACTTTATATATATATATACGACAAACTTGGAGGACGTGCGAATTTTTCTCCCCTCCATTCAATACGACGATTAATGATTTACTGAATTTGAGATATTGTATAAATTATAAGGATTTAAATATAGCTGAGGGAGAAAAAGTCAATTTAACAGGCATTTTAGTAATATATCATACAGTTAATTTCTGATATTCATGGAAACAATTTTACCATTAAATGTAAAAGAAAGAGAAGGGGAAAAAACTTTATACGATGAAACATCTTCCAGAAGAATATCAAATATAATAACTTATAAATACTATAATTTTTAAATGAAATAAATAATAATTATAATATATATAAAAATTAGGCAAATATAATTAAAGTCAATGAAATTTAGTTTCAAATATGCCCAAACAAGATTGATTCTAGTCATCCATACAATGCACTAAGAATCAGATATTACTAATAGAGGTTAGAAATGTAATTAAAAATTTCACTAAAGAATAATCCGAATTTAATTCAAATTTTTGAATTTAATTCAATCCGAATTTAATTCAAAATAGACCGATTAATTCAAAATTTTTTCAAATGAAATTTTTTCTTCATTCGCCTTTTCGAGTTTGACTCGAATTGATCATTGTATGTACCTTTATGCAATGACATGAGGACGGCAATGCTTGTCAAATAAGGCAGTTAATTATTCGGTATATTTTAAAGCAGATAAAAAAAGAAATTGCAAAGCTAAAAATTTCCTACTAGTCTAAAATGAAAAGTCTGTGTATGAATTTACTTCAGAGTTTAGGAAATGTAAAAAATAGTATATAATGAAGAAAAGAAGGGTGGGGAGGGAAAAAGTTCATGGATTTTCTTGGGAAATGTAGCATATACGTCCTTGTCTCTCCGCGCTCCAGCAAAAGGGGAGGGTGGGGGCCAACTCTCCCCAGAGGGGCCCTGGAGGGCTGTGTCACGTGCAGCTGCAACGGGAGATAGCGCAGAAGCTGATTGGGTCCGAATTCAGTGGTCTGTCTGCGGGCGATAACCCTCACTTGGACAGTGGGTTTGCCACACCTTCTTACACCATCTTCAACTTTGGCGAGCCTCTTCCTAATTTGTCACTCAAATTTTCTATTCATTTAGATCAAATCTCTCCCTTCGTGATTCTATTATCGTATAATACTAACTTCATGAGAAACATAAAATAAGCCAAAAAATAAATTTTTATTAATGATAAATTTTTAAAAACTAATACTATATCGACAAAATGTATTTACGATTTCATATTTATCGGAAAAAATCTAAGAGTAAAGACAGTTAATTTTGAATGAATTGTAATCGTATTATATTACACCATTGAAATTTTAAATTAGGCAAGTCATTGTGTGGCAATTATTTATGTTAATTGTTTGGAAAAGGCGTTTTAGTTAACAAGAAAGACTTAAAAATGTCCGCAACTAAAGCTTACTTTATTCATTAAATACATCAAAAAAATTTCAAGAATGATATCATTTGTAATTCTTGCCTCAGAGCTTCGATTTGCTTCACAAAGTTTGGGGGAGGGGAGATAAACTCAAAAAGATTTAGATAAATTGCTAAATCTATAGTTACAAATGATATATTAATTTTTAATAAATTAATAGTAAAAAGGGAAGATATATTATAATTGATCTTTAAGAAATTAAAAGTTAGATTAATTAAGTTAAAAGAAAATATCATCTCATATAAAATTTAATTTTTCTTTGGATGATGACTGTTTTCAATCCTTTCTAAACATTATAAAATTTATTGAGTAAAACAAAGGAAATTAATTGGAAATAAAAACAGTTTACAATGAAATATATATAAAGTAGTTTAAGAAAAGCAGAATATTTGGGAAAAGGACATTACTGAAAGAAATAAGTTTGTAATTTATATATATATATGTAGAGACAGAGAGAGAAAAGAGTAAACTATTTCTTAAAAGAAGACATTTCGCAAATACTTTCGACCCTTTTAAATGCAATATTCAGTTTATATATATATATATATATATATCTTTACGAAGTGATTTAGGAAATTTGACTGCAAAAACACATTCCGATAATTTGAGTTTTCTGTCAATTAAACGGCGACGATTCCATTTGCCAGTTTGGCATGGTTGCGATGGCAACCCTTAGCCCGAAAGCTGCGAGTTTTCATCAAAGGAGGTATGGTACGGATTTTAGTAGGAAAAGCACATACTGCTGGATCAAGTGTGAGGAAATTAGCAATTTCACTTGAGAGAAATAAAACAATCTCATAATCTCTTCCACTGCCGATTTTCGAATATGTTAGAAAAAAGACACTGGTTTATAAAGGTTACTGGAGGGGAAGAACAACATATATGCTTGAATCTTATTAATATTCATACAAACATTTAATGAAAATTAGATTGATAACTATTTTTCAAGATAATACCGCCTTTTAGCGAATCTTAAAATAGGTTTATAGGCTTACCTCTTCCCTTAAAAAAATCAGTTAAGTTGATGCTACAGTTCAGTTATTAAGGAAAGTCACAACTAGCATAATACGTTCTCGAAATTTAATAAATGGAGAAGTTGTAAAAGGAAAAAGCTTCTGGCAATTCACTGAGTAATAAAACTTTGGAATCCACCATGGCAATTTGTTAAAAAGCAAAAACATATATATATTTTTTCCATTTGAAATGAATTTCATATGGAATATATATATATATATAGATATATTAAATCATACTTGATTTAAAAACTTATTACTGCAACTTTAAGTTTTCCTATAATATTATGTTTAGATCTTGAGACACATAACGCTAGCCAAGATGAGGCACAGATAGCAATTATATGAAAGAATTATAAAAAGAATTCATTAGGTATTTTCTGAAGATAAAATATAACAATTGTGTCTTATTAAATTCATAAAACCAACTTTTGACTTAAAATGGAAACAAACAATTCCAGATCATGTTTCTACTATACTTTTCCCATTGAGAACATCAGGAAATTTCAATGCTTTTCTGCTTATTCGACGGTGAAGAGTCACTTCATTGAATTGTTTTAAAAAAATATATCTAAGAGAAATATTGGCGGTCTCATTTCAAAAACTTTAAAATTATTCTATTAATTTAAACGCAACAATAATTAACATTTATCTTTATTCTGCAAAGTTTAAAATGTAAACGTGTGATCTTGTGCAGTTCAGTTAACAACACACGAAGAAAAGAAAAGAAAAAAAAAAAAAAGAATTGAAGCACGGCCCAAGACAAGAATTATAGAATGACCACTTTTCACATTTTTTTTTTAAGACAAAATAAATTTTGAACAAAATGATATGTTTCCTGCCTCAAATCTCAGCTATCAAAACCGACATTCAACTCATTTGCATGCAAGTGTCCTAACGACCATGACTTGGACCGATGTCCTTCTGAGGCCAGAAGAGTGAAGCATTTAAAAGTATTAAGCCCTTTGTTCTGCCGGACCCTGCCCAAATTGCATCTTACCCATTGCGATTTAATTGAAAGCAGCTTTTGTGCCGGACCGATAGGAAATTAATGGGAATGTAAACTGCGTCGGACGGACGGACCAACGAGGAGGGGAGGGTGCCTAATGGTACTCGGAGAACGATTTAGATATTAGGGGAAGATTTTAAAAGCACCCAAGAAGGATCTGCGGAAATTACCACTGAATTCGGGAAACTGCGCAGCCGCCCTCCAACAAGGTGGATTAGAAAAGACAGGAAGTTTTGCATTTCATACCAGACTTAAAATAATTTAAAACTTGAGATATAAACATTGTGGAGAGATTGTATGCATAACAGTAGATACTAAAATCGAAATATTAAAATGCCACTAATGAATACAAGTAGATAACTGTTCAGCTGTTTCATGGATTGACATCGCAATTTAAAAAAATTAAGTTTTAAGATAATTTACGATGAAATAATTTAAAATCCATGATATTACATATTTTAAAAAAGAAATCAACTGTTATTGAAGTAGGAGTATTCCTGATGTATACATTTCAAAGCATTAACATGTGTTTGAGATAAATAACTCCATTATAATATCGCTTTATTCCTTTCAATAAAAGGAATGTTTTTAAATATGTATTACATAACAAAGAGAGACAAAAAAAAAAAAAACTTTTGAAGAATATTTGTCTGATCTGGAACAATTTCTACTTAAGAAAATTTTACTATGTTAGAATGAAGATGAATTATTTACACTCAGCGGATAAACTGTATAAAATGAGAAATCTCGCACTGAATATATTAATTTGTTCAAACAGCAAGTTTGGGAGAAAATATAAAAGAATATGGACGATATTATAATATTCATTAACTGAGGTTCTGACATGGCAAAATGAGTAGGAAACAGATTTAATTAAATAAATAATAATAATAATAAAATTATACGAAGCAGTTTTTAGGTGGATGATAAGTGTATGTTTCTTATGTAAAGAAAACAGAAGTCATTTAATTTGGTTTAAAATTATAGAATACCTTTATGTTGGATTGATTGGGTGTATTGGTCCAGTTTTGTAATCATTATGATATTGAGGTCTGCATCCTTGAACTTTTTTTTCGAGTTAAATGGTACATCGGGTTTTGCTTACTTCAGGTGATTCAATTATTCATTATCCATGATGTACCTTTATCGGCAATACTATTTTGTGAGGTAGATCTATAAGCTAACCTCAAACTAAGTCTCGAAAAACGCGTAGGACATTTTGAGAAGCTTATTATGCACATACCATATTATATGAAAGTACTGCTGTTTCATTAATGTTAAAGCTATTTTTTTTTTGTACCGAAGATAGCACCATAATTATTTATTTTTGGATTTTCCTCAAAAAGTTCGTTATGGAGACAGGGTTCTTTGGATGTATTTATGTGCTCAAATTTTCCGATGAAATCCGAATCTTGTATTAAGTCATTGAAAGTAAAATTAATTAAATCTTTTATAAAAGAAAAAAAAATATCGAATTACTTATGCTAAAAATATATATATGTAATCACTAGGAATTGATTTTATTGAAAACTATACATTCTGTTGAAACAAAAAGTTGAGAATTGACAACACATTTTAAAGACAACCTAGCTACTCTTCAAGTTATCGAAATAACTATTAAAAACTATAAAAACTGGTACACTTTCGTTTTAGTATTCGTTTGATCCTGCAAAATTCCATCTTCGAATGCAACATCAGATAATTTCAAAATAATTTCTACTTTTATTCCAACTTGATCTTCTATTCTCAATCAAATATCAGACAGGAAATGTTATAATAAAAGAGCAAAATGTCAAATTTTAAGGAAACAGTTTATTAATCAACAGCAAATGTTGAATTTGCAGTTAAAAAAAGTTCATAAGAAGTGAATTGCATAAAACCGAGCACTTATGAATGCCTTATCAATATATCTGAATAATGGAACTTATTAGAAAGAGCTCAACGTATACAACTGTAAATATCTAATGTATACTCACCTATCTTCAGCAAAAAAGTTGCAGCAAAACCTCTTCATCCTTTGGGGGTTTAAGAACCAGGCAGGGGGTGAGTCGATATATAGCCCATCAAATCATCATCCCACTGCATTGATGTTGTCCCGGGGGCTGCTTTAGGGCATCTTCTACCCTCCCCCTTGCACTCGATGACGTCAGTTGGAAGGGGTATGCAGTAATCAGCCAAAGGGGTCAATAATCGGTGGCAAAGGGTTAGACCCAAATGGACAGTGCAGGGGTGGAAGGGGTTACTAACTAGATGGAGATGAACGTGTTCGACATGATAGTAAGTTGGGACTAATTCCATTGCAAGCCTATTTCCAGGAATAAACGACTGTTTCCTGAACGCGGAGAGGGTCGGCCAAAAGGGAAGATTACGTAATCATAGAATAAGCTACCTAACCTTCGCGGACGAAGCGCGAGGAATATTGAAACAGTAAGGAAGTACTTCAATCATTCAGAGCGTTTGTTTTCCTGCTTCTATGCCATTAGGGCCATCATCTAATTCCTAAAATACGACCAAACATTTCGAAATTCACTGAGTCCTCACTTTCAACACAAAATAGTTGCAACTTAACATAGAACAATACAGTTTATTCAAGTGGTAGATAGAATATAGACTCCAACATTAATGAAATGTTTCTTACACCCTCCCCCTCCCCTCTTTTATTACAGTGTTGAGAAGAGTGAAGTCATACATTTAAATTAAATAAAAGCCCGACATAAGAGATCATTCAAATAATAAAAGATATTTCACAGAATATTTTAGGAAAATTATTAACTTACCAAAAGCAATCTTAGTGATATAAAAAGGGGGATTGAACTTTCAATCCAATAAAATAAAATAAAGATGAATAAAAGAATAAAGATTTAAAATTTTATTAATTACATAAAATAAAATAAGACAATCCAATAATTCTTTGCACTCGAGAGTAACTCATGGTTACCACTCAAGACGGTGCATCATTTTGAAGTTTTATTTATTTTTCAATATTTGTTGTTAAAAATATTTTCAGAGAGGTAAAAAGATGTAAATGAACTTTTCGGGCAAATTCAAATTGAAACAAATACATATATTTATATTTCGCAACAATTAACAAGCCTTTGTATTAGGTGAATAATTTTGCATCGAATTACTTTTCCGAGTGAATAAGATTAATATTTTAGCCGCAATAATATATAGTCCATATGCCAGAAGTATTATATACAAAAATATAAATTATATAAAATCTTATTCTGTTTACGTTGATGACTTAGTTTTGATAGGTACATCACCAATAAAATTAATCATTAATTTTTTTTAATGTCTTATGTGTTATTTAGTAGTGTTTCTTATCATCCACAACTCCCCCGGTCATAAAATATAAAAGCAACTAATAACTAAAACGAATTTTACTTTCAACATTTAATAAAATGAATTTTGAATCATTATTCAGGTTATTTATTGCCATCTGCTAATATAAAAGCGCAATTTTTGTCACTTAATCCTTTTAAGGATATTTACAAAGAACGTTCGCTAGCCGAACCAGTTGTTTAAAAAAAATCTTATAAATACATTCTTAACAATTTAATCATTTACTTGTTTAAAAAAATCGAATTGAAGGGCGAGGAGGATGAACGAATTTGGAAGACATCGATGCGGATAGATCAAACAAACTTTCTTTCCCTGTTTAATGCGCGGGGTTGACCGGATTTCCCATTATACAGGCAAATTGCCGTCGCCAAGGATTTTAATCCGGGCCTCGAATAAAATAATAAAATTAAAACGAGAGAGGGCTCAAATACCAAAAATAAAGATCCTTGTTGGGTCGCAGCTTTAAACACGACAAAACTCGAAAAGCAAGGAGGGAAAAGGATAAAGATAAAAGGGAAGAAAAAATTCTCGTCGGTGGTAGCAATACACCGTGAGTCGCCGGCTCAGGATAAAAATGGTGCAGTGTCTTCGCAATGCAAGGTTTTCTAAAGTGAGACTCCGTTGTTGTGAGAAACTTTTTCCAAAAAATAGTCTGAAATTTTACATCAAATATCACTGTATGAATATTTTTTTAATTGTAATGATTTGAAGAAAATTAATAAGCATTCACTTAAGAAATCACACAGAAGAAAAACGACAGAATTTGTTATAACCAAAAACATAACAATTATAACCTTACCTCATTTTTTAATATTAATTTTGTTATAAAATAAAATTTCGCGTTTAAACGTAATTTCTTTTACGATTTGGAAGACAGATATTGAAAAGAGTAATTACTTTCCAATAAAATACAAATTCTGAATGAAACTGATGAGCTATAAATCAAGATTCCGTAATTAATAAATAATATCTAAATAACCGATACAAATGTTTAACAAATAACCGAAACAAAAATACCGGTTTAAGCAACCGATAAATATACTCAGAGTTCCGACAGTATTCATATGGCATCGTACCATGATAAAAAAAAAAAAAGGACTTGGAATAATTTAATTATTCTAGCAAGGAAATGAAGTTAAGCAATAAGGCTGTAGCTTTTGCAACTATATATAATAAATCAAATGAAATTTTTCTGATTTATTAGAAGTGCTTTGCCTTTTTTCATAAGCAAATAAGAAATGAATTATAACATCAAACAAGACATTCTAGCTTTATAAATTTTAAGTTAATATATTTAAGAAATAATGACGAGAATTTAGATGTGATTAAATAGTTTATCAGAGGAAAGAAAATGGCGTTCATACTCCGCTTCCAATAGAATATAAATCAATTTTTTTTTAATTCCTAAAATCGATATTTTTATTTAAAGAAATTTTCTATATTATTTATCCTAAAAAAATAATTGAAACTGGCAGTTTTTTAAAAACTTTATTTCCATTGAGACATTAAAAGTATATTATAAAATTCATATTTTTAACAAATATAAAAGGATAGAGATAGGCGATAACTGATAACTGATTAATTCTGGAATCTGGTTCAAAGGTGCATGATTCAAGTTTCAAATTAGTATGAATCATGGAATGAGGATCAGATTAATAAACATTCTTTTAATGTGGCTGAAATTTCGAATTGTTCATATAAAAATTTTATTTTACAAAAATATTCTTGTTCTTTTGAAATAATTGAAAAATAAATATATTTTGTTTTTAGAAGACAAATTCAGTGGAAACAATAAATCAGTCAATAATAGATTTCGTTCAACATTTCCCTGCACTGTTAAAAAAAGTTATCGCTTTTCTCTCGCATTAATAAAACATAAATACAAAAAATAATAAAATATAAGCATATAGTATAATTTAGGTATCTTTCGGTTTTTAATATTTTAGTCACACCAATGTTTTCCAGTATTTTCAACATGAGAAAGGAAGCCCATATATATTAATAACTAAATTAACATGCACTAAAAATTTTATCATCACGAGACTAAATTTCGTTCATACTAATTTACCCACTCTATTACAAAATTCTACAGAAGGGCCGCATATTCGGAGGGATCGTGACGAATCCCCTTATTCCAGTGTCCCTCGAAATCCATTCCATTTTTCTATCCATTTCGGGTCCTGGGGAAAAGAATCGGTTCCCCCCATCTCGGCGGTGTTTCCCAGCGTAAAATGTCATTACAAGACCTGTCTTCATTTGCATGGGAATGAGAAATTAATGAAGTGTATGATGGAATTTTCGCAAACAACAGGGAGGACGAAGGCCATTAGCCATCTTGTGCAATTTGAGTTCACAGTAGTGTAAAATCTAAATGGGTCCCCTTACTCGTTCCATCGCTCGTTTCGTTTTCTTCTTCCCCCCACCCCGCCAGAAAAGAGAGAATATAATCTTTTCTCTTTCTGGCGATATCGCACAGCACACGCGTCCACATTATATTCCTTCCTTCTCGGCGTGTTCTTTTGTTTGCAATTTCCTTGCGTTTGGGAGAGGAATTATTTTCTTGCTGTTCCCTCACCCTTCCCCTCCGTCTCGCCTTCTCTCCCATTTCCCCCTACCCCATCCTGAAGACTCAAGTTTGCTACACATCTGGATACTATTTTTGTTACGCATGCATCTCCAGTAACGAAGATGTACAAGATTAAAAAAAAAGTGGATAATTTTTACAGGAGGTTAGAATAGGGAGAGAATCCCCATACATTTGAAAGATAAAGACCTTCCTCAGCATATTCAAGTTAATTTCTATATCAAGAATATAAATATAATAGCTATACATGATTTTGTTTTATAATTAACATAAGACACAGGTAAAATTTCAATTCAAAATTCTAAACAAAAATTCAATTTAATATCGAGCACCACTGTATTATAGTTGGTAATATCAACAGAATTTCACTTTTTCCTTTCTAATTCTTTTTTCACTAGTTAAAAATTTATAGCACTGATTTACATTGATGTCTTTCAATTCAATAACTATTGTTGCATACTGATATTGACCAGGCCTGGTAAAAAATAACGAAGTAAATAGGCATATTTTGTCGGAAATACATACTTTAGATTAAAGTTGTGTTTCATTCCACGATTTCAAATTTAGACGGATAACTATTATTAAATTATACATAATTCGGCCTCCCGGAAAGACTGACACTTCGCAACAAGAATATCTTGGAAATGATGAAAGTTTAAAAGGCAAAATTTTAAATGCACACTAGAATACTAACTTAAAATAATTAACTTGAGAACATTTGGACAAATGCAATGTAGGCTATATAGTTCATTTTATTCCAAAACATACACGTTATGATTTGCTATGCAAATTTTATGATAAATTTATAAGTTCAATCATTTACACAAGCTAAACATTACATAAATATAAATAATACAAAATAAGAATGTACTATGAAAAATCATCTAGTTTCTTTCTCTTTCGGTGACAGTTGAAAAGTCTAACGACAGGACAAGAATAATCTTTTAAAAAATGACTTTTTTTTTAATAACAATTTCAAAAAGTTAGATAAGTATCGAAAGACGAGGTCTGATAAATATGCAAGTTTAGCTATCAGAACTTTCCTTATAATGATTTACAATAAAAAAATAGCGTTTAGAAATAGAAATTATAGCCATATAAGCTAAGAAAATTCTTATAGATAGTTTAAAATTTGGGCTCTTTTAAATTTAATACAATATTTTTTTAACACAAAAAAAATTGGTTTGACAATTTAAAAGAAAAAAACCTTGCCTTTATTTTACTAATCTCTCCCCCGATTCTACGAATGCAGGATGAAAAGCAAATTTATTTAGTTTAATGCTTTATTTTAATAAAAATAGTTTGTATTTTGGTTTCATCTTCTTTAATAGTATGCATATCGGAAGATTAAATAATATTATATATATTACAGGACATTTACTTTAAGATGCTTTATACTTCATTTAACATAAATTTGCAACTAATAATGAATTATTAAGAATTTTTATTTTCATAATAATGAGTCATTATATATTAACTATAAACAATTTAAGAAATTATTTAATTGCGCTATAAAGTTGCGTGAGAAATTATATCAAACATTTATTACTCATCTTTTTAGCTGAAATTTTCCAATGTCCGATTTAAAGTGCCGAAATTTCTTTTATTTATTTACTTATTTATTTTTGAGGGAAGGACAAAGTAATTTTGAATCTCAATTGGATGACGTAACGACACCTAATCGAAAATCCTCTATCGAAATCTACGCTTCACAATTTCTAAGTGATAATAAATGTTTACCGTATAGAGTAGCTAAATTAAAACTTGTTATCTTAAATTTTTAATTCCCTAAAGGCAGCCAAAATAGCAAATTCACATTCGTTCAATGCAAACTAATATTATTTATCCTCATTTTGCAAGATGATCAGCACTTCATTCTTAAAATCTAACTCATACAGATATTCTTAAAATCTAACTCGTGCAGATCTAACATAATAATGCATTAAAAAAATAAAGTCTTTTAACTCATAAGAGGGGGAATACGATTCAAGATAGTAAAGAACCAGCTCTTAGCTCTTTCTACTTCCTCGATAAAATGAAAGCTCAAGTATGTATTCATTCTTTATTAGCAAACTAAAATCAGAGAGAAAGTATCCTTTGCATCAGTAAGAACCTAAGCACAGATTTTGTCTCTCCTTTTTATTTTATAATCTTCTTTTTTTCACTTGCGCGACATTTTATTGACACTTCAGTTTTGGAGTGTTGCTGGAGCGGAGGTTATTAATTTCCCGCTTCCGCCCCCGAGAAAAGTAGGTGGAGGAGTGAATAAAAAAAAAACGAGCCTCAGTGAATGGACATAATAAAACGGATATGGTTTAAACCATAAGGTGTTGAGGGTATTCAATAAATGAAAAAAGTTAAAAGTTTTGTTTTAAATAAAAAAGTAAAAAAAGCTGCACAAATTATGGTAACTTCCCATCTTCCTCATTCTTTTGGTATGCTACAAAATAATTTCATGTACAATTTCTTTAAAAGAATGTTTTAGGAAAATGAAGAATTTCCTTTCTTCTTTACTTTTCAGAATGTTATTAAACAATTAATTTACAAATAATAATTTTTACCAAATATCCAATTACTAAAAGTTTGTCTTTAAGAACAAACAAAAACTAACTCATTTAATGGGGTCCAGTAAAAAGTCCGAATTAGTGAAACATGTTAAATTACTTTTCACACAGACAATTTGTATACATAATTTTAAGATATTATATATATATATATATAAAGAGCATGGATTAAAGCATGCAGCACATGTCATCACTATATCTAAACAAAAGCGTCACAAATTCAATAAAAGACGTTGTCTCTGAATTCATCATTATCATCGGTAATAATACTTTTTATTTTTAATTTGTTAAAATTGCAATAACTGTTTCTCTTTCGTTCTCGCTAACACACATATTTCATATATATGAAGAAAAAGTATTTTGAGTTTCATTTGGCTTTATAAAATAAATCATTCAATGCTGATTCACGTTTTTTCATGACAATGTGACTGAACGATTTGTTTTAATATTTTCAACAAAAATAATGTTTACTGATTTATAAGACAGTTTTTCATATTTATACTTTTAATATACACTTCGCTAAATTAAATAGTGATTGTAAAAAAAATATTAAAAATTTCATATTTATGATTGAGTTTAACGACATTTAATACAAAAACTAAAGACAGACCAGAATGGAAATTTTTGTATATATATTTCATATGTTTTTAACTGTCCAAGAATTGTGGGTAATTCAAACTATTTAAACCTTATCTACCGAATTATTTTACCATAAATTTTGTAAATTTATCTTTGAACCATTTTATAAGTTTTGTTACAGAATAAATCCAGGAAGAAAAAAATCATTTTTTCAAATTAATAAAATTAATAATAATTTTTTTAATGTTATTCTTAGTTAATATCTGTTGCTTTCTATTGGAAATATACAATTAGTGTTCTCTCAAATAGTTAGAAAAAATAGTCATATCGAGAAGATATCAGCGGGGTTTTAATGGTAATTTAAAATAAATAAAAATCGGTAAATAAAGGGTAAAATGAAAAATGTACCTAAGTAAGATAGAAACTGATTTGATTAACTTTAAAACGCTGAAATGTTAGGTTCATTAGTACCTGGAGGGGGAAAAAAAAGATACCGAAAAAATAATAATAACTTTGTGTGTGTGAAATACTTCAATTTCATTACTAGACAATCTGATTACTCAAACATTTTAAACAAATAGTTTAAAGACATACATCTTTACCAATATTTATCTAGGTGTAAAACAAATATTTTTTTAAGGTAAGGAAAAAAATTGCCAACCTCTGGAGTTCGGAATAATAAAAGGAATACAATTTTCTACATTAAACTACAGTTTTCGAACGAATTAACTGTCATAACTAGTGATAACATGAAATAAATTTCATAGCAGAGCTGTTTGAAAAACAAACATAAATATCAAATGATTTCGAGAGTTGATGGAATTTAACGTAACATAATTTGATCATCCGTAGGAAGATGGTCAAAATGAATGTATTGCCACTTTTCGAATAAGGCAGGACACAACACCCTAGATGATTTTCGCCACCTATCGATCGTGAGTGACCGTGAGCCAAACCCATAGAATTTCTGGATCAATCCGGAGTAGGGTGGAGAGAGGCAATGATGCGAAAATGGCGTTACATTACAACGCTCCACGACATATTTCTGCGCTTTTTTTCCTGTACACATAAATATGTACAGAAGATATAAATATACAGAAAACGAGACGCGCGGATAAAAAGAAAGTAACCCAGCCGTGAAATTGGTTGGCTACAAGACAGTCCCCTAATTCCACTGATTCTTCATTATGTTCGATGTAGCATGGCCGGCGGAAAAAATGATTTCCATATTTCTCTCGCTAGTGCTTTTTATTTCATTTCCGCACATGCCCGTCCTTCAAAAAAAGGGGAGAGGGAATCATAATAATAAAAATAAAACTTTAAAATATATAACACTACAAGAAGGGCAGTTGTATGTTTAAGCCAATATGAAGGTAGGAAAGGCAAGTGACAACCGTAATCAACAAAGCAACACTTAAAATACTACTTAATTGAAAACAAATGAAAAAATACAGTAAACTTCCACGTATCCGGTTCGCGACTATCCAGCCTATTTTATTTTTATTAAATGAGAAAGACAAGTCTTCTAGTATTAGTGGGCAGCTAAATGATCATAATAGATGCTTGTCATAAATAGAAATATACACAATAATTCATTTTAATATAAGGTTAAAACCTAATTATTATTTATGACAAGCCGGATAATGTTAAATTTAAGGTTATTGAGTGCTAGTAAAACTGCTTTATTCATATGACAATGCCTAATGAAAGCTTTTTATTTCATACTCGAGGTATGCAAAAATCCTTAAAAAGATACAAAAAGTGCATTTTTACGAAATTTTAACGTCCTTACGGCACTTTAAGATACATTCTAATATTTTTTTTAATAATTTTTACTTCTCTTATTTACACCAAAAGGCAACTTTTCCATGCTATAACAAATTAAAAATCAAAAGTTAATTATTTCGTAAAAAAAGGGGGAAAAAGGAAAACCTTCAAAATGTAACAAATATTTCAATTTTATGAATATTTAACTCCCTTGCAGCACCTCAAGACCTACTCCAATATTTTTTATATGTATTTTATCTACACCAAATGGCTACTTTTTCGCATTATTCCAAATTAAAATTCAAAAACTGATTTTTTTTCGTTCCACCCTGATGTAAAGCAAATATGATATAAATAGTAATTAATGTTTTAATTCTGTTAAATCAATCTAACTGCTTCCGTTAAAGAATATTAATAGTGCTTTAGCGCTATTAACAGAAAAAAATATACATAAAACTAAATGAATATTTTATAAGCAAATAGAAGTAAACGAAATAAAATAAATAGATATGTAAGAGGCAAGCAAATAATTACATTCGAATATGTTTAATCCTTCTAAGTGAACATTTTTGAATTTGATGGTTCCTATCAGTCAATCAATAATTTCAAAATAATTTAAGATATTATTTATTTTTCAAAATAATTCTTTTTCAAAATAATTTAATTAGATCACAAATGACAAATTAATCCCAAAAGAGGAAAATAGACTTTAAAAAAATTATTTATAGAACAATAATTTCTATACTGATTCATCACGAAGGAGTTAAGTAATATCCACAAAGAAAAATTTAAATTACTCTTTTAATATACATATTATTAAAGAGAATTCAATTTATGTATACATAAAATAAAAGCTCTTAAAATTCTCCTTAAAATCTAATTATTTAGTTCAGTTCATCAACATCGATTAAATTAAGAATATTATACATAAAAGAAAGATTTTGAAAGCAAAAAAAAAAAAAAAAAAAAAAAAAAAAGATAATAAAAAGGGGTTGGTAATATGAACCATAGTGTTATGATAATTATGTGTTGTTATGTTATGATAATATCTACGTGTCAATTATTTCTGCGAATTTAAATGTAAAAAATTTACTAGGCTTATGAACAACTAATATTAATTCAGATGGACAACTCATGAGAATAATAATCAGCAAAGTATTTATTTTGTGAAGAAAAAAATATGACTAAGGTGACTGGAAAATCTTTAACTATACAAAAAGTTTGACAAAATACCTTCAGAGATGCGATGATCAGTATAATCAACATACCTGAAAAAGAATAAAGAAAAGTATTTAAATTCAATGAAATAGAACCATATAACATAAAACAATCGCGGATACAAGCAAATAATCAAAAAGAAATATCCAATATATTGTACAAATTATTTGGGACTAAGTAAAATATAACTCTTTCAAATAATATGGTTTTACAAATACCGATATTACTGTCCTATTAATACTGATTACTATTAACATGAAATAAGTCCTCTTTGAGCAGAGATTATCATTGGATTCGATTGGAATTGGTTGTAATCACTTCACTAAATGTGTCTTCAAAATATTCCTGAAATATTTTATAGATGAATCATCTGGCCAAAAACTAATTTTAATTTTCAGTATAAAATTATTGATACATTTTGAATTGCGATATAGTCCAGACTGAATAGCACGCCAAATGTTTAAGTATAACAATGTATGTTGTAGTATTTCTGTATACTAGGATAAATTCCTCGTGTTTTGAATAGAAATCAAGTTTCCTGTGCTATTTACTGTAAGCAAGAAAATTGTTTTCAATAAAGTTTTTCAGAATACAAAGTTGCTTCATCAAATGTTATTTGATTTGTAATCTAATAAAAATAATGAGTTTCGTCACTACAAATTATTTTCAATCTGTCAACAACTCCATATTATATTATATATATATATATATATATGTTTCACTTGCTAATCTTTTATTTTCACTTTATTAGCTAAACATCAAGTTTAGCTGATCACAAACATCATCAGCTTAACTTCACTTTATCAGCTAAACATCCTTTTTAAGCCTTGTGCCCAGCTTCCAGTAGCTTAAGGCCCACAGTTAAATCATGGAAACCAACTAGCCAATTAATCGTCGGATTAATTTTACCATAGTCGTTTAAAATTTCACTGGATATTTGAGGTTTTTATTATTATTTTGTTCTATTCTTTCTTTTATTATTAATTATTACATTTTTCATTCCTTTTTTTGTAAGCGACAATCCATATGCTTTGAAAAAATTATCAATGTACCCCTTCACTCTAAATCACCATAGAGATAAAA